>CM021108.1:338601140-338776502 GCA_007115665.2 Sequoiadendron giganteum | reverse complement strand
TTATCAAAGGCATTAGCCTTAAGATCCTGGTGCCATTCCTTGGCCAATTTTATTTCATAGTCCCTCGGCCCCAACTCAGGAAGTTTTCCATCTAGGAGGGAGATGTTCTCCTCTATGAGCCTAACACCAATTCCAAACACCTCCTTGGGGCTCCGCTCAATATTCCTGAAAACCCTGTTATTCCTCTCTTTGCATAAACACCATCCTAAGATTGGGGGGGTCTGCCTCCAAATCTCAACAGTCAGAGGATGGAGAAAAGGCCCATTCCAGCCCAGAATAAATGAAAAAAGGTCTTTGCTCATAACCCAGTGGACATTGAGTTTCTCATAAGCCAACCCCCAAACTTCAGTAACATACGGGCAATGTAACAAAAGGTGGCAGACCGTTTCCTCCCCCTCCTTGCAAAGGAAACATCTATTGGGAAAGCATAACCCTCGAGTTCTCAAGTTGTCTTGAGTTAGGATCCTATTGTGATAGACCATCCACCAGAAAAAAATTATTTTAGGAATCATGTGGCGATTCCAAACCCACCTCTAATGTTTCTCAATAGGAATACCCTTAGTCAGTAGTCTATAAGCAAAATGAACTAAAAGGTCCCCCTTCTTATCTAAAGCCTAGAAGAACTCATCCTCCCTATCATAGGAAGGAAACCTGTAGCTGGAGAGTAGCACCTAAAGAGATCTAGCGAGGCGACTATGGTCAAGAGAGTGGGGGCAACAAAGGAAGAGATCTCTCCAAATCCTAGCTCTAGGAGGCCCTGTGACATAGTCTTTGATATATAACCCAAAGAATCTCTGAGCTTCCTCCATCACCACTCCAAATTCAAAGCCAGCCAAAGGGGAGTCCATAAGCCAAGCATCATCCTAGAATCTAATTTTGACCTCGTTTCCCATTTTCCATCTGATCCCATTTTTTAGCAGGCCTTGTGTGCTGCAGATGCTCCTCCAGATCACAGAACCAAGGGAATGGGGTTATGAAAGACAATCAATCAAAGGCCTATTCTGGAGGTATTTAGCATTCAGAATTTTGCACCAGTCCTTGGTGTTCCTTAACTAGTCCCACCCAACCTTGGCCATCACCGCCCTGCTAGAGGTGACTATCTTTCTTATTCCAAGCCCACCACAATCTTTAGCCTGACAAACCCTTTCCAATTTAACCAAAGCAATCTTCTTTTTCTCCTCAATACCAGACCAAAGGAAAATTCTCTGAATTCTTTCTAACTTCTCTGCAATATACCTGGGCATCTTAAAAATAGCTAGGAAGCAGGTGGGGATACCTTGTATAGCCATAGTAAGAAGTTGGAGTTTCCTAGCATGACTAAGTAAAGAGCCCTTCCAGCCAGCCAACTGCTTTTGGATCCTCTCCAAAATAGAATACCAAAACTCCGGTTGAACCTCTTTAATCATTAGGGGGAGCCCAAGGTACAGTAATAGGAGGGAATCTCCAACACATCTTAGGATCGCAGTCACCCTATTTTGCAAATTTGGTAAACAATTAAAGAAGTAAATTTTGCTCTTATTGTAGTTGATACACTGACCAGAGTAGGAGGCATAGCTATTAAGGAAAGCTTTCCATTTCCTGGCTTCCACAATAGAGGCCTTCCCAAATAGGAATGTGTCATCCATGAATTGTTGCACAACAATCAGACAGAGAGAGGTAGCCGCTCTAACACTAGATATGGAGCCCTCTGACAACAAACTCGTAAAGTTCCTACTAAGCACATCAGTAACCATAATAAAGAGATAGGGGGATAACATCCATTGTTATATTACATATATATATAATTAATCGTTATTGCCAATCAAGTATATATTATCAAATATACATAAATATGTATTTAATATACATTTATATGTTTGTAATTATTATTGATACAAACATATATACATATATTTTAATATATATTCATATACATATACATATCATATATTTGTATAATACGTATAATTATGTTTTTACCTATTGATATATATATATATATATATCTCAAATGTATACATATATGTGTGTGTGTGTGTGGTATATGTCCATCCGATTTCCCTATGCATGTGGCGTACTTGTACACATGTTATCTTTTTCACACACACATGTATATATTCATTATATAATCATTCATTAGTGAATACACAAAGAACTCAAACTCAAAATAAAGATCTAGACACACAATTCAACCAAAGAACCAATCTAAGAAACAAAGACTAAAATAATAACCAATCAATGACAACCAACAAATTCCCAAATTAATCCAAGACTTCGACTAAGGGTTAACCTACCAAATCCAAACTAACTTGACTCAACTTAACCAACTAGAAGTGTGTGTGTGTGTGTGTGTGTGTGTGTGTGTGTGTGTGAAAGCTCAGTTAGGCTTATTAAGGGTTACCAGACCAAGCTCCTCTCCTGAGTGATACTCCCCCTTGTATATTTGAGGGCTTGAATGTGTTCCTGCATCCAACTTAATACATTGCATAGGTAGTTAGTCATTCATATTAAATCCATTTGCATCATAAAACATTTGTATCGATAAAGCATTAAAATATTCATATTGCAATACATATTCTTTCATCACATTTCATCAATGTAAAAATATTCATTCTTTTAAAAGCAATATCATCTTAAGGGTAAAAGCACAAACCTGTGTCACACTTTATAAAGGAATCAACCAACAACAACAAAAAAATTGAACTTCGACCACATAAAAGTGATCTTTATGTTTAGAATTTCAAAATGATGTAAACTGATAAAATATAGAACTTTTGATGAAGTTTATTAATGTAATTTTTTTAGATTTTAAAAAAATTGTTTTCATTATTTTTTTTATCAATTTAAGAACATATTTTCGAATACTGAAAATTTCAAAAAAAAAGTGACTTCACGAGACGTCAAGAAACAAATTGAAAAAAACTTCATTTCTCCCTGGATTTTTTTCTCCAAATAGGTAACTTCAATATCTAGTGCATGGGGAAAAAAAAAAAATTGATGTATATTCTTCTCATAATAATGTTTTAAAGTCAAACTTGTCAAAATTTGATAGTTTTCATGGGATGTCAACTATTGTCTATTTTTTAAATTATTTTCAAAAAATAAATTATACCCTTTTGAAGAGGACTCTCTCATCTAGTGCACCATATATTTTTTTAAAAAAATAAATATGTTTTCCTATATTTTTTTAATTTTTAATCAACCTCTTTTTTAACTTTAACAACCTACTTGCATTATTTTAAAAATAAAATATATTAAAATTAATCAAAATATTAAAAAAAACTACATATTTGGATTCACCACTCCGAGCTCTACAAAAGGGTATTTTTCTTTTTTTGCAGAAAAATCATTCTAACTAGAGAAATACTTTATTAAAGTTGAATGGTTTAGAAAATTCTGAAAAAAATGTGAGTTGGCTACCAAGTAGGCAGCCAACTAGACATGCTTGGTCGAGCTTGTTTTGGCTGAGCAGGTTTTGGTTGAAACATGCTCGATCAAAAAGTGCTCAAGCATAACATATTCGGCCAAAACATGACCGATCAACAGGTGCTCAGCCAAAAATGGTTGATATAAATATATGTTTTTTAAATTTTTTCAACTCAAGAAAATTTGATAAAATACATATTTCGATAAAGGAATGCATATTTTGACAAAGTAAGGCTTATTTCGACAAAAGAAGGTTTATTTCAACAATTTAGAAGACTTATTTCAACAATCTAGAAGACTTATCTTGACAATTTAGAAGACTTATTTTGACAAAAGAAAACGTATTTGGACAATACGAGAGCTATTTTTGAAGGTACATTGATCTTCAACTTATTTAATTGATTATGTTAGTCTTTTCATGAGTGCATTTGAAGTTTGTTTTCACTATTTTTCATTTGAATATGGTTGAGAACTAGGGTTATTAGGTTATGGTGTACAAATGTATCATGATGATTAGATATGTCCATAGAGCCACATGTTCTTTTTATATTCTTCCTTATTTTATACATTATGGTGTGTTTCACATGATCACCATTCTCTCATAGCTCATGTGAGACCTATCAACAAATTCATTTAGATATATACCTTTCATTTAGATATCCTTATTACATTTTGACACAAACAAGTTTAAACGTGTTATGATTTTTATGTCACTTCTTCTTGGTATCATTTTCACTTTTTACTTTTTTTTTCTATGTCATATATATTATGACCCCCTTCACCCATTCTTCCATATACCTTTTATTTCTTTATATTTTATATTTTTTAATACACCTTGTTTGTTGTGATTTTCACACTTCTTTTATCTTTTATATTTGGTTGGACATTCTTATCTTCCCTACTTGGAGTCATTTTAGTTTCCAATTTCTTAAATTCTTGAAATATTTCCTCCTATTCTTGTGTACATCCTCCTTATTCCTATGTTTTATTTACCTTTGCCTTTACTTTTATTTCCAACTTGGACTTATCTTTTACATATATTATTTTTCTATTTTATGTTTTGCATGCTTATGTTTATTAGAATTTTGTTTAGTACTCAAGATTTTATGATCCTTGCCTTATAATTTTGGTTTCTCATGTTGCCTCATTAATTCTTAAATTTTCATGCATGTATTGTGGTACTTTTCTCATGTTTTTCCACATTATTCTTTGACTAAATTGATTATTTTCTTTGATCCTATATATGTTCATATCACACTTTTAGAGTTACCACATATAGTGGATGGCATCATGCATTCCATTACATATTATACCTTCATCATGTTGTATCTTCATATTATGGTAATAATGTCTCTATCCCTTTACATCTTATGCTTATATGGTTATATCCTTACATTTTAGGTCATTAATCATTCCTCCTTAATATAGTGTGATTTTATTTGTCACATCCTTGCATTTATGGAATCATTCCTTCCCCTTTGTAATCTTATTCTTTCATTTCTATATACCTTTTGATAGAAGATATATCATGTTTTCTCTCTTTCACATCATATAAATCTTTTAGTATGATATATTTAAATTAGAGGCATCATTTATTTCCCACCTCATGAGTTTCATTATACTATCCTACCCATCTAGGGAAAATTATCTTTATGCATGTGTACAATCATGTTTTCCCTTGCACCTCTTCTCTTCTCTACTTTTCGTTTATTTATCATGTGTGGGTTCTATCCCTTGTTCTTGTGCATTTAACTCCTTCCTTGTAACATGATCTACTCTCATGTGTTCACCCGAGATCCTTTTATATAATGTTCAAGCTACCCAACCTATTGTGCCCCTACATCAAAATCCTTAGGTGTAAAATATTGTACGCATGAATCCAAGATTCAAGAACAAATGAGATAAAGTGGTAGTTTCATGCTAGATCCAAATTTCATCAAGATTGTCTCATCCTTCCCTAGACACTCATACTTTGCATGATTAATTTATGTTTTTTCCCTTATTTAAATGTTTTTCCTCAACCTCACCTGCATAGCATGTACACTAACTGAGCCTCTATCTAAGTCCATTTCCTTTTTAATTGTTAATTAAATTTCTTACATGTTGTCCAAGTTTTCCCATGCTCTTGCATTAGGTTGGCACATGTCTTAGGTTCACTTGAATTGATTACACATGTACAAATTATACTTGGTGATCTACACATTTAGGTATATATTGAGCTCATGATGTTTCTCTTTCTATGTTTTATAGTACTCATTTTATTAAAGATCCACATATTGATGCACATTTAGTGGTGATCTAGTAAGTGATATCATGATCTAGCACATACATGTCTAGTTACATGATAAATACTTTCAAGTGATATATACCAAATATGCTCATGATATATGTTTGTAATTTATGTATTTAAAGAAATTTTAATTGATGAACCTTTTTTCAAGTGATATATACCAAATATGCTAATGATAACAAATTTACTCGTGATATGTTTGTAATTTGAATGATTTTTTTACTTTGGCTTTAAAATAAATGAACAATTCATAATTTAATGTTCTATTTATGTAATATTAATGGTACATGTTTCATTGAAAGCATGTGTGTACATTTTTATGTAGGTGAATTCAAATTTGTGTGCAATTTTTGATGGCGAAACTAAGGACTAGATCAAGAAAGTATGATCAAAAAAGAGAGAGGAAGAGAAAAGTAGGCGAAGGAACATCTACTAAAGAACAACCCATAGAAAATATTGATGACCAAGGTCACATATAGGTAAGAACAAACTAAACCTAGTAATAGAATTTTTTTCTATGGTATGGAAACTCTGAAGGAGATGGATGAGGATTCTCTTTTCAATAAAATTACACTCTAAAAGAATATGGGGTGAATTTTTTGAAGAAAAATCTCTAATTGGAAGAGCACAGTTAGTTGCAAAGTTATTTAGATGAAAATAAATGACCCCTATTTTGGAGTTGTTAGGGGTTGATAATAGGAAAAAGTCATCAGGTTCATTAAAACAAACAATTGTTGAAAACTTACAAGAAGCATTGAATTGTATTGAAAATAAGAGTCGATCTAGTGATCTAAGTGCTACACGTAGAGCATTGATGACTATAATTTCTAGTAAGAAAATATCACATAAAAGAAAATTTCAAGTAATTTTTGAATTAATAAATGTTTCAAGAAGAACTGTTCAAAGGTATATTGAAAAGAGAAATGAAATAGATGAAAAATTTGAGAAAAAATGAGTAAATATTTGTAGGGTTCCCCGAAAAGATAGAATTTCAAAAGATGTAAAGAAATAGGTGGTTGAATATTGGACCAACCATTCTCATGTTTCTTCCCATAGAAGGGATACTATACAAATAATAGGTGAAGATGGCACAAAAAAATTTCATCCAAAACATTTTATAGATACAACACAAAGTGAACTTTTTGAAGCATTCAAGCAAGAATTTTCAAATGTGAAGATTTGTCAAAGGATGTTTGAGACACTATGACCATCATTTGTATGTATGAATAAATTAGTTGAGACTTGTTGTTGAAATCATGTTGAATTTGATCTAAAGCTACAATCATATAAAAAAGTTATGACAGTAATTAATCAAAATATAGCCATCCTTGGAAGCACAACACAATTTGTGAAGTCTCTTGCATGTGAAAAATCAGAAGATTTAGATGAATTCAATGTTCAATGTATAAAAAATGTATGTAATGATTGTGGAGATTTAAATAATCTTATACAAGTTGATAATATTGAAATGCAAGTTATTTGGAAGAGATTTGAATATGAGACATACTTAACGAAGTCAAGAGTCGAGGCCAAAAAACTTATTCTCAAAGAGAGTGGATTTCCTTACAATTAATTCATGAATAAATTTCACAATATCATATATCCACATTTCCAACATTGTCATGGTGAAAGAAAACCTCTAGAAAACTTGAGATGGAAGGAAGCTCTCCAGGTGGTGGCGATGGCAGTGGCATTTTTTTAAATTGTGGAAAGGTGATAATTCTTGATGTTGTTGCTAGCATTAATGGTGGACAGCTTGTTGATGTGAGAGTGATGTCAAGTAGGTCCTTTGTTGCAGGTAAGGATTGTGGATCCCTTTTGATGTGAAATGAATTTGTTGGGAGGAATGGGGCTCTGAAATTTGCGTCTATTACTCTTTCTCTATCATCCTTGCCTGAAAAGGGGAATCTTGGGGTAGAAAAGTTTGGGCCAAGTCAGTTATCTGGTGCTTTTGATGGGAATCCTAATAATGTGGCCTTTGGGGCTGATAAGACTAAGACTGACCTTTCTTCAAGTTCAACTATCCATTGGAAGAATTTGTTTGGGATGAAGCCTAAAGGTAAAAGTACTTCACCACCTGTGCCTTTTTTTGCTAATTCCTTAACTGGTGAATACTCTATCTCTATCTTGGATTGCATTGTTGATAAGATTATGTCAAATATGGACATGGCTCTGCTGGGTAAATTTATTGGTCCCTGGCCCCATATTGAGTTGATTCGTAAATTTTTTGGTAGTCGATGGCGGCCTAAGGGACAAGTTGATGTGGTAACTATGGCCAAAGGTTTTTTCTCCTTCACCTTCAATTGTGAAGATGATATGATGGCAGATATGTCAGGTGGACCTTGGTTTTTGGGGAAGTCCTCGTTGTTGTTAAAGAAATGGGAACCTGAGTTTAACTTGAACTCTTGTTCTTTTGTGTCTGCCCCAGTCTGGGTCAGAGTTCTTGGGCTCCCATTGGAATTATAGGATGAGGAAGTGTTTAAAGGGATTCCTAGTACCTTTGGTTGTTTTCTGTCAATTGACCAAATGTCAGCTTCCAAGAAGCAACTGGTCTATACTCGATTTAGTGTGAATGTTGAAGAAACTATTGATTTACCTACTATGATAAAGATAAACTCCAAGTTGGGTGTATGGGAACAAGTAGTTGAATACGAGTCCATTCTATTTGCTTGCTTCCATTGTAAAAAGGTTGGTCACTGGGTGAAGAAGTGTCCTCTTAAAGCTCTGAAGCAGATGTCTAAACAATGGCATGAGAAGGTGGCAACCAATGAATAAGATTTGGAGCCCTTGGAAAAGGAGGGCTCTCCCCCGAGTGGTTTGGATGAGACCATTGTAACTGAAGGTATGGATTCAGATTTGATTGAGAAGGGTGAGCTTCTGGAAAGCAAGATAGATTCTATTGATCTCGATACGAAGCAAGAAGTGGGTGGGTTTGTTGTTGTGTCTCCTATGAAGGTTTCTATGGATGAACATAAGGAGGCTACAAAGGTGTCTCTTGAGAAAATGGAGGTTACGAAATTGGCTAAAGCTTTTGTGAATGGGTGTCCTCAGTCTCCCCTAGTGGAAATGAGCATGATTCAGGATTATGGCTAAAAAATTGAAGGATTGGAGGTCCTATCTAATGTAAGGGATATTGGTGATGTGGAGGACTTGGATAATCCTCCTTATATTCTAGTTTGAGGACGTAGAAAGAAGAATTCTCCCTCTTCAGGAGTGGTGACTAGAAATAGATATAGATCTGATTGTGGATCAGAGCTGAGAGGTAGAGGTGGCCTCCTACAAATGTTACAAGGGAGAAGGAGTGTCGACTGGACATTGTGGATGAGATGTAATGGACTTTGCTGGAGATGTGCTCTAAGAGCACCTCCAATAAGTTTTCATGAAGATAATATCCTGGAATATGCGAGGGTTAAACCACCCTCATAAGCATGGTCTCCTGGCTAATCTAGTTATGGATCATTGGTTTGATATTGTGTTGATTTAAGAGACTAAAATGGGTTTTGACAAGTTAGTGAGATTGAAGAATAAGTTGTTTAAGGATTGTGGTATGCATAGTTCAAATGTTATAGGTTCTTTGGGAGGGATTGTGACCTTTTGGAATCTAAGGATTATTCAAGGGTGGAGGTATTTAATGACGGTAATCATGTTGCTACTTCTTTCCTTCTCTTGAGGGATAATTGTTTTTGGACTCTTTCTAATATTTATGCCCCTAATAGTAAGAGTGTTAGAAAAAAGTTTTGGGAAAGTTTGGGAGACTTTAAATCTAGGTTCTTTGTTGGTAATTGGTTGATCATGGGGGATTTTAATATGCCTCTGAATGATGGTGATAAGGTGGGTGGATCCTAGATTACAGATGATAGTAGATATGATTTAATGAGTCTCTTGAATGATCATGCCCTTCTTGACTTGAATCTCAAGGGTGCTTCCTTTACCTAGTTTAATGGGTAGGTGGGAGATGCTCTCACCCAGGAAAAACTTGACCGTGTGTTAGTGACCCCGGATTGGCCGTTGTCTTACTCTTGCTCACTCTCTGCGTTGACTAGATTGGGGTCAGATCATTTTCCCTTGTCTTTGTCTTTAGATCTTTTGGGGGGGAAGAAAAATTTCCTTTTCAGATTTGAAAAGATGTGGACTTGTCATCCAGACATTAAGACTTTTGTTTCAGATTGGTGGAATATTCAAGCTGATGGTTCTGCTATGTTTGGAATTGCTAAGAAGCTTGCCAATGTGAAGGAGAATATCAGGAAATGGAATAGAACATCCTTTGGCCATATTTTTTTGGAAAAGGAAGGGGTGACTAAGGAACTTAATGATGTGCAACATGCTATCCAAGTTTCTGGGTATGACCAGTCCTTGGTTTTGAGAGAAAATGTTCTTTTTTCTAAACTACACAACATTGTGGCAAATGAAGAGGAATTCTAGAAGCAGAGGTCGAGGATCATGTGGCTTAATAGTGGGGACAAGAATACAAAGTTTTTTCACCTTTCTACTCTGAAACATAGGGCTAATAATCACATTAAGCTAATAAATTACAACAATCAATTTCTGGAAAATGATGCTAATTTGAAAAATGTTGTTGCCTCTTATTTCTCTAATTTACTTATGGTTGAAGGGGAGCTGGATTTGGATTTTCAGGAGGGAATTCTTAGGAATATTCCTCAATTCATTGATGATGAGACTAACCAAAAGTTAGTGGGAATTCCTTCGGCTGAGGAAATTAGAAGTGTTGTTTTCTCCTTTGAACAAAATAAAGCACCAGGCCCAGATGGCTTCCCTATGTTCTTATTTTAATTTTTCGGGGAAATTATTGCCAAGGAGGTGGTTGTGGCTACTAAAGAATTCTATAGGACTGGCTCTCTACTAAAGGAGTTGGATTCCTCTTTTATTGTTTTGGTCCCAAAGAAACCGGGGGCTTCTTCTTTTGATGAATTCCATCCTATAAGCTTATGTAATTCGATCTACAAGATTTTTTCAAAGGTTTTGGCGGGTAGGATTCAAAGAGTTCTGCCTAGTCTTATTTCTCCTCAAAAAAATGGGTTTGTGGCAAGGAGGAAAATTTTGGACTCTTTTCTCTCGGTTTATGAGAATATCCATTCCTTAACTATTAATAATCGTGTTGAGTTTATTTTGAAGCTTGACTTACTCAAAGCTTATGACAAAGTTAATTGAGGATTTCTTTCCAAGATTTTGCTGGCTTTTGGATTTGGAGAGAGGATTGTGGATCTCTTTCTTCAATTATCTTTGTATCCTCAGTTTTTTGTTTTGGTGAATGATTCGCCCTCCCCTTTGTTTGGGTGCTCAAGGGGTCCTAGGCAAGGGGATCCAATTTCTCCCTTTCTCTTTATAATTATGGTGGAATCTTTGGGGCATCTTGTTTAGAGCTCTATTGATTTAGGGGCTATGAATGGTTTGTTTCCTTCATCTGGAAATATCATTTGTTCCCATCAACAATTTGTGGATGATTCTCTTATGCTTGGAGAGTCCTCTATCAAGGAATCTAGAGCTATCAAATCAATCTTGTAGAAGTATGAAGCTACTTCTGGGTAGAAGGTTAGCTTACCGAAGAGTGTGATCTTTTTTAATATGTCAAGGTACAGGCAGATTAAAATTGCTTGAATTTTGTATTGTAAGATTGGTGATCTCCCAGCCTCTTATTTTGGCCTTCCCCTATGCTCGTTTGTCCCAGAGTCATTATGGTGGGGGCTGATTGATAAGTTTAACTCTAAGCTGGTTGGTTGGAAGGGTGCGGTGCTGAGTCAAGCTGGGAAGGTGCAATTGATTAAGTCTACTCTCCAAAATCTTCCTGTTTATGCTCTCAGTCTTTTCTTTTTGTCGAGGAAATATGTGGATAAGTTGGAAGGTATTCAAAAAAACTTCCTATGGTCTGATGTTGAGGATAGGAGAAGAATTCACTTGGTATCCTAGGATGATGTTTGCAAAAGTAAAAAGGTTGGTGGTCTTGGTATTCACAAAATCTGTGATTTTAATTTAGCCCTTTTGGGTAAACAGCTATGGAATTTATTCTCTGATAAGAGTGAATGGGTGCAAATTGCTCAAAGTAAATACTTACAGGGTGCTGATGCTTTGTGGAATTTTTTGAATCCTGATTTTTCTCCCCCCTTTGGGTCTGCTCTATGGAATTGTATGGTTAAGGCGTGTAGACTTCTGGCTAAGGGGCTTTTTTGGCAGTTGGGAAATGGGAGAAATATTTTGTTTTTGGAAGATAGTTGGATTGGCAACAAACCACTCAAAGATGAGCCATGGGCCCAACCCCTTATGGAGGTTTGTTTGTGGAGGTTTGGTAGATTTGTTGTTGATTATATTATTGATGGGTGCTAGAAAATGCTACATGATGCTAATCCGAGATTGGAAGCCTTGTACAAGGTTTTGACCCTAGTTCATATCCCTTCAACTCCCTCTTTTGATAAATTTGTTTGGAAAACTTCTTCTAATGGTCAATTTTTTGTTGCTTTGGCTTTCCATATTAATGACTTTGTTGTTGGCCCTGCCCCTTTTTGGGCCTCTATTTGGTATTCTAGATTAAATCCTAAGGTTAATATTTTCTTTTGGCTTCTTTGCTAGAGTAAGGTATTAACTATTGATAATCTAGTCAAGCAAGGTTTCATGCTTGTTAATAGGTGCTTTATTTGTGAAGAAGCGGTTGAGGATCCCTACCATATGTTGATTGGTTGTAGCTTTGCTAGAAGTGTGTGGGCACATGTGCTTTTTCTCTGGAATTGTAGTTGGGTGTTCCCTGCTTCGATTAAGGACTTGTGGTATCAATGGATCTTCCCTACTTCCAACCCAACTTTGCAAGTGTTGTGGTCTCTCTTTATGCCTCATGTTGCATGGGGTTTGTGGCTTGAACATAATAACAAGATCTTCAGAAACTCTACACTTCCTGCTATCTTTGTGGCCTATAAAGTTTCAATGGCCATTAAGGAAAATTCCATGGCTAGGATTTATTTTCATAATGTGCAGAATATTTTGTTGAGTCAATATGATTTGTGTGTTGCCCAAAAATGGAGATTGGCTTGTGATATTTCCCTCCCTATTCATAAAGGGAAAGCTTCAAGAGAGAATGTTGTCTAGAAGGCTCCACCAAATGGATGGGTTAAGGTTAAATTTGATGGTGTGGCTAAAGGAAATCCAAGACTTGCTGGTTGTGGGGGAGTGATTAGAAATTCTAATGGTAGGCTTGTTTATGCGGTGGTGCTCCCTTTGGGAACCCAAACAAGCCACTTTGTAGAAGCGGTTGTTGCCTATCATGGTCTCAAACTAGCTCAAAAGAAAGGTTTTAAGAAAGTGTGGCTTGAAGGGGATTCTCTAAATATCATCAATAATTTAAAAAATTGTGCCACCTCCTCTTGGACTATTGAAACTTTGATAAAGGATTCCATTGATATGCTTAATTCCTTTGATGGTTTTTATATCTCTCACAATTTTAGAGAGGGAAATAGTTTAGCTGATATCTTTGCTAACTTGGGGGTTCATGGGGCCTAGGAGTGGGATTTAAATGACCCTCTTCCTATAGAGGCAATTGTAAATATTAATCATGAAGCACAAATATAAGTGAAATAATGGTGGTGTGTGGTGTTGGGTGTGCATGTTGTTTATCACGTGGGAGGCTATAATTCGAAGGAATGGTATTTAGGACTCGACTTGCTATGATGGTACTAAGGTGGATATCTGTAGGGAGTGGATTACTATGTCTATTAATTACCTCTACCATGTCTATTCTCTTACATAGATTATGGGTATCCTTAGTGTTGCCTTATCGAGAAGTTTCATCTCTGTTGTGAAATTTGCTAATTGCCTTGGCTCTGTGAGTTTGGCTACCATGGGTGGTGATAGGAACCGTGTGGATCCCTTCTCTTGCAAAGCTATTAAAAAGAATGAGGAGGTGTGGGTGATTCTGGAGAAGGGTGGTTTGACTCCCTATATTAAAAAATTGCATGGGAATAATCCCCAGATGACTACTCTTGTTGCCAAACATTGGAACAACAAGGTGTTGAAACTTGGAGGGACGAAATTCGACATTACTGAAGCTCTTGTCACTCATATTTCTAGCTTACCGATGGAAGGCATGAATTTCTACAAAGATAAGAAAGAGTCACAAAATGCTATGAAAATCTTCTTCAAAGGGGAGGAAGCCAAGGACTTGAAAGCGGTGAAGAACGGGGGTTATCAGAGGAAGTCCATCAAGGCTCTTTGGGCAGATGTTGTTGAGGAGTTAACGAGGTATATTTCTTTATAAGGTTGTTATTCTATTGTGAATGCCTATCACTTTGTCCTTCTTAACCATTTTTGTCACAAGAAAATAATTTATTTTCCTTTCCACTTATTGGCTTCATTGGATGTTGGTATCATTGACCACAAGAAAAACTAGAAGAACCATGTTATTCATGTGGGGTTAATTCTCCTTATCTCTGATTATTGCAAAGCCTTTGAGGTGGTTAGATCTATTTCGACTCCTAATATTGTGAAATTGATAAGGGTTATGAAACTGTTTCTAAGGAGGAAGTGGCCTGTAAAAATAGGAAGAAAAGGAAGCTTATTTTGCAGAAGGAGTTAGAGTCAGAGGATGTGGATTTTGTGTCAGATTCCCATGCTACTATGGATGAGGATATGAGATCCCCTACTTTGGGGAAGTGTAAAAAAGAGGGGTTGAGCCTTGACAAGGGTTATGATACCAGTAGTGGAAATCTCGCTGATGAAATGCTTAGCCAAAGCAGAAAGGATGTGAAGGATTTGGTTGGGGAGGTGTCATCTCCTCCCCCAGCTCTGAAAAATAGGGATTTTCTTGTGGGGGATAGTATGAGGAAGGTGGTGTGGTCTGCTTGTAAAATTTTTGAGTTGGATACTCCTCTTAAAGTGGATGGCGGACAAAATGTTGTGGGGTCTCCGAAAGGTAAGGAAGTTGGGGTTTCTTCTGGTGGGCATCAGGTTGGGCACACTACTGTGGACCCTCCTATGGTGGACCTAGAGAGGCAGATGAAAAGGATGGCAGTTGCAACTGAGATTGTGGAGTCCATCTAAAAGATCAAATCATCGACTATGACGTTGATTGCTACTAAAAAAGGTAAGGAGATTGTTGCTAATACTAAGAAGGTTTGCTCCTTTCATGAGGAGGATGATGAGGGTAAATAGGTTTTTTATATAGGGAAAGATAATATTGTTGATGTCTTGGGAGCTACTAAAGAGGGCTCTATTCTTTTTTATAAGATTTTTAAATGGATTTTCCATGAGATGAATATGACTAATGTGAAAGTAAGAGGTATTGCTAGCAAAAAGGAGGATTCCTCTGTTTAGGATCAAATCAATGATTTGATGAACTCCTTGAAGATTGTCGTGGAGGAAACGCTTTTGATGAAGCAAAATCTTGAAGGAAGAATCCTTAATCTAGAAAATCTCATGGAAATGATTATTCTTAATATGGAGAAAGGTAAAGAGGGGAACAAAGTTGCTTTAATGTTGATTCTACTAGTATGACGTCCCCTGTGGATAATGTTACTAAGGGTAAAGATGTTGTTGATGGTAAGTTGATGGAAGGAAAGAAGCCTGCTAACAAGGGTGTGAGTTGTGTTTTGATTGGGGAGGTAAAATCAAGTGGACTTGGGGTTCAAACTTATAACAAGACCAAGGCTCATGTTGGTGCTACTGTTAATGAGATGCCTGTTGTTGGGGATGAAGGTGTTAAGAATGCGACATGTGATGTTGAAGTTGAAAATATCCTAAATAATATATAATGTCGTTAGGTGGGTTCATTCTTTTTGGCTGGCTGTTTACTGTGGTCTTGTTGTGGGTGGGTTGTTTTGCATTTGATGTCTTTTTCTTTCGTTAATAGTTGCTTTTTGATGTAAAGGGTTTCAGGCCCCTTCAAAACCCATTTTTTACCTTTAATCAAAACATTGCCATGGTGTAAGATGGAAAGCTAAGAAATTTCATGATTCAAAGAATTGCTTTCCACCAGGTTGTATTCTCTCTATTATAGATTTCTCTAAGAACTATACATTTAGTCCTCAATCTGAGATTCAAAGTCAATATTATCATTCAGAGCAAGTTGCAATCTTTGTGCAAGTTTGCTATAGGCATGTCAAGTTACAGGTAGATGGTATACAAAGTAACAAACATGATTGAATTATCATCAAAGAGGTTCACTTTTATATTAGTGATGATACAGGTCATGATAAAAGCTATGTAGCTAATTGTTTCAAAATAATTTTTCAAGACTTGAGACGACATGGCATAAATGTTGAACACAAGATATGGTCTGATGGATGTGCTGGTAAGTACATTTTTTTTTTAATTTTATTTATTTATTTACTTTTAACTTTGAGACTTTAATTGTTCAATTACTTATATATAAAAAAAAAATTAAGCTAATTTGGTTTGAGTATAATTATTTGTAACTTCATAGGACGATTTAAGTCTACAAAAGCTTTTGTTTGGTTAAGCCATCAACGTGTTAGATGCAACACCAATTTTTTGTGGAATTTTTATGAGAGTGGACATGGAAAAGGAGAGCACGATGGAGCAAGAGCATGTGGATAAAAGTGCACACTTTGTCAACATGAACTTGTTGGTAGCTCACCATATATATATGGAATCTAGAGATATTTAAAAAAAAAAAGATATTTAAACTAAATTAAATTCTTAAGTTCTTTGAAAGTAACAAGTGACAAATTTTTCCAACATCTGTACTTGCAAGTAATGCCATACAAAATACAAATAAAATTGTTGAATGGTGCAAAATTCATTTTTCCACTCATGGCTCAACATACAACACACGGTATTTTTGGGAAGTTACAGGTACATCTAGTCAAAATTTGTTAAATTTGAATTTCAAAGTGTGTGTATATGATTTAATTGAATTTTCAAATATGAATTAAATATATATATCTATATATTCACTTAAATTAATCGCTAGTGGATGTTTGTAATTTACAAATATTGATCGATCAAATCCTTATAATTGTCAAACAATTCATGGTATTAGAAGTCTACATCAAATAATGACAATGGGAAGTAGCAGGCCTTATGTAATTAATGTGAGAGAAAAATCACGTTTTTGTGTTGATTGCATTGAGGACAATGCAAATATTGTTCAATGTGAGAATGTTAGAGATGGGTATGTTTCATGATGGGAAATGAAACAATTAATATCAATGCTTCGTTTTGATGAAAATGACAATGTCGATGTCTATGATCCTTTATATTCAGTTGATTATGAACGTGTATCTAATTTAGTTTTTATAGGTATGGAAATTGATTAACTTAAAATTGATTTAAATATATTCTATGTAAGTAAGTTTCAAGCATGTTTATATATATTAAAAATATATTTACAGCTTTTGTAAACTTTATGTGGTGTGTTTACAAGAGATATTTTTGTTGTTGTTGCAAATCCTGACAATGTGGAAGGTGTAGATTACTATATACTAAGATGTACGCAACCAAAAATCAAATTGGTGGAATCGATGACAGATGGTGATGGACAAGAGTATCCCATTGGATCAGTCATTATTGAAGGCACATATTATCAACAAATAAAGATAGATAAAAATGGTATTATATTTGTTGATTTTATGCCAAGGCAAAAGGTTCTACATTACAGTCACTTAGTTATAGCAACAAAAATAAATTTAGAAACTTTACCTAAAAGAGGATGTGCCAAATAAAAGTGGAGGTTGCCTATTGAAGATCATGAAAAGGTTTTAGAGATAATTAAAGATAGAGAGGATCTAGATTATATGTACCAGGAGCTTTAAGTTATTTTTTGGATATATGTACATGTATGACTAGATATATATATGTACTCAAAAAATTTATAGATCCATCTATATCTATATTGATTGGACACGTGACATGATTTAGAATGGGTTTTTTCCAAAGGCTTGGTCATTTATTTCTAGAATTGTATTTAAATTTGTTCCATGTGGAATTCTTAATTTAGTTCAAGAATCTTTGATTTCATAATTTACATTTGAAACTCCGCTTAAATATGTATGTTAGATCATATATGCTTGATACAAAACCTAGTGACTTTAAAAATGTTTTCAAACATTTTGCCTAAATTCCTTTAAATCATCTATTTCCAATTGTATTTTTATGTAGGACATGGAATTATTTTAAGTTCACTTGAATCTTTGATATCATTTGTTGAATATTAGATCACATATATGCAATTTACAAAACCTAATGACTTTTAAAAAGTTCACATTTTGCCTAAATTCCTTTAAATCATCTATTCTAATTGCATTTTTATGTTTGACATGGAATTTTAAGTTCACTTTCAAATATTTGATTTCATTTGTTCAACTCCACTTATATGCTAGATCATAAATATATGAAATTTACATAACCTAGTTTATGTTTCAATTTTGCATAAATTTATGTTCCATGGAATTCTTAAGTTCAAGAATCTTTCATTTCATTTTTTCAACTCCACAAGTATAACTTGCATCGTATGCAATTTACAAAACATCTAGTACAACTTTAAAAATTCATTTTGCCTAGGGTCACAAGGATGATTTAAGGAATTTCTAGGCAAAATGAATTTTTAAAGTTGTACTATATGTTTTATAAATTGCATATGATGCACTATATACTTGTGGAGTTGAACAAATGAAATGAAAGATTCTTGAACTTAAGAATTCTATGGAACATAAATTTAAATACAAAATTGGAACATAAACTAGGTTTTGTAAATTGCATATATATGATCTAAGATTCAACAAATGAAATTAGTTACATTAGTATTTAACTACCCTATGACATGGTAGTTGTGTTATTTGACTTTATAAATATATATTGTGGAGTGTTCACATTGGAAGTCTTCTTTTGGTTTCCTAGTCACATGGGTAAACACTAGTAGCTATGTTGAATACCATATGAAGTGTTTATGTTGGGATCATGTGGTTTTAGAAGGTTTTTTCTAGCATGCTCTTAAATATGAAAGTGTTGGTATGCTCTTTATTAGTGTAATTTTTTATAGTTTTTCTTATTGGGTTCCTAAACTATGATTACTTTATTGCAAATTTGTGACAATTTGGATCTAGTTGATTTGGTGTTTGAGTGGTGAAGAATCTACATGTTGTCTCTAGTTTTCTTTATTTTTTATGTTACTAATGTGACATTCAATATCTTTATTATATTATCCAAGATCTATAGGAATTGTAATTTCTTTTCTTTCATTTAGAGTAGCAACCATGATGATTTCTATAACCTTTGGTATGTTACTTGCGTGTATCATTTTGTGAATGTTCTCGTATGGGTTCTCATGGATTATTCTTTCTTGTTCACCTTGGTGCATTGGAATATTCATTGTAGTGAATCATAGTGATGGTGTTTGAGGTGCTTGAGATAGCTATATTTTGGAATCAATAGTTGTTTACCATGTATATCTTGAGACCACATGTAATGGGATCTTTGGTAATTATGTGGATTGATCACTTTTTAATACATAGTTGTCATGGGAATATCTAGATACTTATATTATGTGCATAGTGATATTTTATCAATTTCCAATTGCATAAATGTTCCATGGAATTCTTAAGTTGAAGAATATATTTAATTTCATTTGCATTCAACTCCACTTATAGCTCATCATCTAGATCACTTTCTTTGCATGCACAATCAAATTCATGTGTATTAGATTATATGGAATTCTTAAGTTCACTTGAATATATTTGATTTGATTTACATTCAACTAGACACAAGTATAGCTCATCATCTAGTTTGAATTCTTTGCATGCACATTCAAATTCATGTGTATTAGATTATATGAAATTCTTAAGTTCATATAACATCATATATGCACAATTTACATTTAACCTAGAGTAACTTTAAAAATGAACATTTAGAGCTAATAGTTCCTTATCATCTATTTCCAATTGCATTTTTATGTTCCACTTAAATAACATTGAATCTCTTAGGAATTGACCTAAAACTTACACATTTGCATTCAAATTATTTATATTTCTTGACCTATGTAAAGACAAATTTTATAATTAACTGTACATCCATCTTTTTAAATTTACAAATAGCAACCATTAAATAGTCCAACATTTTCATTTCACGATGTAAATTTAGATGTACAACAAGTGTTCAAACCATAATAAATTTAAATAAAGGTACAAACTTGCTAAAAAAATAAAACCATAATAATGCATGATGTAAATATATGTAACAAGTGTTCAAACCATAATAATGTGTATAACAAACCTGTTCAAACAATAGCAATGTATGAATGTGATGTAAATCATAACAAGTGTATAATATAAAACATAAATGTATGTAATGTGTTGTAAATCATAAAAAGTTTCTCCAGCATAATAATTTGATCTCAAATCATAATACTATAAAACATGTAAAACATCTCAAATAGAGGGATATCTAGTATGAATAGAATCATCAGATCTTTGGCCCGATCTCTCCCTTGATCCATGGTGCAATCCCTCTCTTGATCCAAGATGTGTGGATCCAAGCTCTCCTAATCCGTGTCTTGAGCCTCATTTGAAGCCCTGCACAAGTTCAAGTACACATGTAATTTAATTTTTAATACATGTATGTGTACGTATATGCAAAATTATCTAAAACTTACAATGTACAAGTTCAATATGTTCAAACTTACATCAACTAATTTATTTTTTTATTATTTAAATGTACCTCAGCTGTATATTGCATGGGATCGTCATCATGCACCAAATTTCCAAACTCTAACAAATCACCATATTGCTAAAAAAATTCAAATACACAATTTCAATAAGGAGTTAAAGAACTATACTTTAAAATAAATTATGTATGTACGTAAATTTTTAGAAACAATATATATATATATATTATTCAAGTACATATCGTGCCTCCTCGATGGATCTACCAATATCAATAAGATCATGAGAATGCAAAGACACCACTACAGGATTTGTAGCTAGTAAAATATTAGTGCCAAAAAGAAGTCGACTATATGTGCCATGGACAAGATCAAGTGTCGCAGTAACCTCAACGTGATCTATAACATGTTGAGGACATGGACAAGCTAAAGGATCGGTAGAAACATGATGCACATGGGATCCTATAGGATGTTGTGGAATATCCTCTGAATTTTCCACCCCATGGCTCGTATATGTACTAGGATATCGTTGTCTAGTAAAGCCCGGTACCTAGTTAAGAGGGATCCCGTGGTCCTCACTAATGACTTGATAAGTTGCTAGTAAATCTAAAATAGAGACTCTACACATATTACACAGAGTCATGTGACTCATATGCTCGACATCTGAAGGATTAGGTAGATCGACACACATAAATGGATCATAAGATGCAGATGTAGCCTCAGTGGAAATAAGGTTGATCCACAGGTGTAATAAGTATCTACCAACTTCTTGATCAAATGGCATCTGATTGATCTATGTTGTAATAGTGGCAATACTATAAAAAATCTAGGATCTAGTGGAGCATGTTGTTGACTCCCCTACTGTTGTCGATTCCAAACATTTTGGTAGAACCAAAAGGTTTGGGCCAACTAATGCCCTCTTGTTCATGGGCGGTGGCAAATTTGGATGTCTAAACTCTTATTTGTCAGAAAAATGGCCTTTACCTTAGCCAACACACTTAAGATAAGATATGTAGTCCACATCTCTCTATAAATGAGACTCTACATATAACTATTTGATAAAATATTGTGGTAGCTCATCATTGTGAGGCCATCTATGATAAGCTCCCAACCATCTGGGATATATGAATGGTGCAACAAGAGGATCTACACACCTCATCACCATATATCCTCTAATTCTATTTTTTCCTCTATAAAAAGGGAACATGGTAAGAACATTTTCTTGTGAAACTAATTTGCTAACATCTTTCCATTTCTTTGTGCCAATAACACTCCTAGCAAGGGATGAATAAAATTGCTCAATACTAATATCATCATAAGGATTGAATGATCAGATTGTCTCGATCATTCGTATAATCTTGTCACTAATATTAACTAATCGATCTCGATTAGCCAAATTAGGCGAGTTGTGAATTATTTGATCCAAACATCTTACTACATTTTCCAATCTAGCAATACTCTCTTGATATAAATTTGATCTAACTTGAGCATGTTGTTCAGAATGAGGAGAATGATGAGATCCTTCATTAGCCATGATATATATATATGAGTAAAGAGATCTGCATATCATTAAAATAAAATGTATGACATGTTAAATAAATTTATCAAATTTCAAAACTAAAGCATATATAAATAAATTAAAAAATGAGATCCTTCATCAGCCATGATATATATATATATGAGTAAAGAGATCTGCATATCATTAAAATAAAATGTATGACATGTTAAACAAATTTATCAAATTTCAAAACTAAAACATTTATAAATAAATTAAAAATTTATAAAGTTTCGAAACTCAAACATTTTCAGCTTTATATTTAATGAGATAGAAAGTTATAGATCTATGAAATAAAACCTTCTACAACTTAGATCAACATAAGAAATGATAACTCCAAAGAGACTTTCAATATACATGTATATACATGTGCATATATGTGTAAATATGCATATATGTAATATATATACACAAGTGTACATATATACATAAATGTATATTTATGTGTGTACATGTACATGTACATGTATGCATATATGTGTATGTGTACATGTATGTACATATATGTGTGTGTATGTGTATGTATACATATGTGTATATATGTATGTATGTAAATAAATAGATACATGTATGACATATGTATATATGTTTTTATATGTATATGTGTATGTTTGTATAAATATATGTATGTACATGTACACATATACACACGTACATACACATGCATATGTACACACATACATATACATATGTGTACATGTAACTACATACATGTATGTATATATATACATATATACATATAAATACATACATGTACACATATGTACATATATACATACACACATACATGTATATATCCATATATACATACACACATACACATATGCATACATACATATATGTACATATACATACATACATGTACACATACACACATACATACACACCCACATACACACATACACATATATGCATGTACATACATACTTGCTAATGGTATATTTTCCAAATACATACCTCAAGAATGATCTTAGTAGATGATGTTAATCTAGAAGAATTTGTAATGACTAAGCAACTCAAGAATGACCTTAGCATATGACGTTAATCTAGAATAATTTGTAATGACTAAGGATGAGTTTTTTGGAGCAAATATAAAACAAAAATTCCAACTCATATTGAAATGTTAGCAAATTTAATTAGGGGTTTGAAGTTTACTTGACCTTAGCAGACAATGTTAATCTAGAAGAATTTGTAATGACTAAGGATGAGTTTTATAATCTACCTATACATTATCATATTTGTATGTTCCATCTCTAGCCTAGGTCTAATGTTAGACTATACTTAATCATTTGTGAAGAGAATGTTGAATGCCATATTGGGGAGTTGAGAATGATGAATGCCATATTAGGGAGTTGAAGATGCCTAGCAAATCATATGCTGGTAACTTTGTTCAAGGGTCATTCCTATGAGTGTGCTTGAAGAGACTTTTGGAGGTTATGTACATGTTTATTGGCCATGAAGTGCTACTGTACTATTCTATGGGAACAATGTCGAAAAACTGAGTTCAAGGGCAAAAAACATAGGTCTATATTTTTTATTTGAGCAATGAATGAATTTTGGAAAAATCTTTGCTAAGACACTAACAATGGTAAAGCCATTCAAGGGATATGAATCATGATGGAAACTCCTTATGATAGTGACATAAGATAAAGTGCTAGAGCAGCCTCACAAACAAATGATAGTTCAATTTAAGGCCTCAAGTGCTAATAGACCTTAAGTGAATTCCATACAAGATCATCTAGGCACACTATTATGAAACATTTTGTAGTGTTGAGATTAATAGTGTAGAGGACTACAATGATTGTACACGCAACCTTGCATAGTCATTGCATTCCTCTACACTATTAATCTCAAAACTAAAGGAATGCATCTTCTCTGATTCAAAAGCCTAAGGCTTCTCCAACTTAAAGTTATTTGTAAAAGGCAAGCCCAAAGGTTACAACAAGAAAAAGGATAGTTTTGAGGGTAGTGTTCTTTAATAAAACTTTTTCTGGACAAAACATAACTTTAACTGAGCTAGTAAACACAATATGGGAGATGCGAGCATGGGAGGAATCATCAGGTATCATGATGGTACTATGATTTTCACATAGAACAAATATTTGGGTACACAAACCAATAATTTGGTCAAATTGATAGTTGTAGGTGGGAAATGAATTAAAGTTCTTTGTAAAAGGCAAGCCCAAAGGTTGCAACAAGAAAAAGGATAGTTTTGAGGGTAGTGTTATTTAATGAAACTTTTTCTGGACAAAACATAACTTTGACATAGTTAGTAAACACAATATTGAAGTGACAATATTAGGTTAAATGATAGTGTTGAATGGAAGTTCACAGTTTAAAAAGTCTGACAAAGTCTGCTAGCAGATGTAAGAGGCTTAGTTTCACATAGAAGAAGATTAAAATTGAGGAATTAAGGAAATTCATAAAGAACAAGATTCTTCTTTCTTGTGCTAGTAACATTAGCAGGGCTTTCATAGTCCTATTTTTATAGGTAGGAGGTTTGTAATGCCATTTTTGAAGGATTTTCAATGAGAAGCAATAGTGTTTCAAGGAGTCATCAATAAAATCCATTTATATTCTTCCTTTCTTTGCATCTTTTATGTGTTGTCATATAGTTCGAAAAATGATTTTTTTGTATGTGTATGTGTTTATGTATGTACATATGTGTATGCCTGAAAGTGTGTATGTATGTATATGCCAATTTATATGTGTATGTGTGTATGTATGCATATATGTGTATTTGTGTATGTTTATGTGTATGTATACCAATTTTAATGTTTTTTTCATTTTTAGGGTTTTGTATCTGAGTTTTTTATAAGCACACAACAGTGGCCATATAGGTGTTACTTTTTTAACACATTTTGAAACTATTCAAGCCAAAATAACATTGCACTATCACTACCTAGTGAGGGCTTTATATTACAAAACATATATTGAAAACAATTTGTACCACATTCACCTATTCAAGCCAAAAATAGAATACACCTCCATTTTCACATAAACTGCCAAAAACTAAAATTTTACAATGCTATTCAAACTACCATACATTTCTTACACAAATATTGAAAACACCCATATTGTGCCATTGTAATCTGCCTATCAAAAACCAACAATTATCTCAAACCCTCACTTCATCTCAAACAAAAATCACAAACTCTGACATATTACCCGCTAAATGACACAAGAAAATAATCCTAGAAGAGAAGGAGAAGAACAAAAACTTGGGGCAATGATTTTCTATTTATGGATGCTTGAAAACCCTCTTTCAATTGAACTCCTCTCGTCCAAAGCAATTATGTTCGAGCATGCAAAATGGTCGGGCCCTCTTTTTTTTTTTTTTATTACTCACATTTTTGGCTAAAACCCCTTCAACTGAAAAGTTGTTGCCACGTTCGTGCCATGTCATTGTCGTGTGGTTTCAGCCAAAAGCCACTCGATCAAATACCTTTTGGACAAGAATAATTCACTCAAAACTGTTTATTTGGCCAAAAGTGTGACACACTATTGTGCTTTTACCCTTAATGCATATTTTGGTGTTTTTTTCACCTAGTAAACATATTGAAGTCACTATTTGCATTTATCAACATTTTCACTCATAAAGGTAAAAGTAACTTAGTAACTATGAAACAAGGTGTAACATGTTTGGTGTATTATTTTCCAAGGCCTTCCCATTGGTTCTAGGTTATCCCATTTTGAAATCCATGACACTTGGTGTCCCTTTTGTGGGAAACAAGAGTCTCTCAAACACCTTTTCCGGTTTTTTCCTAAAGCTCAAAATGTTTGGACTTGGATTCATGAATTTTTCAAGCCTTTCAAATCACAACCTTTTTCATGAAATATGGTTCTTTTAAGGGATTGGCCTTGCATCCCTCACAAATTCACTTTGATTTGGTATGCTTGGTGGAGATTTTGTTTAACATGTGTAGAAATTCATCTATTTTTTCTAATTATTCTATGGATCATCTTGTTTCACTTTATGTTAAAACTATGGTTTGTTTTAATATTTTACTCTAGGTCTAGGTGCGAGCTAATAAAGTTGCACTTGAGGTAGCCTACTTACATACACTTCTTGACCATTGGGGAAATACTCCTTATGTTGTTGCTAAAGTTCTTTCACATGCCTCTTCCTCTAAGGGCCACTCACCTTATGTTGTTGCTAAAGTTTATTCATGTGCGTCTTCCTTTAGGGGCCACTCACCTTCTCATGGTCATTATTGTGGATGTAGCCTCTCCACTTGAGACAACTAGGATAACTACTCGTAGGATTCTCTCCTAGTTGTGAGAAGGAATTGTGGTCAATGAGGTTGGTTGGAACCTTCGACGGTGCTTACAAGAAGAAATTTTGGGTGGCTTTTTGGAGGTGCTTCTAGTTGGTTTGACTCCAATGAATTCCCTCAATTGTCTCTTGCCATTTCACCTATTCATGCTACTTAAGAAGAATAAAAAGAAAAGGATAATGGTAGGTGGGACCCTTGTTAGGGTTAGAAGGCAAATATCTAACAAGTTAAATGAAGATTTGATCAATAAAATAGAGAAATAAAACACACAGAAAAATTATAGCAGAAACAAGACAACATAGAGAATTTAACGTGGTTCATCCAATCTAGGCCACATCCACAAAAACCACAACCATCCAATGATTTTATTATCCAGTGCAAAACATATTACAATCTCACGAATAATGCCCTACAACAACTCCCCATCCCAACCGCTTATAACGAGCTTTTAGAAGATTCCAAAAATTAGGGTTTTACAAAGTCAGCTTTTTTCTTTTTCGGTGATGAAGCGAAAAAAGTACGAGGATACATGAAGAGTGTACAGTATAATATGAATCAGTCACCACATACCAACAACCCTCTCGTGGAAACTCCATACCTAATTGATGTATGGAGTAAACTAAATGACTAGGATCCTCCTCCCCCTACCACTATTGCTCTTACTGCCTAGTGGCTTTGTTTACATTTGTATGATCCAAGTTGTTGTCTCATATGGACTTTAGGGGTGTGACTATTTCCACCCACTTTTTTTTGGTGAATATATGTAAACACTATTTTACAAATTTACTATGTTTTTGCTTATATACTTGGGCTAGACACAAGGACCACAAAAAGGAGCATGAATGCTCAGATTGTAATAACTAGATAGTTCATGAGATCCATCTTTGCATAAATGAGTGTTTCTTACAATTCTTACACCAACCACATTCTTTAAACAATATATGAGGGCTAAGACATCATTTATGTTTCGTCACCTATCAAACTGTACATAAACATAACACCAACGATCCATTCATAACTATACTATCTTATATTGCTTTTGAAAATGCCATATCACCATCTTCCATTAGCTCAGAAATACCAAAAAAACCCCTCTTTACTATCTATAAACTAGTTTATCCACATGATGTTTTAATGAATGACGAGCAAATTACATGACCCTCCCTTTATAAGACTATACCATCATATCATTACTAGACAACACCAAGATGGGGGAGGGAGGTAAATTACATAGGCCCCTCACATTCCTTGACCCACACATCTTTTACAATCTTTATTCAAAATAGGGGTCAAATTTTTGACATGGTCATTGCTGGGATTGTGCCATTGAAATTAGTGGTAGATAGATTTACTTTTAAACTCCTAGCGAACTCCATAATTACCTAGTGTAGCTTGCATAAACATTTTAAATTTATGTTTATTATTAAATATTAATTATTTGAGGTATAAAAACTGTTAAATTACCTTATTGTCTTGTAAAACACCTTTCAACATGATTATTATATTTTAATTTATAAATATTATAACTTTATATTCTAATTAATTATAAAATGACAAATTCTTCCTTGTTAATAGTCAATATAATTTGAACTATCATTTTATTATTAATTTTAAAAAAATAAATTAAAAGATTCTAATTCAAAACTAATAAATTCTATAGTACTTCATTACCATTTAATACATAGAAGTTGGAGATATAAAAACAAAATATGGCTTAAAAAGTTTATTCCAAATTTGTAGACAATTTTGTATATTTTTAATTTAATTTCTGAAATATCTAGACAAATAATCTTATTTAATAAAATCAAATATTATATATTTAATTTTTTTTAAAAACAAATTCAATTAACAATGAAATTCTGATCATGTTTCTCAATTAAAATCGATTGAAAGAGCTATTTTATTAGTGTTGATTCATTCGAGAAGCTTGGACTGTATTCCGATTGTATGCACACTGTCCTGTACACCAGTTATTTGAGTCTTTTAGACAACTAGGGGAGAGGACCCACTACCTAGGCATGTTTCAATAATTGTGATAGTAGTTGTTAATATAATGGCCAATATTTTTATCAATATCGGACTAATAGTTGTGACTTTAAAGTTGTTAGTGTTGATGATAACTATCCATAGTTAAACAAAATGTATTCCTTTGATCTAAAAAGCAACCAATCATGTGATTCCACATCAGCGCTCAATAAAACATGCTGTGAATTCACAAGTATTGGTCTCACTTTTTTTTTGGGCCTTTTTGGACACCTTGACAAAAAGCATGCTGATGTGGCATCATATTTGATGATGTGGTCCTGAAACCTTAGTTATAAGCAGGGGACTTGCCAAGTAAGCTGCTGTAAAAAAATTGGGAGTGATTTGAAATTTCCACGTAAGATTTTGAGAAACGCGAAGTTAAGGTGCACAACTACCGGGTCCTCTCCCCTATAAAGGCGTTCAAATATGCGGTCAAATGTTGGGCCATTTCTTTTAGTCATTTTTTATGTAATGGTGAAGTAGTTCCGTACACAACACAATTTGTTTGAAAAATCGAGTTGTGTCTCACATTACTGTTTTCTGCGAAGATCTTCCTCTGGGAAAATGGCAATGGTGAGTACAAATGCTCTCCAGTTTTCATCTGTAAGTAAGAAATGCATCTATCCTGTGACTTCTTGTTCGAAGCTATTTTCTCTGCACAAAAGCCCGCAAAAATCTTTGCATTACTTTTCAAAAAATGTATTTACATCACTTTTATCTTCTTCCCAAAACCTGAGAAAATCTGTGCACCCCGCATTATCAAATCCCCCAAGGGCAATAGGAGCATCTCAATTCTCCGATGCTCCAGAGAAAAGGGTTTTTCATGGAGAATGTTTTGTAGTATACGACAACATAGACACTGACCAAATCATCCCAGCAGAATATTTAACCCTAGTCCCCTCCAAGCCAGAGGAATATGAAAAACTGGGCAGTTATGCCTTGATCGGGCTTCCTGATGATAAATATCAGAAGAAATTTATTGAGAAGGGCCAGTCTAAGACAAAATATCCTATTCTTATTGCTGGTGACAATTTTGGATGCGGGTCTTCTAGGGAACATGCCCCTGTGGCACTTGGGGCAGCAGGAGTGACGGCTGTCTTGGCAGAGTCCTATGCTAGAATATTCTTCAGGAATTGTGTGTCTACTGGTGAGGTGTACCCAGTGGAGACTGAGTGCAGGATTTGTGAAGAATGTGAGACTGGTCACATTGTCACTGTGGAGATTGACGGAAATAAGCTTATCAATCATACTACCGGAAAGGAGTATGCTTTGAAGCCTATTGGTGATGCTGGGCCTGTGATTGATGCTGGTGGGATTTTCGCATATGCAAGGAAGACTGGGATGATTGCTAGTGCTCCATCAGCTTGAACTGGGTGTGGCTGGTAAGGAGTGGAAGTTCTTGAAAGCAATTTGAAACTGTTTGCGCTTTAGATTGTTTTAGAACTGTTGGTTCAAGTCTTCTGCTTTTGATTTTTCTGAGTGGGAAATCTTAACTCAAATGACAAGCTAATAAATAGTTAAACAGATATCAGAGTGTCATAATATCCAGAATCTTTCAGTGGTTTAGATTTACAAGTAAAATGACATGATCTGTTAAAACTGTTTGAGCAGTATGATTCCACTATTTATATTATGAATAATAATATAGGTAACCTTTTGCGTTGGAAAAGAATAATTTCATGCCGTGTTGCTAATGGCTATTAAATTTTTTTCTACAACTTGGAAAAGGTTTCTTTATCTGACAATTTTGAAGATCACACATTGTTAGTAACAGTTGTAATTTTTGGAGCCCACAAAAGATTGTCTTTGTCCTTCAATTTTGCAAGCTTTAGATCACGTGTATTCCTTTAAAGATAAGAAGGGAAGCCATAGTTGCCAGGAAAAGTGGAAAGTGAATTTTGGATCCAATTAATAGCAGTGGTACAGAGAGAATATTTGTTTTTTATTGATGGATCTATGACTGTTTTCATTGAGTCCTCGACTCTGCTAGACAATACTAAAAGGAAGCATAACCCAATGCCATGAATGTAATTACAGGAATTCTGATGAACACAACCCATCTAGAAGAAAACCCTAACCATTCTATTGCTTGAGCATACAAGCAATTGAAGACAACACATTGCTTTCCCTGGAGAATAGTTAAACTTCCAACAGAATTGGCCAACCAACCCAGATGAATACAACACAAATAGAAGTATCAACAAACCAGCATTGGATCTGGTGCTGATTAAGTATGAATGGGTTAGAAAATCTGGGTTAAGGACATAAACTCCTTCAGAAACTATCACTGCCATGAATTTGACACTCACAAATATAAATTATGTGGATGTGTGTGAAACTGTCACTGCTATGAAGATGAAGAAAGCTGGAATATGAGCCAAACCAGAGCCTGAGACTCAATTGCCTGCAATATGTAGAAAATAATGATAGAAATCTGATAGAAACAGGTTGAGTGCTAGGATTTGTAAAATAGTTGCATGAAATAAGGTAATTAAATAACAATCATTGATGACAATAGGGAATCGATGTATAATGTAACATTTTATTGCTGTAGTTCCTTATCTTTCATCATAATTCATAAACAACATCACAATGTTTAATAGTAGTAAATACACTAAGTTTATCTTACCTTTTGCCTTGGTCTTTACCTTGATGTCCTTGTGCATTTATAGAAGTGGATGGATTATTTTGTCCATTTTAACATAATGAGAATAAGAAACTCTTTTGTTAAAAGGAGTCACTAATCTCTTTTGTTCTTTAATTGAACAACATAAATGTTGAGTTCTTTTATCTTTATTACTCATGAAGTATTCAATTATGTACCCATCTCATGCCAAGGATAGAATCAGCTATAATGTTAATCATAGAGGGGGGAAATGATTCAATTTTGTGTGAAACTTCCATAGGTATTTACCCAAAACAATTTAGGGCACATTATTGTGTTAGATATGAATATAAAACTATAACACACACTTTTCCCAAATTTTCATTTTATTGGGCCAACTATAAAATACATGCTGGGTTTTCTTTTCATGATCGGTGCTGGATGCCAATCAATTTCTCTAATTTCCTTCTAGGTATTTGGGTCAAAATAATATTTCTCATTCACTCCTTCGATAAGGTTCAAAATGCACTATTTTCTTCCCTCTAGAATATTGAAAAAAATAACTAATATTCAAAAGTAGGCTTATATCACATCCCACCTCTTCCATCGATTCTATAATATACATATGTGATCTTCTTCATCAAGATATTCCTTCCTTCTATTAGGAAAAATCCTAGATGAACCTCTCTTCCATCCCTTCATAACAAAAAAATATTATGAGACTAGTTCAAAGTTATTGTGCATGCTACGAGAATAGTGTTCTTAGAAGCACTTAAAATCTTCAATTATAACATCTATGTGGTTAGCATGATAAGTTATAAATGGATCACAACTCTTAAAATATGATAGGTGAAGTCTCTTAGACTAGGGGAGTTGAGATCTTCCTCTATTATTTTATCCTCCTAATTCCAGTGAGCTAGCTCTACTTGAAACATTAGGCTTGGCAAGACCTCTAGTTCCTTTGGATCCATATCTTGAATAAAATTAACATATAAAGATAAATATGTGCCCTTTTCCATGATAGTAATGTGGAATAGTTTTACAACTATAAATTTTCATATTTCCACGAAGTTTCTTGATAGGGGGATGAGTTTTGGGGAGTGGGGTGCGGGGGACCAAGGGTCTAAGTTTGGGGACGGCAGGGTTACAGTGGTGGGGTGGCGGCAGGGCGCTGAAATACATATAGTACTTGAAAAATTAGTTATAAAAAGATGTATAAGTATAAGAATTATACATCTTGGAGACAACTAGGAGTCCTAGCGGCGTCTTGGAGATGGTGACACTGATGGTGGGATAGTGGCACTGGTGGTGGGTTGGTGGGGGACATCCCCCCCGCTCCCCCCCCAAGTGCCCAAGTCTCTGAGACGGGGATGTCTAGGAAACATGGGTTTTTTTTTTGGGTGGGCGGGAGGGGGGGGAGGGACGCATCCTTGTGGAACATTGTTTAAAACTTTATAATCATATCATTTTAGTAATCTCTATTTGATTTTTAGAAATCTTAAAATTAATTTGAGAAAATCATGCCACTTTAAACTTACATGAAATGGAATAGTTAAAATTAGCTCATAACATATAGAAATGAGACTAAAATACTTGATAATAAAAATTAAATATTAGAAGCAAATTAAAATTAAGTTCCATCAATTGTCTGCGCTTGACAGTTGACATACATGTAAATAAGCATGTTAAGAAAAGTTATGCGTAGTAAGCAGTGTGCTACACCTCCTTTAAGCGTCTCTCTCTATGTAATGATGTGAAATAGAGATTGATGAGACCTAATTAAATGTAGAATACCACAATGAGGTTGAATATGTAAATATTGAAATACAACTACTAAGTTATCGACAAGTTAAAAGAGTTAAAATCTTCCAACATGGATTTAGGTGAATGGCTTGGCCTATTTCAAAGAGATGGGAACATATTGTTATCACCTAAGTATGCACACTTGCTAAGTTGCAGAACTTAGCTTACTGGTGCAACATGGGATCCTTTTCAGGTTTGTGGGTTACCTATGACAAAAAGGAACCTCCAGAGAGGGCTGGTTCCCTTGATACCTCACCTAAACTGAAACTCACTATTGCTTTACTAAGAAAAAGGATAGAGAAGAGACTTTGAAAATGAAACCTAAACTCCTACTGAGGTGATGCACCAAAATATGTTTATTTCAGACCTGAACTGCTGTTTTCTCACACAAGTAATCAATGTTTCAGCTGTTTGTGCACAACATTAGTTTTTTGACATATCTGTGTATAAGTGTTTTATTGAAAGGCCTATGTTTTTTGCAGTTTTAGAAGGAAGAAAGTGATGTTCTTCACAATCTAACATCTGTTTGAACTATGACACAAGCAATAACCTACATAAATATACCTTCCCTGCTTTGAAAAGACAGAAATAAGACATTCATTTGAGGATTCCAATGCAGAATCACAGAAAATGACATCAATTACCTCATACGCTTAACAGAAACACAACTTTTGAAGGCCCAAGATGCTCAAATTTTATTGATGAAGAGGTGTTTACAGCAATACATGATCTGAAATCTGTATTCTCTTAAAAAAAACTTTGAAAAGAAGTATTACAATGTTTTATTTTCAGTTTTAGGACTGAAAATCCGAGTTACAATGCACAATAAGAACAGAAAGAAAACTTTTCCAGTTTACAATGCTGTTTCAAGGAAGTGAAATAACTGACTGAAAATGAAAGAAAGGCTTCTTTTTGACTATCCTACGCTGGAGGGAAAATAGGACAGACATAATGATCATTAAATGACCCTTTCTTTGACCAAACCTACTGTACCAATCCCCATTTGGGCACTTGAAAGTGTCTTCAAACTGCCCTCATCATGTTTTGAACAACTGAAAGCTCCCTAGTGGCGTTGAAGGAAGGAGATGTTGATCCTTTCAAATGACTTTGTCTCATATTGCTGCCATAAGACCCCTATATCTTTGCCAACTGACCCTATATCTGCTCTTTGACCTAGCCAGATGCTTGCAGCTGTCCATTCTTGTTCAAACTGCCTTCTAGATACTCTCAACTGCCCAAAAACACCTTCCTAAATGCTTGCAACTGTCCACCCTTCTGCATAAATACCAGAACTGCCATGTTCCATGATGATAGGGCACATGTGAAATTGTTTGAAGATCATTGAATCTCTCAAGAAGGCGTAAGAGAAACTTTAGGGATTGAAGTTGTCAAATACTCCATTCATTAATGACCCATTTTTACCATCATTCTTTCACTGTTATCTTTGTCAATGTCCCTTAATAGTTAATGCTCTCAAACTGTCATTAGTCTTCTGTTCTTGGTTGTATTTTACTTTCATAGTATCCTCTCTGTACTAATGTTGACATTTGATAGAGACCTCTGTTAACTCTTTTTGGTGCTCAATCCCCATGTGATCTCTGCCTCTTCTAAAGCCACTGCCCTTCAATTACTGTCTCTTCTTCAGTTGGTTGACTGTGCCACACTGAGGACTGCCTGCCTTTCATATATTGACTGTCATAAAGCTCATTATATCCTGCTTGGTTCCTTGTAACTAACATTATGTCTTGTTGTTTGATCAACTGTCACAAGGATTTGAATGTTCATAGTGACAAAAATCATGACTCAAACCTTGCAATTGTCAAAATCTTCATGTTCATGTGTGTTCATTTGTCATACATCTTCTCTCAACTGTAGGCATTCTTTATGTATCTTCCTTTTGTATCCTGACCTTTGTAGATCACTGTTGCTGTCTGAGCAACCACTGTCACTTGAATCTATAACTGTCTTGGTGACTGTCCTCTTAGGCTTCCATTTGTGGCATTATTCAAAAAGAGTAGCATTTATGATTTTTTCATTTGGCTTCTTGCTTCCCATGAGAGATCATCATTTGGGACGCTCTGTCAAACAGTTTAAATACTTAACTCATTACCCTTTCTGTCACTATGCTATTCCACAATCAACGCCATTGTGACTTTAAGACTATTACACTTATCATTTATCATGACGACGCTTATGATAATGCTTCCAATCTCTACCATTTCCTACCTCACGGTCTTAGAGTAATGACTGTCCCTATGGACTGTCACCTTACCATTGCTTGATGGAGGAGTCATAAAGACTCTCTTGAACCTGTAGCACTGTTATTGATTCCTTCTTACTTCAACTTTCATCTCTTCCTTATCTATGAGGTCTGTCACAAGGTTCTTTCAAGGCTGCATATTGTTAAGAGCATTGTCTCATTAATGGTCGTCCTCAACATACTTTTCATCACAAAACTGTCATTCTTTATGGCTTAAACATAATCAAAGGTTTTACACTTGCAAGACCCTGAGCTACATAACCAAATGTTATTATAAGTACATTAGAAAGAGAGAAGATACATTTCTGCCCATGCCTTAAAACTGTGAGTGACTGCTGTCCATTTGTTAAAGCCCCCCCTACCCAGTCACAAGGTGGTTGTCCCATCTAAAGTGACTCTACTCAAATGCTAAGGACTGCCCCTTCCCATTCACTATCTCCATGGAATGTGCATTGAAATCTTTCCCTTTTTGATCTGCTCTGTCCTCAAATGATTGATGTTCCTCTTTATGACTGTTGCGCACCATTTCAACTGTAGGTTGTCTTCATAGCATTATAAGTTTGAAACTGTCCTTGTTGTTTTCACTGCACTTTGCATAGTTTTCACATTGACCGTCATGCTTATTACTGGACTGTCATGACATGCTATTTTTGTGTCTTTATTGCCATACATTTCATGGGTCCTTTAATGACAGTCCCTTGTTAGATGCTATGACTATCTTATTCACTCTGCCCCTTAAGGACTGTAAACTGTCTTTTCTAGTCCCGTCTTATCTACAGTATTCACTGTTACTTAATTTAGAGGTCTTTAAATTGACCATAGAGGACTGTCATCCTCAAAGACGAAGCCATTTCTTCATCCCGGTGACTTATCAATATACTGATGTGCCCTAAGCAATAGACCACATTTATCAAGAAGACCAGCTGACAAAAGTGTTTGAAGTTGAACGACAAAAGTTGTGTTCCATAGTTGGCCGCTACTGTATCCCTGCATTTTCATGCCATCTTTCAAACTGTCTTTACCACTTTGTTGACTAATACTGCATGTTGAAAGGGCAAGACAGAACTCCATGTCTCTGCTATCTCCCCTCTTTGATAACTATCATGCATTGTGCTTTGACCATGTTGAAAGGGCAAGACAGAACTCCATGTCTCTTCTATCTCCCCTCTTTGATGTCTCTGCTATCTCCCCTCTTTGATGACTATCGTGCATTGTGCTTTGACCATTTCTTTACTGTGCTTTTGAGAAATGACTGTCCATATCTCATTTGTAAATATACCTTTGTCTACACACAACCTTTGCACTAAGACTGTGATCAAATGCTTCTATCAGAGCTGCTGACATCCTTGCTTGTGACCTTTTCTCCAGTGAACTATCTTGCTGTCCTGCCTTATGCATAGAATGTCCTCTACTCTCTACTACATCTCTGAGCTTGTCTTGCAATACCATCTCAGATGTGAAAATTTACAGACTTGCTGCCTTCTATGAAAACACAGTCCACTTTTCTATTCACCACAAGTCTACTCTTTGATGTCACTTGGAGATTCTTTTTAAAATTACCACAGACCTGCTATATCTCAGTTGAGTAACAAAGCTAAGCTCTTGGAGACACACAAATAGGCTTTCAAGATTGTTCCTTTGGTCAGACTGTACATTGATGGAAGCGCCTACTCTGCACTGGAAAACTTAGAACAATAACACCTACATGATTCTCAGAAACTGTCATAGGGTATTTGAATGTCTAGGATATCTCAAGCATGACAACCCTATAGTTTGACTATTGTAGACACTCATTGGTTAGTAGTCTAGTCGGTCATATCATTAAGGTTTGCTATCTCAATAGAACTAATAAGACTGTGGTTACCCTTGAAAACCATATGATCTGAAATCCTGACAACTATCTTATAAAAATCTGCTTTTCTCATAAAACCCTATTGTCAAGAAAAAGAGCTGAAAACATACATCTATGATTTAACAAAGGCATTGTACAGGTCTGCCATGTATGAAACCCAATAAGAAGGCTTTACACGGGCTAAAAGAAGATACCTTGTCATTGTAAAATAGAGCCACGCAAAGATGCAATGTTTCCTTGTATCCTACTCACTCTCCTTGTAACATGCCACTACAACTGCTTGGTCTGCTACGTGGTGCTATTGAAGTATTAGCTACTATATTCACGCCAGATTTGTTGAATAACTCCCTAAAATTTCTTCAATGTTTCCTTCTCAATGCTAAGCTACAACAGGAGGACTCCTTCAACACCATGAATGAAAATTATGTGGGTGAATGAAAAATTTCCTTCCTCTTTTTGTTTGGCGCCCAAGGGCTTTGCCTTTCATGATTTTTTTTTATTCTGCCTTAACTTTTTTCAATATTAAACCATGCCGTTGTCTTTTCCTCTTTCTTTCCATCTTTTATTTCATTACAAACTTTTACCTTTGCTTTTAAAACACTTTTAAAATTTTAATAATATTCTCTATAAAAGTGCCTCTAAAACAAAAGTGACAACACTTATCAAATATGATTATTGCTGTGGAGTTTGACACGTTAAAGAATGAGTATGCTCTTGATGATAACCATGTAACCATGTGGGAATCAATGTTAACAACATAGTTTCAGAAGAAGATGATTACCAAAAGAAGATGATTTTTCACTCAGAAATGAGTGGTTGTTATATTCAGGCACCACAATAGTTTGAGCTCAGCACTCGGGAGTCTAAGCCCAAGACTTGGTGAGTCTTGGAGCAGGACTTGGTTGCGTACTCTCTAGGACTTGGCCAAACTTGGTGCACTAGTCTGATCGACTTGGTGTGGCCAGCTTAGAGACTTACAGAGTTTCTCAAACTATGAAAGAATCAATGCTTCATGTAATCCAAAATTATTTGAACGGTCTTTGGTTAACACAAAACAGAGTCATGATGACATCATCAGTCTCAGACTCTCAGGAAGTACAAAAAATACATAATCTGGAAACACATTCATAGAGATAACACTAATCATTCCTGTGACAAAGGAAAACAGCTATCCAAGCATCTAACCAGCTAATTAATTACTCATAAAGTTTCATTTAAGTCAGGTAACCAAAATGGGCTGTGACATTGGATCCTACTGGCATGAACTCAGCATTATATTCTCCATGATATTTCATAATGAGTTATTCCAATTTCTCTAACTCAACATGTAGATTCCATCATCTATCCATTTGGAGACTCCATTGTTGCTATTTGTGATCTGCATGCACTTGGAAGCTATGAGGTGATTTTGATCATCCATTGAAATTGTGGATAATTTCCCCCAAGCAGGGAGGAAATTATGAGACAGTTACATGGGCTAGTGTATTTTGTTAAATATAGTTACATGGGCTAAGTGTATTTAGTAAGTTAGAGTGGCATGGGTTAGTGTACTTCATTAATGTTTTACACTCACATGGGCTTATTGTACATTCTTAAATGTCATATCTCTATGTACATCTATATTCTTTTTCTTCCTCTACATTTTCTTTAATCTATACATACATAATACAAATGGGTGTACAGCATGCACAATTGCTGCAATCTCATGTTCTCTTGTTGCTTCAATTTTGCTTATGTCAATATCAAATCCTCAAATGCTTTCCTGGTAGATCTGCTATATATTTTTAATGGTAGAGTGCTGTTTTTATTTTGATGGCAAATATATTTTAGGTTATTTCTAATTCAGACAAGTACAGTGTGATTAGATTTTTTATCGTCCCTGTATTTTTCTCTTATTTCCCAATATATAAATTTTTCTCTCTTATTTGTAGTCTACTTTACAACAGACAGCAGGTGTTGGGCACATGCATGCCTTTAATATATCAGCAGTTAAATTCAAGTGATTAGAGAGCCCTGGGAACTTTGCCTGGAGGGTTCTATTGATCCAAAGTTATTGGCCAGGAAGTCTAGGGCTCTGGCCTGAGAATCACTGTCCTGGTGGCAAAGGGCACTTGTCACTTTTCTTGCAGTTGATCATTCAGGTGTGAATTCCTTGGAGACCAATTTTTATTCCCTCAACACTTTTTCCTCAACTCTTTCTAATCTCCACAGTCAAATCTCATTGATAGTGTCCTATAGCCGAGCTAACATGTCTATGCCTTCTGCATATCATTTGGATTTCTCCAGTTCAAAGGCTGTTTTTCTTTTTGGGTCACTTGTTTAATATGTTATGTCCCTGTGTTGCAAAGATTCTATGTCTAATTGCTATTGGCATTGGGGGATTTTTTTTCTTTCTCATTCTTGTGTTCTGTTCAAGGGCATATTTCCATTTGTGGCACTATGTACTAGGCGAAAAGAAATTTTGTTGGGAAGATTCTATGTCTAATTGCTATTGGCATTGGGGGTCTTTAATCACAATATAATGGAGAAACTTTTGGAACCCAAGCTAGGGAGTTTTTGAGTTAAGTGTACTCTCTGGATGGGCTTCTGCATGTATGTGAAAGCCCCACCACTGGGAGAAATGGAACTATCTTGTTTTGATGGAGCAGCATGGGCAATATAATGAATCCCGTTAGAGACAAATCTGAATAAGAATGCAAAAGATATGGCCATTCAAGACTTGTTACTTTTTACAGCATTAGTGGCGTGGGTATACAAGTGGCTTCTGTGAAGGTATAATTGGATCTTGCCTGCAGTCATTCATTTTGTTGATGGTGTATTTGTTTGGGAGTAAATGCAGTATATGTATAAGGACGATACAGGTACATGAGTCCTGCCTGCCACATAATGTCTCCTGTTTATCAAACTTTGCTTGCGATGAACAAAAGATTTCTTTGACTGTTTGCCCATCTTTTTTCTCCTTGCATGGTAGGTTTCTCTAGATGATTTTTGATCCTTTATTACAAAAGACTATTTTTCCTCGAAATTCTTGTGTGATTTTTTCTGATACTTGTAATGTTATTTTGTTTTTGAGTAGCTTTTGTTCCGGCCAATTTCCCTGATGATTGAGCCAAAAGTTTTATGTGCAGGTTCCTGAAGGCTGAAGGTACTGGTAAAGATTTTTTGATCTTCTATACCATGAAATCTGTTGTTGAAGGATTGATGCATGGTTCCGGTTCACTATTTTTAGCTCATTGCTTTGAGCAACCTTCTCTGGACTCAGATGGAATTTTTATCAATTTTGTGCATAGAGGCACGTTAGGGTGATTATGGTTAATTAATAATTAGAAATTTCAGGAATTGCAGCTGAAACACCATACCTTTGGTATCTGCCAAATGCTTTTGTATGGCTTTTATTAAGTAGTTCTGTAGCTGCGTATCATTATAGTGGGGGAAATTAGGGTTGTCTTTTCCGTAGCTTGTCCATGATTACCCTGTGGGGCAAAGAAAATTCTATTCTATTTTGTCTTTGTCTTTGTCTTCTATTTAATTCCTGGGAATTTGAATGCTTTATAGTGAAAAGTATCATGCTTTTATATAAGAGCTCTGTTGGTATATTGGATAATGTTATATTTCTCCATATGAACTCTGTTTCCCTTTCATGTATACCTGTTTGCTACTAACTATTGTTTTCTTTCTCTGAAACAGTCATTCTCTGTTACAAATTTTGGCCCAAGTCTGCCTGTATAATGAGAATGATAACTCCATTTCTACTTTTACAAAATTATGCATGCAATATACTATTTGATTCTCTGCGCCAATTACAAAACGTGATGTTTCATGGAACATGATTTATTTGTATTTATAAGGCTTATGCTGAACCATCAATTTAATCCTTAATAGTTTTCCTGCATGTTGAAAGCTTTAGCTATAGCACACAGTGTAAACTCTTTTATTAGTTTCTTTAAGGGTTTCAAAAATTAGATCATGGTTTTATCTTTTTTTGAGGAAAACATTTGCTGTCTTGATCATCATACATTTAGTAGGTATTGTAAATTTATTGATTAACTCATGCAAACTGTTTGCAGCAGGTCTATAGTGAGTTATTTTTTTGCCTTAATATGAAAGAGTTTCCCTGCAATCAATTCTTTCTGAAAATCTTTGCTTAGAATGCTTGTTTTTGGAATTGTTGTTTGCTTGTGTGATGTTCATGCACCATTGTCTGATTGATTGAACTAACATCTCTTTGTAAGATCCTAGAGGACCTATGCAAATGTATACATTATTTTTTGGTTTTATTTAGAATCTTTGCAGTCCTAAAGTGCATCGTTTGGATGTGCACAACTCCATTGTCTTCTAATCTTTGAGCGGGCTTGATGGTTAAAGAACTTGTTCTGTAGGATAGTAGGTCACAAGTTCAAATCCTGAGTGGGATAAAGTACACATGTTTTGTATGATAGTAGCATAGATTGGTGCCGCCTTGCCTGGGGATGGTAGGTTCATTGGGAGTATGGTGTGGTCTCCCTTGTGTTTGTGGGCTTTGAAGGTTAAACTCTACTACAAATTATTAATGAACTTCCCCTATGCAACACCACTCTCTTCCAGCCCACCTAAACCTACCCTCCAAATTGCTGGAGTTAAAGTTTTAATTCATATCTCATAGGCTATGTTGTGCTAATTTCACTATGACCCTCTATTTATGTCTTGATCTTTGGCAACATTGCATATACAAATGAGACGAAAATTCCTTTGTTTCTCCAAGGTTTTCTAATGTTGAAAAGTTTCTGGGCTACATGGGACATTCTATAAATTAAGTGTCAATTAAAAATTTAAATGTAAGTTGATTGCTTCCACAATGTTAATGCTTTTTACTCGTCCAGTTGGCATGACTAAGTGGTAAGGTAGAGCACGGTCACCATGTTGAATTCCTGGGTTCAAATGCTGCCGAGAAACCACTTAGCTGGCTCCTCATAATAATGTGGCTGGGACAAATGGGCATTCTTTAGCATGCCTTCACTCCCAAAGGCTGGGAGCCATGTTTGTCTCTGAAGGTTGAGTGATGCACTGAAAAGGCCTCATTGACCAAAAAATAAATTAAGAGATATTAATGCTTTCTACTCGCGAAATTAAACTCAACAAGACTTGACTATAAACTACATAAATATTTATTTATGGTTGGAGTTCAAGATTGGCTTCCTTTTACTTTGTGACTGATGTCATTCATAGCTGATGTATAACGTCATATGCTTTGAACCTCCATTGGTATATTGCAATTACATCTTTCGTAGTTCAGTGACAAGACTCAACGCTTAATTTCTCGAAAGGTTTCATATGCTCCATTCACGACATACTTAAGCATTACTTTTAAATAGTTGAGAGCAATCTATCCTAGTTGGACCATACAAATGACATTTCCATCCTCATGGATGCTGATTTTATTGCTGGCTTATCAGCTTTAATCACAGGCAGGATAATGGTGAACCTTAAGTTACCTAAATGTTTAGTATTGATGTCAATCGAAATAACACCGACCTAAAGCTGCTTACACATATATGTAATCATACATAGTGAAACTGTTAAGTCGTCGGCCTTAAAATGGCTAGGTAACAGGTTGAATCTTTTTACATAGCTGACATGGCAACGTGCAGGCTGTTAATGTGACTGCGGATAACTAGAGCATTGAGTTTTAATGAAAATTGATTAATCTCTGTACATTTTGTTCAATAGTTATGATTTTTTTGAGATAGGTTGAACAACACTTTTTGCAATCACGAACTTAATAATTTTTGAAAACAAATTAAAAATTAAACCATACGTTTTGATCGGCGAAAAAATTGAGGTCTTATTGCTCAATGACCCGAATTCTAAGAAGGGAACAACAGTACCATTAATATGCATTTAACTACAGGCAATCTACATTCATTAGTTCATGCCGTCTTTTACAGAGATTTTTGCAAACAGCAGAGGAGGAGGTGATAAAAATGCTCAGACTCGATAATGGAAGGATGTTGGATGGAAAGCACTCATCGTGTTACACAATATCAGTACTGTAAAGCAGATTTACTGTCATATAGACATGATGCGGAACAAAAACTTGTTGCAATCGATGAGTTAGATTGCAGGCTCATGAAGAGTATTACGCGTCAATGGTATATAGAAATACATGAGGAGGAATCTCTGATGTATATTTGATGGGTCGGTGAATAATGACAAGTCTCAACCACAATGAAGATGACGAGCAATTTTCGATTGCTCTAAATAGATTTGAGTAGCTAGATTATTTTTTTTTGTTGTTTAATTAATTAGAAATAAATATTGTACCGGGGCTTGGCATGCAGAATAAAATTAAAAAACTGTAGTTTCCTTTATCAATAGATTACCCGTTTAGTTTTAAAGTTTAGACCATCTGATGCTCCATCACAACCAAGAGATAAAAGCGCCTACCCTTCACTTTTATCCCTTATTTAAAAAAAATTCTTTTAACACTTGTATATACATTCTCATAGTTTTCAATTTGATTTGTTTAATATATAAATTGATTTCATTCTTGAACCCATCAGTGTATTCTTCTAGTTAAGACTAGTTTAATATTTTAGCTCTCTTGCCACCCTGAACTAAGCTGCATTGTATGACCTTGTTTTTCTAAATTTAATTGCATTGTATGACTTAAAAAATTTGATTGTTATTTTGATACCCTGCATGCCAAATGCCTGGTGTTGAGTAACAAGGATTGCATGTTTAACGGTTTGCAAAACATTATATAGTCTTGAAGACAGAAATCAAAGCACACAAGTGCTTGAGAGCATTCAACAAATCCTTAGGCTTTGTGTTGCATAGTTTGCATGCATGTTTTGTTGAACTCCTAAGGGGTTTGATTGTTTGCAACCGTGCTTGTCAATACAAACCTTTTCCTAGTGATAGGTCTTGAAGATAAGAGTACATCATAATAGTTTGCATGGGCAATAGTACATATTGCAACATTTGAATATAATTGTGTGACACAATCTAGTATCTCAAACTAGACCACATGGCATGATTCAAGCCCATTTAAAATAGTATCATATAGACTCATTATAGGCTCTAGATCATAGATTCAAATGTAGATTATAATTTTTGACTATCAATTGTACTAGACCAATCAATCAACATTAAAAACTCAATATTGACTAATTAAGTTGAAAAGGCTAAAACACAATCCTTTTTCAAAAATTTCATCTTAGTTTTAGTTATTGTATTGCTTTATTTTTCAAGTAAATTTGTATCTTATGTGTCGACAAAGCTTTTGTTTCTCTATATTTTGGTGAAACTAAACTATCTTACACCACTTAGTACTTTGCCCTTGTGTATCCTTCAATTTTACTTCCCTAGATTTGATATATTATGTAGTGTTCATCTATTATTTAGATTTGATATGCTTTTTGCATTTATTTTTTCATCTTTTGATTTATAGTGAATTAAATCATAGATTGGCATTGCAAAATGGCTCCCAACCCTAGATTGAATCTCTTCATAGACCTCAACTCCTTGGATGGTATTATGGAGAATTCAATCACTTTTGTGCATCTCTATAATGAGGAAATCTTTGATCATGATGCACATGTTGACCCAACTGATATTGAAAAGAAAATTGAAATGACCAATAGGCTACAACTACTAAAGCATGACATAACCAAATTGGATGATGCAAAATCTTTGTTATAACTAATGAGTTTTAGTATTTACTTTTGGCTATATTTTATTGGTTGGACATGCTAAAACAAATTAGCCAAGTTTTTGAGGACGCTATTACCCTTCATGATGTTTCCCTTCTTTCACATTCTAATGTTTGTCCATCATTCTTCCTTCTCACCCTGAATCTTCCACTTTGCTCCTTAATCATCCCAATTCTTCCATTCCTTTCCATATAGTGTTTGCACCCCTTAATTACCTTCATTCATCTCACACTACTCCCATTGTACCTCCATCATTACACCCACTCCTATAATCTACAACACCTCTACTAATCATTAAAATGCTAACTTTCAAGCCCAAAAATTCATATCCTCCTCCACTAGTTGAACACAATCCACATATACACATACCATTACCACCCAAATCTCCATTCTAAAGCCTCCCTATGAAGCATTACAAGAGTCTGTGAAGCCAAGAATCAACTAAACAATTTCCCATCTAACTCAAAGAAGGATTTATCACATGAATTAACACAATCCTTTAGCATATGATATCCTTGATTACCCTTTTACCATGGGTTTTGTGTTACCTTGTTTTGAATTGTGCAATGGTAAAGATGATCCCATGATCCATATATGTGCTTTCAATGCCACATATTTGAATTTTATGAGTGTTTATAAGTTAATTTTTTCCATTGCACATTAAAAGAGTATGCATGAGAATGCTTCTTATCATTCCTAATGGCTCAATCCATTCTTATGTTGAATTAGCTAACACATTTGTGAAACATTTCCAAGTGAATATTGGTCTTCAAGTACCATTCCCCAAACCAGTACAATGTAAACAAGGAAGCAATGAAAGCTTAATGAAATGAACTATCAATTACCAAATCATGAATTATGAGGTTTCTTCACTGACCATCAAAGACAAAATTGGTCATCAATAACTATGCATCATTTTAAGATATCTGTGCTAGTGTACACAACTGCCAACTTATGTGCTTAGATGCCAATCTTTTGAAATATAACTCATCTAATACATTGACTCCATCTTCTTGTCCTAAATTCCAACTGAAAAATACCTTTGAAGGGCAATGAAGGTAAGTTTAAAAAACAAGAGACAGAAGCCAATTTTAACCATATCAATCAAACCTTAGAGTCTTCAAATTTCATCACCATAAAACCACAAATGTAAAAACATTTTACAATACTAAATGATCCTCTTGATGTATTGCAAAAGTTTTTATGTTGAACATGATAAATTTGCCTCTAATTAGACCATTAGATACATCTCAATATGTTCATAAGGGCTTTGATGTGTGTAGTAGGGCTCCAAATCCAAAATCAATAATAATGTTAGTTGAACACATTTATCGAAGGGCCAACTTAAATGAAGATCGAGGGCTTTCACATGTATAAACACATATGGTGAATCTAGAGGGATTCACCTTCGGATTTGAAATAAGATGACCAACTAGGAGATGATGACTTACTCACTTTTTAGAATGATCTTCTATACTTACTATTGCTTATCAAATGCTACAAAATCTAAAAATCTAATTTTTGTTTCCATTTGCCTTTTACTTTTTTACTTTAATAGATTCACATGTTCATTGAAACTATGGGTGATGCAAAACCACCTTTCAAGGTGCATGCTAACACAAGTGGGCATGCACATTTGTTTTTGTTTTAGTGCCCCTTTCCTTTTGTCACACCTATTTTTTAACCATTTAAAATTTCCCCCTATTGATTTGGAATAATGTGAACTAAGGAAAATGCTTGCAAGACACTTTATTTATGTTAACCAAAGACATCATTGCTCCTGTTTTCGGTTGATGATTAACCTTTTTAATTTCAATGTATTTATTGTGCCTTTCCTTTCATTCTAGAAACCTTAAACTTCACTACTTTTTACATGGCTCTTGCCACCGACACTTATTTCTTCTTACATTTTCATGACCCTTTGCATCTATACTTTTTTTTTTACAACTTGTGTTCTTTCACTAATGACACTTTCTGTTGACACTTACCACATTACTTAGATTTTATCATACAAGCAAGTACTTCCTCATCTCCCTTAGAGAAGAAAAAACACATCCCTACATTTCACATCTTGTTATTACTTTTGCATGGTAATATTTGACATGGCATTTACCATATTCCACTCTCATGATGACTTCATACAACAAATTTTTTATGTCATTCTCATACAAATAAATCTTACATGACATGCTTCATTTTTTTTAAATGATCATTTCTTACGCAATACTCTTACAATGTTCTTATGATGCTCTTACATGATGATGACTATTAGTTAATTGTAATGGAATAGCAGATCAACATCAAAAGCTCAATATCAACACATCAAATTAAAAAAAAATCAAATTCCATTCTCTATTGTATGCCTTTAGTATGCCATTTTTATTAGCTTGGTCAATACAAAAACTATTTTTGTTTAAATATATGAATGCTTGAAATTAAATGTGATGATTTATTTCATACAAACCTTTCAAACTCTCATGAAATATTTGTTTACTTGGTGAATTTAATCCATTTGTAATTCAATTAGGTATCTATATAATTATAGGTAGAAGCAAACTTTAGGTAATTATTTTAGTTAATTGAAAATCACCAATTTCCTACATTTGTTATGTTTTAGATTCACATAGCAACAATTAGTTTTATTGTTTTGGAGTTGTAGAAAGAGGCTATAAATATTCACATAGAATGAATTTAGTAACATTGTTGTAGTCGGTAGCTTTGTCACACTTGGGGCTTCTCAAATAAATGAAAGATAATATGTAAGTCTGTGTAAGTTTTTTGAAACATGTTATTTCTTTTTATATGATATTCATTTATGCTGGATTGAACTCAATGCATCTTGGGTTTTCCTAACATACTTATAGATTACACAAATTTGTTAAATTATGCTGAATGCCATACCTATGGACCATAAATATGTGCTTGAGGAAAAGGGGAAAATTAATGATTTTCGTTACAATGCTCCTTGGTAGTTGCATAGTGAATCTAGATTTGTCATTAATGAAGATGGCCATTTAATATGTACTTGCAAGAAATGATGAAACAATAAATGTTCAAAGCAACATATATTGCTAGCCATTACTACATTGTAATGAAATTCTAAAGCACATTACAAAATATATCTCCAAAGCATAAAAGAGCTCAAAGAGTTCTAATGACATGTCAAATTGGGTGTGGCACACAAAACTCTAATCTTTTATTATGTGCTTATAGCAAGTTCTTGATTGAGACAATTGGAAGACATGACACAAGAACACAATAAGCATACATATGTTGCTCGAACTCCCAATTGTTGAACACACTAGATACCATTATTTTTCCTAAATCTTGGTCAGAAGGTGTTTTGTTGGATATAAGAGAACCGTGATGTTGATGTAAGCTTTTTGCATGCATATACGAAACACCCCATGTTAGATCATTTGTGCACTTTAGAAATTGGAAGATCCTAGTTGCATTCTCCTTGCCATAAATGAGATGAATGGGAAGAATAAAATGTGCCTATAATTATTAGAGTTTTACTTATATCTTATTCAATTATGGATAGTGAATCACACGAGTATGAGATTTTTTGGTGAGTTGTTGTATAAACTAATTTGTGACATTAGTGTTGATATTGTAATTGAATGAAAAGTACTTGTTTGCACAAGGAGAGTATTATAAATATGTATAATGTATGGCATGTGGATTATACATTTCCTTTTTCAAAGACCATTGGTGGTGATGATGATGATTACCTTCAAAATCATGCTAATGATGCCAATGCAAAAATGAAGGAGACTTTGACATAGACTATGACTACAACCAATATGCATTACTAGATGTTTTGTAGGAAACAACCTCACAATTCATAGAACAAAAAATTGGGAAACCATGTTTTTGAGTGAGTTCCAACATCCAATAACTCATGCAATTAAATTTTGTGAAAAATTCATTATATTTGATACAATAATAAGACATTGAGGATTGCACTGTAATGAAAATCCTTTTAAAATGGCCATCCAAGGAATCATTAGAATAGGGAAATAATACTTATTAGTTTTTATTAATGCAATGGATATTAATTTAATTGATGGTAAAATCATTTTTTTGCTCCTTGAACCAACAACAATTGCTTACTTTTGTGTCATTATAATTCACAAATCCTCGAAAATAAATATTAAGAATATTTGACATTTGAAAGGTTGATTGTTGGCTACACTACAAGAAAAGTTGAGCATATTTGATATATTCTCATTGACGAAATGAATTTCAAATGACCCAAGTTTGTTGATATCAACAACCAAACAAAATATGTGTCCATTACATGACATACCAAAATTTAGTGGAGTTCAATTATCTTTGTCAGTGATCTCACCTAATCATCTCCAATGAGAGGTATACCACTATATGTAGGTATTCACTATTTATTGTTGTACTTCATATGCAAGTGTTAGAGTAGTGCATGGCATTAAATAGTGTGTGATGTAAGAATATAATTTTTTAATAATTATTAAAGTTTGTGTACAATGCTTATGGGAGAGCATTGGGGACTACATTTCAAATAGTTGTAATCATGGAGATAATTTTTTGTCAACAAATACATGATCCAAAATAAGTTAAATTTAGAGAAATGACAAAAAAATAGGAATGCATTTGCTTCATACGAGGATTGACATAGGGATGAACAAACATCTTAGCGATTGTTTATGAGCATGCAATATTTTATCAATGTGTACATTTATATGAAATGAGTAATATCATAGGCTTCAAATAAGATAATATTTAAAGTTATTGACCACACCAATTACATTTGTGTTTAGATATACGAGGGATACCAAACCACATGAATCAATATAAAAAAACTCAATATTGACAAATTAAGTTGAAAGAGCTATCACACATTGTTTTTTTTGCAAAAAATTCAACCTCAACTCCTTTAATATAGTTTTAGTTACTTGTATTGCTATATCTTTCAAGTAGATTTGTATCTTATATGTGTACAAAGCTTTTATTTCTCTATATTTTGGTGAATCCAAACTATCTTACACCACTTAGTACTTTTCCCTTGTGTATCCTTCAATTTTAAATCCCTATATTTGATATATTATGTAGTGTTTATCTATTATTTAGATTTGATATGCCTTTTGCATTTATCATTTCATTTTTCCATTTTTAGTGAGTTAAATAATAGATTGGCATTGCAAAGTAGCTCCCAAGGTCTCATTTCCATTAAGTGTAGCCCTATATTGAATCTATTCATAGCCCTCGACTCCTTGGATGGTCTTATATGGAGAATTTGATCACTTTTGTGCATCTCTATAATGAGGAAGACTTTGATCATGATGCACATGTTGACCTAGTTGATATTGAAAAGAAAAATGAAATGACCAATAGGCTATGACTACTAAAATGTGACAACCAAATTGGATGATGTAAAATATTTTTAGTAGATTTTATTGGTTGGACATGCTAAAATAAATTAGCCAATTTTTTGGGGACACTAGTACCCCTCATGATATTACCCTTCATGATATTACCATTCTTTCACATTCTAATGTTTTGTTCACCATTCTTCCTTCTCACTCCCAATCTTCCACTTTACTCCCTAATCATCCCAATTATTCCATTCCTTTCCATATAGTGTGTGCAACCTTTAACTACCTTCATTCATCTCACACTACCCCAAATGTACCTTCCATCATTACACCTACTCCTATAATCTACAACACCCCTACTAACAATTAAAAATACCAACTTTCAAGCCCAAAAACTCATATCCTTCTCCACTATCTGAACACAATCCACATATACACATACCATTACCACCCAAATCTCCATTCCGAACCCTCCCTATGAAGCATTACAAGAGAACTCCATGAAGCCAAGAATTAACTAAACAATTTCCCATCTAACTCAAAGAAGGATTTATCACATGAATTAACACACAATCCTTTAGCATATGATATCCTTGATTGCCCTTTTACCCTGGGTTTTGTGGCACCTTGTTTTGAATTGTGCAATGCTAAAGATGATCCCATCATCCATATTTGTGCTTTCAATGCCACATATTTGGATTTATATATGAGTGTTTACAGGTTGAAATTTCCATTGCACATTAAAAGAACATGCATGATAATATTTCTTCTCATTCCTTATGGTTCAAATCATTCTTATGTTGAGTTAGCTAACACATTTGTGAAAAATTCCAAGTGAACATTGGTCTTCAAGTACCATTCTCCAAACCAGTACAATGTAAACAAGGAAGCTATGAGTGCATTAGCAATTATGTTTTAAGATCTAAAACATTGCTTAATGAAATGAATTGTCAATTACCTAATATTGAATTAAAAAGTTTGTTCATTGACCATCAAAGACAAAATTGGTCTTAAATAATTATGTCATTTTAAGATCTTTGTGCTAGTGTATGAAACTATTAACTTATGCACTTATATGCCAATCTTTTGAAATATAGCTTATCTAATACATTGACTCCATCTTCTTATCTTTCTAAATTCCAATTGAAAAATACCTTTTAAGGGAAATGAAGGTAAGTTTAAAAAACAAGAGACAAAAAGCCAATTTTAACCATACCAATCAAACCTAAGAGTCTTCAAATGTCATCACTATACGACCCCCTTGATGTATTACAAAAATAAAGACATTTCACAATACTAAACGACCCTCTTGATGTATTAACAATTTTTTTTATGTTGAACATGATAAATTTGCCACCAATTAGACCACTAGATACATATGAATATGTTCATAAGGGCTTTCATGTGTGTAGTAGGTCTCCAAATCTAAAATTAATAGTAATTTCACTTAAACACATTTATCGAAGGGTCAACTTAAATGAAGATCTAGGGCTTTCCCATGTATATACACATAAGGTGAATCTAGAGGGATTCACCTTGGGATTTGAAATTAGATGACCAACTAGGAGATGAGGACTTTACTCACTTTTTTGAATGATCTTCTATACTTACTATTGCTTATCAAATGCTATGAAATCTAAAAATCTAATTTATTTCCTTTTTTATTTTTACTTTTTGACTTTAATTGCTTCACATGTTCATTGAAATTACAAGTGATGTAAAACCACCTTTCAAGGTGCATGCTAACACAAGTGGGCATGCACATTTATTTTTGTTTTAGTGCCCCTTTCCATTTGTCAATTATTGTTTTAACCATTTAAAATCCCCCTATTGATTTGGGATAATGTGAACCAATGCAAAGGCTTGCAAGACACTTTATTTATGTTAACCAAAGACATCATTACCTTTGTTTTTGGTTGATGATCAACCTTTTTAATTTCAATGTATTTGTTGTGCTTTCCATTTCATTCTAGAAACCTTTTGGGTGAATATTTTGTAATTCCTTTGACAATTGAAAAATGGGAGTTTCAACCACAACTATGATGAGAAATTAATCTCTCCTCTCATAAAAGGGAGGCTCCCTTCTTATTGCTCACTAAATCAACTAGTAATTAAACTATGCTTATGTACACTATAAATATCCCTAGGGGTGTTTCCATCATCCTATTCTCTTCTTTCAGAATAGATGGTTCCTTCTATCAAGTTACAACGACATTCCCTTGATGTTTAAAACATGTAAAAAATTACAAAACACTAGTTGGAGCAATAATTATCAATATACAATTTAGTTAGACATAAGAATTACTAGAACAATACCAACAAGTGATGATAATAGTTTAGAAGCTTGGATCAAGATGAAGCAATTCAAGCTTGATGCATTGGTGGAAATTGGGATAATTCCCAATAAAGATATGTTTTTTGAGGTAAAGGAAACAATGATACACAAGATTAATATTATCAAAGAATTGATCAAAGACTTGTAGGATGCTCAAGAAGTTAGCAAAGACAATGATTTGCATCTTGCTAACAAAATTGAGGAGCTGCCTTGTAAGTTACTTGATGATAATAAAAAAGTTCTTTCCTCTAATGAAGTTTAAGAATTCACATCTATGATCCAAAAATAATTTAAAGATCAAGCCTTCTCAGTGGCTTCGATGGAAAAATTGATGGATATTCAATTAACCCTAGATAATCTCAAGGTGTATTTAGAAAGGCATCAGAAAGCTTGCAATACTATGAAGGATTAAATCACAAGAGTCCTTGCTATCTCCAAGCATACTTCAGGTCCTGATAATGAAGAAGTTCAAGTAGTCATGAAGAAGTATGAGGATTTCTTGGAGAAAGACAGTGAATAAAGTTGAATGTGCCTTGTTTTTCCCTTAGTTTACTTTTCAGTATTTTTCATGCTTTATGTAATTAGTTTTCAACATTTTACATGTCTTTTTCCAAAATGTAATTACATGTAAAAATAGAGAAGTCCTAAATCAAATTGAAATCTCCTATTGAATAAGTCAAATTAGTTATTGCTTTCCTAGATTATCTCTCAACTATCCTCTATATATATGAGGGAGTTTCTTTTGTAAATGACCTTTTGATCTTTTGAAGCAAAATGTTGCTCATTTTGAGAAGCATACTTGAATCTTTGTGTTGAATGTGCATATCAAAATTAATCAATAAAAGAAGTATATTTTCCTCCAACCTTTTTTTTCGAGCATATTTTTTGTGTTTAAGATTGTTCTTATGTCTCTCTTATCACATTATCTTAAAATTGGTCTATTAAAGTGGCGTAATATTTCATTATTGAAGGAAATTCAAATTTGATATTGATAGACTTTGAGCTACAATAATGTGTTTGGAGATTTATGTATTTATGTATAAATTTGGTTAATAACTCGAAGTCTTTGAGCTGCGATTATTGGCTATATTCTTGTGGATCTTTTGGTCTTGTTCATTGATAGTCTTTGAGCTATAACTTGCTACACTTGTTACCATTCGAAATCATTGTGGAAAGTGATAGAAGACTTTGGGATTTTGTGGATTTTCTTGTTATCATCATTTGTTGGTATCGTTCTAGTTATTCTTATGTCTAACTAAATTGGATATTGGTCATTATTGCTCCAACTAGTGTTTTGTAGTTTTTTACATGTTTTAAACATCAAGAGAATGCCATTGTAACTTGGTAAAAGGAAACATCTATTCTGAAAGAAGAGAATAGGATGATGGAAACACCCCTATGGATAGTTGTAGTGTACATAAACATAGTTTAATTACTAGTTGATTTAGTGATAAATAAGAAAGGAGCCTCCCCTTTATGAGAGGAGATATTAATTTATCATCATAGTTGTGGCTAAAACTACCATTTTTCAATTGTTAAAGGAATTACAAAATATTCACCCAACAATTTTTTGGTGAATCTACTGGGGATACGAGCATGAAACCAAAGCCTCACTCTTTCGGTTGAAGTAGACAAGTATATCGACATCTTATTTTAATTTGTAAATATATTTTTACTACTGATTTTTATTTATTTTCAAAGACTGCACTTTGGCAGATATAAGCTATACATGCGTTCTAAGGGCGCAAGGTCAAGTTGATCCTATATTTGAACTACTGAGGAAACATAACTTTGATATTCTTCCTCCAAAGGCGAGATCTCCTTTGCAATGCACATGGAGTTTTCCTCGATGTATAAGATCACCTCTTCCAAGTGAAGCTTCAAGAATTCAAAGGACTTTGCCTATTACACCAATTCATAGGTATATTATCCCTCCATTCAATCAAGGTAGAATGACAACTCAACCACCTCTCGATCCTTGGGGTAACGCCTTTGGCTCTTTGATTTTGGCAACACCTTTGCATGAAATTCCCCAGGTTTCATGTAAGAACATCCCCAAATTCTATGGAGATGGAAAGTAGCATCCTAATGAACATATTGCTACTTTTTATATTGTATGCAGTGTTCTTGGTGTGGAACATGAAGATGTTTCAGTAAGGTTGTTCGTTAAGACTTTAAAAGGAGTGGCAACTAATTGGTTCTACAATCTTCCTGCTAGAACTGTTACTAATTGGGCCACTTTTCTAAGCAAGTTTGAGGAAAGCCGCATCTGTGTGGATTTCAAGAATATGAACCAGTCATCATTGAAGGACAATTACCCCTTATCGATAATGGATTGTCTTGCAAACAGTGACTGGATACAAGATTCTATCTATGTTGGATGGATTTTTGAGATACAATCAGGTGGAGGTCAGAGAGAAATACCAACATAAAACTTCCTTCACCACACCATGGGCTACTTTTTCTAATCATAGGATGTCGTTTGGTTTAATCAATGTCGATGTTTCAATGGGTGATGGACTTGGCCTTTTGCGATGTGATGGGTAGGTTCATAGTTTTTTATCTTGATGATTTAATATTTTTTTTCCAAAAGCTTTCAAGATCACATAAGCCACTTACGACAAGTTCTTGAGAGGTGTCAACAACATGATATTTCCCTCAACCCCGAGAAGTCAATTTTTGGGGTTACCAAAGATAAAATTCTTGGTCACATTGTGTCCAAGGAAGGTATTAAGATTGATCTAGAATGGGTCAAGTCAATTTAGGGTCTTACTCTACCTTCAAGTAAGACGGTCGTCCATTCTTTCTTTGGAAAGGTAAATTTCTTGTCGATGTTTGTCCTTGAATTCACAAAAAAGACACATCATATTGTTGTGTAGACACTCAAAATTTTCCTAAATGATATTACATACTTGAATCTGGTCACTAACATCATTTCATCCTGAGTTCATCTTATTTTCGCTTGCTTGATTGAATAAGCCTAGTTATTTAATTAAATGCATCATTTTCATCTATTAATCTAATTAATCTAATTAAGTTAATTCCTATCCTCTCACACTAACATTTCATCTAGTCTAATTGAATAATGCAATTTTTTAAATTTAAACCCCCCCTTATGTCCTCTCATTTAATTAAAAAATTCTAAATTATTGAATTAAATGTCATTTGCATCCTCTTTTCATTGAATAAACTTATTATTTAATGATAATCCTCATATTCTTCAACTTGCACAATTAAAAATTTGTTTTAATTAACTAATTACTAATTTTCCTCACCCATCCACTTGCATAGGGAATATTCCAAAAGAATATTCTTCTATTTTGGCTCAAACAATGGAATATTCTTTCCTAACAAACTCTCTAACAAAATTTCTAACAACTTTGAAAGTGTGTTTGTTTAAATCATTGTGAGCCATTGATGCTTTCTTTGATCCATGCGATCTTTGATTCTCATCCATTGATGAGAATGCTTGACCCATGTCTTCACCCTTGATTCCTTCTTGACCATTGAGTGATCCTTTTCATTTTGACCATTTATTCTTCATTTTCTCTCCTATAAATACTTCACTATTCAGAGAGAAATGGATCCACTTCCATCAAAGCAAAGTTATGCTGCCAATTTGAATACTTTCTCTATTCATACTTCAAATTATCAAGCCTTTTCATCCTTTTCATCCATACATAGCTTCATTTTATCAATTTTAGCTTAGTTTTCAACAATGGAGTTCAATTAAATGCTAATTTTATCCAAGGGATTGGGAAAGGGTCGTTATTCCATATAAATACAACACCAATCCCCCAATGGGATAAGGTTTGGAGTTCTAGATTAGGTTTCTTTTGAGCTTTTGTGTTTATTTCATGTTTAGTTTAATGGCTTCTTAGTTTTTGAAGCTTTTGAACATCTCATTGGGATTGTAGCTTAGGGGGTTAAATATGGCTTAAATCTATATGGATCTGGTGTATTTAACCTATACTATGATTACAATCACACGTTGATATGATGAAGGGTAAATATATCTTTCAATGAAGTGTAGAAGGTAAAGCTGCATTCAACGATATCAAAGAAGCCATCATGTAACACCCCTCTGTTTTGCTCTTATTTTAGATTAAGATGCTTTGTTATTTTATCATTTCTTATTGAGCAATATGAACTATGTGTGTTATGAGATGTAATTTCCTTGATGTTATACTTGACATGCTTTGATTAAAATAATGTTGTTTTATTATGACATGATTATTGCTTATGAGTTTTAGTAATGATGGAAGTGTTAGTTTGGTGATACTGTATTAGTGAAGGGGACATGATTGCATCACTCGCTTGCGAGCGCCCTACGATTCTGTGATTTCCTCTTCACGGTGTATTTTATAATGATTTTATATGCATGTGCTATTGATGCCTTGGATTTAGGTTTGCAGGTACATGACATCGACTCCACCTGACTTCACAGGTTTGAGCGTGTCGACCCAACGGTATGATGATTGGGAGATAGTAGCTAGGTTATCTGTGTCAGTTCTACACCCTAGCCATAGTGTGTCGTTAGTTGAGTCTGTTATGTCTTTGGTGCTTGTTTTAATATTATTTAATTCGAAAAGGTTCTTGTTTATGGAAATAAATGCTTAGAGTTATTGCCTTAAATAGTGTTGATATTTATTTAAATTAAAATTATACATTGTGATAGAAGTTTTTATTTAAGTTAAGTAATTAAATTTGATTTATTTAATTAATTAAATTTAATCCTATGGGTTGAATTTATTAAATAATTAAAATTAATTAATTAATTAAATTGTTGAGAAAATTAAAAGAAAAGAGGAAATTAATTTATTTTTAAAATTGAAAATTTTAATTAGTATTAATTAATTTCAATATGGAATTAAATTAGTATTTGGAATTATTAAAATAAATGGAAATTAATTCATTTTGGAATTTAAATTTGAATTAGAAGTTACTAAATTTATGTTGAAATTAAATTAGTATTTGGAATCAAATTGAAATTAGAAATTATTTTCAACATGCAAATGGCTTGGAGAAAATATCTGATTGTTGAGAAGATATTTTGAATGTGACATGTGTGTGAGATGAATGCATGATTTATTTTTGGTTGAAATATTATTTTTGAAGAGGAATTTAATTGAAAAAAGGAGAGAAGTTCTCTTCACAGAATTTTTGGAAAAACAAGATATTATTTTTTGAAAGAGGTTTTTGGTTGAAAAATTGAGAAAACTCAAAGGGGTTTTCAAGAATTTTTGGGGGTTTCTGTATTTTTACATCTTCTTGGAAGTGGTGATTTTGGAGAAGCTTTGGAAACAGATCTCTGAAGGGGAGGCTCTGCTTCAACTTTCTTTTATTCAAGCTTCAGGAAAACAGGTTCCTTCAAGTTCTATTTTATTTATTTAATTGTTTGAGAAAGATTGTCTGTACAAAAGTTAATTTTGTAGAAGCTTTGCTTAAAATGGTAATTGAAATTGAAAGATTGCATGTGCAAGAAGTTTTCTGTGTTTTGGATTATAGAAGTTTTAAATTTGTTTTCAAACTTTGTAAGGCTTCTTTATTGTTGGATTTTGCCTCTGTGTAAATTTAGAGGAAAGAGATTTTTGTAATCTTCTGTGAATTTGTTAAAATTTGTTTGTAGAAGTTGTGTTAAATTTTTATTATGAGAAAGTCTGTATATCTTTTCTTTTAAAAGATTAAAATTGAAACCCTCTAATAAATTTGAGAAAATGTTGTTGTTATTGTGAAAATTCTCTGAAAGAAAAATGATTGCCCAATTAAACAATTGTCTGTAATTGACCTCTTTTAGAAATATTTTTCCCAATTTTCTACTATATTGTAATTCTTATAAATATAAAAATAAAAATAATAATAATAATAAATAATATATATATGTATATATATACATATATATGTAAAATATACATACATTATATTTACTTTTGTCTGTGCAAAATCATTTATTTTCCTGTCGTCCGTACGGTGAATTCGGGGGGGATGAAGTTCTTTTTTTTGTTAAAAGAAAAAAAATTACATGTTGGGTGGGGGTGCATAGCACACCCCACCGCACCCATCTATGGGAGGTTGCGACTGCCCAAGAGGCAGCGCCCTCCACACAGTAGTGTGGAGGGAGCGTTGTCCCTTAGGCAGCGCAACCCCTCTCCACTCTTCTTTGGCGGGGCCAAGGTATGTGAGAGGGTCGGCTATGACAGCCGCCCCTCCCCATAAAATAGTTTTAAGTTTGGTTTTTTTTTTTTTAATACATTCAAACAACCAATGTATAATTTTCTCCGTCCGCCTTCTTAAACAAAACATGAATTTTGATGCATTGAGTTTTATTTAGTATTAAAGTATAATTATATTATATTTAATATATGTATATTTGGAAATGAAATATTGTATGGATTTATCTTGAATAAATCAGAGGAGTATTTTGTTAAATGGGTAGTAAATATATTTATTGTATATATATATATTAGAACATATACATAATTAAATATATAGATACATGTGTTCTGTAATATGAATATATGCAAATTAAATGTACATATACACTGGATATAAATAGTTAGTTTCATGCAAATAAAAGAATTGAAGATTAAGAATAAATAATTTATTTAATTAAATGGACATTTTATAGTAAATGCATGTATTTGATGCATGATTAGAAAAATGTTAAGTGAAATAATTTTTATAGAGGGAATAAGTATACATTAGTTATAAGTATTTTCATAGAATTGAAGATTAGATAATTAGTTTATTTACTTCTCTTTAAGAAAAGCATGTTCGTGTACAAATTGAGTTAATTTTAAATTGATGTATTTTTCTTGAAATAGGGAAATTGATTTCGTTTAAATGGTCATTGGATTAGTTGCATGTAAATGCATGTATTAAGTGAAAATAAAATAATGTGTATTTGGAAAGAGAAAATTATAATTTATTTAAATATTGTAAACCCTTTGAGGAAATAGATATTTTATTAAGTTTGAAATTGAGGGAATTGGATTAATAAATGAAATGAAGTTCTTATAGTTGATTAAGTTAAATGGAGATATTTAAAGAGCCTGTTAGTTAATTGGTTGAATTTTCTGCTTTGTCTTTATAAGGATTCTTATTAAATTAGAGAAAATTGTGTAACTTGTCTTAGTATTCCCGCTTGTCACTGAATGTGAAAGGATTTAGTAAATCCAAATCTTAGATTTAATTATCGTGTTGATTGCTTATGTGGTTCTTCCAGTTGCAATAAGAGGAAATGATTATTTAATTAAGTGAATTGCAGGAATAGGTATTTAAAATATATATAATATGTTAGTAGGAACAAAGGTTTTATTATTTTTAAATTGACGAAATTAAGGAAAAGGTTAGTGTGATGTTATCTCTGTTTGGAAGAGCCTTTTTAAATTAATTAGTTAAATTGGGATAATTGAGTGGTGCAAATTATTATAAGTGATTTCATTGAATCGTGTGCAAGGTTGTGATAAATTAGAATATTGTAAACATTGAACTATTATGCCTTTATGACGTGTTTGAGATATCTTATGTGGTATTTAGGGGTAATTGAAAAGAGGTATTAGATGAGTTATTATAAGTCTTCTTTGTGAGGTATGTTAAATTTGAGAGTTATCATTTCATGGTTTTGTCTTGTGTAGTTATCTATGGTAGTAAGTGTGTTGTTTTCAGTAAGTCACCTAGTTTCCACGAACAGGGAATGGTTGGTTCTTCTTTGAATGAAATTGTTGGATTATTTGTACCTCCTTAGTTTGGAGTGGTGATGTATCTCATGATAATCATGGGAGGGTGAAGCTCAATGGGGGCCGAGATCTGGAAAGATCTGACGGGTAACTCATGTACCTTGAGTGACATTTCTCCTAGGTTAGTTGTATGTATAGGTTACTAGAGTTGTCATACTGTTAAACTCAGATTTCAATGTAATCTTGAGTTAGTGTTGTACTTGTGGTAGTTTTGTTTAGAGTTGAGTCAGCCTATGACTAGAGGTTGTAGGGATTGTCCTTGTATCTGTGTTACTATCTCCTAGCACGGGGGGTGGGCCTTCAAGTACCACTTGGTTGGGAGGAACGTGCGCCCTACGCCGTTGGGTCCCCTTTTGATTTGCAGATTGCGTTGCGAGGTTTTTTCAGTGGAGAGCTCGCAGTGGTTTCATTCTTTAGTTTAAGCTTTCTATTTACTTCAGTATAGCTCTTGTTATTATTATTCCCCTCATTTGTATTCGAGGTGGGATCTTGTAATTGTAATAGTTACGTTTGATCTACCTCATTCCAAGAATGAGTATTGTAATCCACTTTTATGTTAATGTAATCTGGAACTTATTATATGTTATCCTAGTGTTAGAATCTTTTATGCTTTGTAGGTATGTGAATTAAATGTATGGTTAATATTTTAATAAATGCTTTGTGTTCTAGTAGTGTGTATGTTTGGTTATTGATGTAATCTTGTCATGTTACCTTAGAGGTTGTTGCGAAGTGTTGTGCATCTTCTTTGTTAATAATGCACTTTTAAAAAGAAAAAATTGTGCGCTTCCGCGTTGAGTTGCAACTTCCTTTAGGGTCCCATGGCGGGGCATTACACATCACACATGCACCAGTGCTAGTCTACCTAGACTACACGAAGGAGTTCATTATGTATAGTTATGCTTTTGAGCATATGCTATCTACAATATTGGTGCAACATAATAATGGGGTGATCCCACAATACTGGTTTACAAATTTTGGGCAAATTGGACACCGAACTAATTGTTTTTAACTAAATCTTCACTTTCGGGCTCCTATAGCGGCTAAACCGTGAGGAATTTGAAGATGATGAAAACTAGTGATTTGTGATGTTTTGTCTATAGATTCTAAATATATTTTTTTCAATTTTTTTGGAATAAGATTGCACTTATTTTTCCATCTCCTTAGAAAACTAGTTTTTTTTTTAAATCAACATTTTTAAGGAGTGATGCTCACCGTATACAACATAATTTTTTTTGTATGAAGGATAAAATTCTATTTTTTTTGAATTTAGATTTGTAACTATGATATCTAGCACTTTCATTTGGTTTTATAGTGATTTATTGAAATTTTTTTCTCAATCAAGTTTTGAAGTCAAACCAATTGCAATTCAAACATAAGCAGACTGTATACAACATAACTTTTTCTGTATGTATCGAAATTCAATTTTACTTTTTTAATGGATCAAGGACATCAATACCTAGTCCAAACATATTTTTAAATTTTTTATTTTGATAATCTGCTATTTTTCCACATGTGCAGAATAAAGAGCTTGATTTTCGGTAAAAACCTATGTTTAATAAAACTAAAAAAACACATACATAACAAAACCAAAACATATTAAAATTATATTCGTTGGATAGCTCATTCCGAGGACTACCATATTCCAGTTGGGTTTGTGAATTCTCCTCCATTTTGATCCTCAACCCGAGCTTCGAAGGGAAAAAATCTGAATTTTTTTTGTGTCAGAGGGTGGGAAGGTGGGAAAAAGGGGGGTTCAAGCGAATCCCCTTTCCACAATGGGAAACATGGGTTCCCACATGCAAAGGGGTTCGCTTGAAGCCTTGTTCAAGCGAACCCCTTTTTGGTTCGCTCGAACCCCTCAAAACAATTTTTTTTTGCATGGGTGAGTTTTTTGGAAGTTTTCCTTCCTCACTCGAATTGTAAACCACTTTTGTGGTTTCACCCAATGAGTGGATTGAATCTCCTATTGCATTCATGAGTTTTCCATTGAAGGCTCATGAGTTGAAATACTCTCCAATGGAAAAAACATGCTCTCATTGTGGTTAAGGCAGTGAAGTATTTCAAGTTTTATATACTTAACTCCCATGTCATTGCATTGGTGCTAGATTCTACGATTAAGTCAATCCTAACATAATAAGAGTTTGGAACCAAGAGAGGTAACTAGATTGCAAAGATCTATAAATAAGACATGGATATCAAGCCCACTAAGTTGGTATGTGGGAAAGGTTTGTGTCAACTCATTGCTGATAATAAACCAAAAGAAATATCAAGTGATGAGGAAGTAAAATATGAAGATATTGTCAAGGTCTTGTTTGTCAGTACAACTGACGAATGGTATTCAAACATCACGTACTTTCTCAATTATGGAGAATGTCTAGACCATTTGAATTACAAAGAAAAGAGGACAGTCAAAATCAAGGCTATGAACTTCATCCTTTGGGACAACGGTTTGTACAAGAGGAATCTTGACGGTACCTTTCTATGCTATGTAGATAAAGCACAAAAAAGCAAGTTGTTGGAGTCATCTCATAACTTGGCATGCAGCGAACATTTCTTAGCACCAATTACAACTCACAAAATCTTGCAAGAAAAGTACTATTGGCCCAGACTATTCCAAGATGTGTACAACTAGGTACGTAGGTGTGAACTATGTCAACAATTCATGGAGAAACCCTAGCTAGATGCACTTCCTCTCAAGCCGATCATCATTGAAGAACCCTTCCAACAATGGGGTATCAATTTCATTAGCGTCGTCAATCAACCATCCAATGCAAGGCACAAATATGTCTTGATAGCCATCGATTATTTCACTAAGTGGGTGGAGGCTATTTCAATAAAGCATGCTACTTTAGAAGTGGTATGCAATTTACTTAAAGAAAACATCATTTCCTAGTTTGGTGTTTTGAACAAAATAGTAGCAGATAATGCTACTTCATTCTCGTCCACTGAGATTACATAATTTTTCTTTGAACATGGGATCACATTGTCACATTCTTCAGATTATTACCCTCAAGGTAATGGTAAAGCAGAATCAAGTAACAAAAACTTGGTCACTATCATTTAGAAGCTAGTAGATGAGAATCAAAGATCTTGGCACAAAGCATTGTAGGATGTGTTGTGGGAAGATAGAATTACCCCCAAATGGGTAATAGTATGTATGTCGCCGTTTCAACTCTTGTATGGGTTGAATGCATAAATTTTGATCACTTTGAAATTAACCGTTCTCAAATTGGCTAAGGCCATAGAAGATGAGACTTTTGAAAATTTTGTTGATAAGTGCATCATGTTCCTCGCTGAATTGGAGGAGAAGCATGTTCAGGTGGTGGATCACATTGTGGAACACCAAGGCCAGGTCAAAAGGCTTTTTGACAAAAAAACAAAGTCTCATTATTTCTAGGTTGAAGATCAAGTCCTCTTGTGGGACAAAAGAAGAGAGCCCAAGGGTATGCATGAAAAGTTTGATTCATTATAGAGAGGTCCTTTCAAGATTCACCAACTTTGTGGTGAAAATAGTTTCTTGCTAGCATACCAAGATGTGACTCCTTTTTCGCTGCCTCACAACAAATAACATCTAAAGCTCTTCACTTAGTGAGGTGTTCAGATGAGTTTGTAAATAATTGTATATTTTTTGCATTTTTTCTTTTTAGTCATTTTTGTGTCGCCTAACTCTATAGCCCAATGGATGGATGAAGGCACTTAGAGATGGTAATTCTTCTCCCTTCGATTTTTTCAAAGAATTCTCGAAGGAAACTCCCCAGTTAGAGCCAGTTTTTATCCTTGAATTTAGCTACGCTCAATTCATGGGATAACCCCTACAAAACTTATCCATTTCATAGCCCATGTACTCTAAGCATGCAAAATGAGGAAAATCACACTTGCCCTCGTGTGTGGTCCCCTAGCCTGAGAAACATGATTTCAAGTGTTAACCTCTTTTTGTTTTCCGAAATTTGTAAATTGGACAAAGTTACAAATTTTCAGTGTTAGAAAATATCTCGCATATGCATGAGCATTGAATTTTAGTGCCCCTGCATATCCTGTGCAAAAAATAAAACATGCAAGGTTGGTGAAATTCACCAACCTTGCATGTCATCTATCAATTTATTAAAGGTGAATGTGCATTTAATTTTGGCAACGGTGCAACTTCCAATTTGCATGAGTGTATTAATGGTAGGGTTTTAATGCCATTTTGATTGGTTTTAAAACATTTTAACCTCTTATTAAACTCATTTTAATCATCTCATCACTCGTCCAAGGTCATCACTTGCTAGTTTTTCTTTGAATTTCCATACTTTGGATTCCTTGTGGTTTTGGGGTGATTTTCTAGGATTTCATCGACACCCTCCTTTTCTAGGCATGTTGTTCTTGTTCAAATTTTCCATTTTTAAGTCTTCTTGGTTTATGTGTATATATTAGCATCAGGGTTATTCTTTTCCTGCATTTTATTTCCACGCTTTCCTTTGGTATTTTAGGTTTTTATTGTTTAAGGTTTGTGTCATCTTTTCTTGTTTTGGTCCACACCCTAGGGTTAGCGTTTTTCCTTGTTGGATTGGTTACCGTTTGCATGTATCCCGAACTCCCTATTATCCAAAGGCCCGTGCATTGCTTGTTGATAAATCACGTGCAAATGTCACCTTATTGGAAATGCGAACTACCAAAAGTTGCTATATGGTTTGAGTTTTGAGTGTTTGCAAAAATGTTATATCTTTGTGCACCGTGGGCATTAAACCTTAGGTTGCACAAAGTTTAGTTCACCATAATGTATTCTCAAGGTTTTTTCCCGTTTTAACGTTATACATTCAAAATTTTCCAAAACTTACTGGTAACGACGATGAAATTCATTGCCACTACATGTAAAGTATTATGCCAATGTGGTAAGATCACTCAAACTATATTTCAACATAAAGTGCATGTCAGTGAATTTCACTGACGTGGCATATGACACCATGTAAAGTCATGAAATTTCACCACTTATGCCTTCATGAATTGAGTCATATGCAAGATCGGTAAAACATACCGACTATGCATATGGTCTAACACTATAATATGTTCAATAAGTGATTTTTATCGATCGAACATCAAAGCATCCCATCAAATCTTATGTAAGTGTGATGAAATTCATCACCTAAACCTAAAAGGACTGACCTGACATGTAATGGAGGATATTTTACCACCCTTGCATGAGAAATGACCAACATAAAGAGTGCATGATCAGATTTTTTCCCCAAAATTACACAACTCCATGTGTTTTCTTATGCACGAGCGGTGATTTTTGTCGTAGATATACTTAATGATATTACCCTCATGCAAGATCGATATTTTTCACCGATCTTGCACTTTTCTAAGCATTACCCATGCAGGGTCGAAAAATTTCACAAACCTTGTGACTTTTGCACTACCAACACATGCAATAGCACTGATTTTTGGTTTGACTACACAAAAAACAAAAACACCATGTAAAGGCATCAAAATTCAATGCCCTTACATTAAAATTGCAAATTTTTGCTAACACTCAGAAAAGTTTCCACTTCGCATTCCACTTGCTATTTTTTGCACATTTGCTTTATTTTTTTCCACCATCGTGCCTAAGCCCTCGAAGATCATGCAATTTATCAGAATTTTCCCTCTACTACAATTTAAACCTTGCAAACTTTTCCAACACTGAAAAACACAACTTTGTAATGCAGTTGTTTGTGCACACATTTCAAACTTTCACATCTGCATTTCTGAAAGGATACAATCTTTGCTAATTGCTCTTTAGATGTCAGATCCTTCTCTAAGCAAAGCCAAAGATATGAAGTACAAATACCAAGGTGTTTTCCCAGTGAGTTCAATGTCCTAAAACATTGATGAGATAAAGGATACTAAAATTAGACATGTTGATATGTCTAAATTTGTGGAAAGGACTCAAAAGCAACCACTGGATAATGGTATGAGGCATATAGTTCAAAGAAAAATACAAATGGTAGCAACTTTCCTTATAGCTGCACATAATCCTGAATTTTTTCTCCAAGTTGTGGCACATTACAATAAGGATGATCAAAGTGTTAGGGATGTGAATGGAAATATGGTCATAAGGCTATATCCAAAATTCTTTGACAAAGCTTTATTGTGTCCTAGTATTGATTCATATGCAGATGTTACTAGGGAATATGCACAAGAGGAATATGAGAAAGATACATATACTTGCAAGAAAGTGATTAATAGTAAGTGGTTGAAGAATCCACGATCAAGCGTTTCAAGGTGGCCTAAAATCTTTCCATGCAATGACTTCATTGAGAAGTGAATGATTTGATCACTCTTCTCAATAGAGTGAAAGGGTTGCCTACCTCATCCACCTTTCAAGATTGGATGTATGTATACATCAATATCATATTGAGGGGAAAGCAATAAATTGTTTGGTGTCAATGGATAAGTGACACAATTCATGATCAACTGATCAAAGTGCATACTTCACTTAAGTTCTACATGACACCTTAGTTGGTGTATGTTGCTGCTGCAATGAGAGTTTTCTAGGTTGACATCGAAAGGGAACAAAAGAATAACTCCAATATACAAGTACTTTCCTCATATAACTCTTGAAGGAAGCATTCATCATTTTAGAAGAGTTAATGATTATTTATTTTCTCCTTATGTGCAATCGATCCAAATTGGAGAAGAAAAGGGTTTTTGATAAGGTATGGATTGTGGCAAACAAATATGGTTTCTTATATCTCCAGTTCCCCATATTCACCTACTTGAGATTTGGTTGCTTTATAGGTTATCCATTTGTGCTCCCAAGATACCCTAGTGAGAAGATTATCCTAATGGAGCTTTGTAGGTAGATAATGGTCGTCCATAGAAAGCAAATGGAATCACACAAATCAAGCTTCAAGTTTCCCCTCACAATTGGCAAGTATTCCATCCAAACATCTCCAAGGGCTAAGGCCATAGAATTTCAGATGCAGTGGGTTACCTTGAAGACTTTCAAAAGGAGGCATGATTTTAACTACCAAGGAATGAAGGACAAGATCAAGAAATCCCACACCCATGTGCATAGAATTAAAGATGTGTGGGTAGATTATAGGGAAAAGGAGGAGATAAGAAAAATAGACTACTACCGACTAACTCTGGAATAAATTAAAAATCTTGATTAGGCTGATATTCTTGAAGGCATGGAGGAAAATGGAAATATCATAGACCCTGCTTATGAGAGGAATAATATTACAAGATTTCCTCTGCCAGCTATCATGTGGTCAAAGAAGGAAGTGACATCAATCAGAGAAAGTTTTGAACCAATCCTAGCTAACACAAATGTATGGTTAGAGGAGAAGGGGATTCATTTGAAATGCTTTGTTACTGGATCAAAGGAGGAGGAACCTGAAGGTCTTACATGTAGAAAATCTGAGTTGAGGATGAAGAACAAGGACAATGTACCTAGTTCTAGTAGGACCTCTAGGCCAAAAATCAAGTTTGTTGTAAAAGGGAATAATATTCAAGTGACTGAAGGACCGTCTATTGTCGTAGAAGAGGCATCAACCTAGGAGGAAGAGAAAGAAGAAGAACAACATGAGGAAGAATGAGTATCTCCTCATGAGAATATCCTAGAGGAACCACCCATCTCTTCTTCTCCCATTGCTACTATTATGTCCACCCCCACTCCTCCTATTTTCTCTGCTGAACAGTCCTTACCAGTCACTGCTATCGTATTTCCTACTATTACAGTTGCTCCTACCATGTCTATCCAGTCAGTTATTTCATCCTCATCTTTGGAGTCAATTTTTGAAAGTCCCAAACATGGTTTAGAAAATGTTTTGGAGTCTCCCACTTCTTTGCCAAGTTTTTCATCACCTTATTTTGACATAACCTCTCAATATAATTTAGAACAATTTATGACTATGTTTTCTCAAGTTACAAGTGTGGAAATTCCAAGAGGAATTTTGACTAATACTCCACCAATTGTAACAATAACTTTTGTGAGTGCAGCTACACCAACATAAGCTATGATTGTTGGTCCAAAAGGAAGTTCTTCTCCACTCTCCCCTTGGATTTCATACCAAACACCAAAAATGAAGAAGCAAGCCGTCTCTCCAGATGACTTTGACTTCAAACAATTGGCACCTATAAAAAAATAATCTAAGAAGAAGGAAAAGACTCTTTCTAGGTTGTTGGTGGATAAAGCAAGATACAGGTATGCAAAGGTAGCACAACCTCCTCTAGATAAATCTATTGAGGAAGTGGACATTTCTGAATATTCCATTACAAGGGTTCAGTTAGGAAAGGTAACTCATGAAAGTGCCAAGGTAGATGTACAGTCTACTTTGAATTCTCTCATTGAGAAATTTGATGAAGTGAAGAAGGTTAAAGATCAATGCAAGGCCAAGGTTGAGTAGTTAACTTTGATGCTTCAAAATATTAGACAATCTTTGAATTCACTAGAGCCTATAGTCATGAGTATTGAAGATCCAATTATTCAAAAGGTTGGAAAGGTGCAAACAAGAGGTAGAGCAGTTGGCAAGTTTCTGGACATAATGATATCACAAGGAATGAAACTTATAAGATCTTTTGTAGAAAGAATGGAAAACATGGAAAACATAAGATCAGAGTTGGATAAAAATACTGACACATTTTCCTAGGAGCAAAAAGAAATAGAGAACAGTTTAGAAGCTTGGATCAAGATGAAGAAACTCAAGATTGATGCATTGGTGTAAATTGGGATAATTCCCAATAGAGAGATGTTTGTTGAGGTAAATGAAATGATGATACACAAGATTAATATCATCAAATAATTGATCAAAGACTTGCAGGATGCTCGAGAAGTCATCGAAGACAATGATTTGCATTTTGTCAACAAAATTGAAGAGTTTCCTTGTAAGTTACTTGATGATAATAAAAAAACTCATTCCTCTGATGAAGTTGTTCAGGAATTCACATCTATGATCCAAAAAGAATTTGAAGAGCAATCCTTCTCAGTGGCTTCAATGGACAGATTGATGGATATTTAATTAACCTTGGATAAACTCAAGGTGTATTTAGAAAGGCATGATAAAGCTTACAACACCGTGAAGTATTCAATCACAAGAGTCCTTGCTATCTCCAAGCATACTTCAGGTCTTGGTAATGAAGAAGTTCAAGTAGTCATGAAGAAGTATTAGGATTTCTTGGAGAAAGACAACGAAGAAAGTTGAATGTGCCTTGTTTTTCCCTTAGTTTACTTTTCAGTATTTTTCATGCTTTATGTAATTAGTTTTCGATATTTTACATGTCTTTTTCCAAAATGTAAATACATGTAAAAATAGAGAAGTCCTAAATCAAATCAGACTCTCCTATTGAATAAGTCAAATTAGTTATTACTTTCATAGATTAGCTCTCAACTCTCCTCTATATATATGAGGGAGTTTCTTTTGTAAAGGACCTTTTGATCTTTTGAAGCGAAACACTGCCCATTTTGAAAAGCATACTTGAATATTTGTGTTGAATGTGCATATCAAAATTAATCAATAAAATAAGCATATTTTCCTCCAACCTTTGTTTTAGAGCATATTTGCTGTGTGTAAAATTGTTCTTATGTCTCTCTTATCACATTATCTTGAAATTGTTTTGTCAAAGTGGCATAATATTTCATTGTTGAAGGGAATTCAGATTTGATATTGATAGAATTTGAGCTACAAAATTTTGTTTGGAGATTTATGTATTTGTGTATGAATTTGGTTAATAACTCATAGTCTTTGAGCTGCGATTATTGGCTACGTTCTTTTTGGTGCAGGGCACCATGTTGATTTCATGCCTCCATGAGGCAATTTTGTAATGTTTGATTCTGGGTCATGTTTCTTTTGTAAAAAGGTCATATTTGGACCATTACTAATGTATTTGAGTCATTTCATTAGGTTTCTAGGTGATTGTGAGGTGAAGTTGTCAAATGGTGCAAAATCTTGCAAATGTTGTCAAAATGCAAAAATTGTAAAAATACAAGAAATGGAATATGAAGAGTCATTTTGTAAAGGGAAGTTAATGAAAGGAAAATAGAGGTGCGGAATTGCTTTCCTAACGCTAATACAACATAGGAGAAGTGAAAAGGCCATTTTAAAATCTTCTCTAAAGAACTGAGATAAACACATACAGAGTAAAAGAGATGACAGAAATAAGCAATCATATACAACACCATATTTATGGGGGAAAACCCTTTCGGAAAAAAACCCACCACACTAAGAGAAGACACTTTGTATTGCAGTAAAATAAATTACATACAAAGACCACAATCCTCACTCTCTGATAGTTAGCTCACAGTAGTAGACTTGAGTATTTTCATGCACACACTGTTACAATACTCTTACAGTATACAATGAATACAATCTAAATTCTCTCTCTCATTTTTTTCACCGTCACCCTTCGATTGACCTATATAAAAAATGTAATCGACTGTACAAGTCTTACATCGCATTTAAAATTCCAACCAATCATAAGTATTAATGATGTATCGATCACCCAATCAAGTAATCTGATCTTCTGACCGATCTTCTCTACATCGGGCCGCCCAGGCATTAATTTCCTTGCCTTAATCAGATTTTGTCGCCAGTTGAAACACGTCTAGCATTTACTGCTTTCACTGCTCTAGACATCGACCTATCAAATATTGAATTCTTGCCACTCGTCACCTTCCCATTCACTCATCGCTTTGACCATGAGTAAAAACTGCCACCCGAGCTTCGAGCTTCCCTTATCGCGCCATCGTTGAGCCTTGTGAGACCTCCCGTGGTATGGTGGTTCCACTGCCCAACCATAGGTCTCTCGTAACATAGTCACGACACTGAGGTAGTGGCTTGTCTACTAGCCCATCGCTTAGCACCGCGTCACTACCGAGCTCAGTATGATCTTCCACAGTATGGCGGTGCCACCGCTCAACTGCAAGGCTAAGCAAAGCCTCATGCAGTCTAGCGGTAACTGCTTGAGCCGAACTTCGAGCTCCACCATGCTACCAGGCCCCAATCGCATGACCTCCATGGAAAGGAGGTAACCATTAGCATTGACCACCATGGCTTACCACACCACCGCGACATGGCCAAAATGCCATCGTGGTAGGGCGGTAAGCATTCTTCACAGACCACCAACCGTTAACCGCAGCCACCGTGGCTCCACTGAGCAACACCCATGGTAAGGCAGTAATTGTCATACTGACCACCACCCTTCACCGTGTCATCGCGCCATCGCCAAACCATACCCTCAGTGTGGCGGTGAATTGTTGCTAACTATCGCCTATCAACCGCGCTATCGCCAACCTGAGACAAAGACCTCATGGTATGGCGGTAACATTGCCCAACTGCGGAGAGACCGACAGAGGCCCACGGTAAAGCGGTAAACTACCAAACGACGCTTCTATGAAAGACTCTCAATGGTAGAGAGGTAAAGGCTTAGAGAGGTGATAATTTTTCCAAGTCTTTCAGAGGTCCAAGCGAAAAGTTGAGGCACATGTTCCCAACAAGCTCCCACTTGACGAAGACTTCTTGGCTTCCTCTAGACTTCAAAAATTACTGATGATCATAGACCCCAAGGCCCATCGAGTTTGTGCACCATCTAAACTTTTTTGTGCTCACTGGCTTCATTAACGCATCTGCAACATTCTTCAAGGTGTCAACCTTTTCCAAACAGATCTTTCCATCTTCCACCATGTCCCTCATGAAATGATATTGCACATCAATGTGCTTTGTCCTGGCATGGAAAGTCAGGTTTTTTGCCAACCAAATGGCACTCTAGCTGTCACAGTAAATTGTGATCTGCCCTGCATTGAAACCAATATTAGAGCACAATCGACTTAGCCAAACTGATTCTTTGCAAGCGTGTGTTGATGCCATGTATTTGGCCTCTATAGTGGATAAAGTGACTACAACTTGTCGCTTTGCTCATCCAACTGACTGCACCACCATTTAGCATGAAAGTGTATCCACTAGTGGATCTTCTACTGTCAATGTCCCCTGCCCACTCAGAATCGACATATCCATGAATGCTGAGTGTTCTCTATGATGCAACCAAACTGCCATGGTAACATAGAGCATATTTCAAAGTCCCCTTCAAATATCTGAACACTCTCTTCACAACATCCCAATGTGATCTTCCTAGATTTTCCATAAACTGGCTGAGAAATCCCACTGCTTGGGAAATGTCTGGTCTTGTACAAACCATTGCATACATTAGACTTCCAACAACACTTGCATAAGGCACCCTCGTCATGTCCTCCATCTCAATAGCAGACTTTGGACAATCTTCAACATATAGTTTTGTTCCCTGCATAATTGGAACAACTAGCTACTTGCAATCATCCATACCAAATATTTCCAGAACTATATTGACATATTTACTTTGACTTACCTAGATATTTCCACCTATTCTGTCCCCGGTTATCTCCATCCCAAGGATACACCTAGCTGCACCCAGATCTTTCATTTCAAACTTTGCAGACAACTGAGATTTAAGATCAGAAATCATAGACTTACTATTTCCTATGAATAACATATCATCCACGTATAGGGTAATACTAAGACACAATCATTTTTAGATTTATAATAAACACAATGATCATATTTTGATCTCAGAAATCCCATAGACAACACAAAAGTGTCAAATTTCTGGTACCACATTCTAGAAGACTGCTTCAAACCATACAAAGATTTCTTTAATTTACAGAACAAAATTTGTTTACCTTTTTCAACGAAGTGATTAGGCTGGTACATACAAATCTCTTCTTCCACCTCTCCATGGAGAAATGTTGTCTTCACATCCATTTGCTCAATCTTTAAGTCATATGATGCTGCCAATGACAACAAAAATCTGATAGATGTCAACTTTTCTACAGGGGAAAAAATTTCTCCATAATCAATTCCCTCTATCTGGGAAAAACCTTTTGCAACCAACCTTGCCTTATACTTTTCTACACTGCCATGTAGACTAGTCTTCTTCTTGAATACCCATTTACAACCAACAAGCTTTCACCCTCCAGGCAAAGGTACCAAATCCCAGGTTTCATTTTTCTTCAATGATTCCATTTCTTCATTCATGGCTTCCAACCAGGAATTTGAATCAGACATGCCAATCGCTTCTTTTACAGTCCTAGACTCATTAGTGCTAGTAATCAAAGCATAGGCACAATTCAAATCTAACATACAAAACTATACCTATCAGGTTATCATCTTTCATGTGTAGACCTTCTTATTGGCTATGGTTGTGGTTCTTCATCTTTAGAACTCTCAGAGTTGCATGAACTCTCCTCAGTTTCAGGTACACCATGTAGTTCCTCTTTTTCTGGAGTTTGAGGAATCTGAACCACATCATTCTTCTTTTCTCTTTTATCTATCTCTAGCTATGGATCAACTATTGAAGGTTTTAGCTCACGAAATATTACACTTCTGTTGTATAGAACCTTCTTAGTATCAGGATTCCAAAGCTTGTATCCCTTCACACCAACACCATAGCCGATGAAGATACATTTAACAACCTTGTTCTCCAACTTTGATATTTTCTCATTACGCACATATACATATGCCTCATAGCCAAAGACACAAATATGTCTAAGAGAGGGCTTCTTACTAGACCACGCCTCCAAAGGTGTCTTCTCAATAAGAGCAGAACAAGGTGAATGATTTACCAGATAAAATGTTGTAGCCACAACCTTAGCCCATAACTTCTGCTCTAGACCAACACTGCTCAACATACTTCTCACTCTCTCCATTAACATTATGTTCAACCTTTCAACAACTCCATTATGCTATGGAGTATAAGGTGTATTTCTATGCCTTTTAATTCCATGGTCTATGCAGTACCTTTCGAATTCTGTAGAACAAAACTCACCGCCATTATCTATCCTCAAGCATTTAATTTTCTTTCCAGTCTAATTCTCTACCAAAGTTTTAAATTCTTTAAACCGACTGAACACTTATGATTTACTCTTAAGAAAGTATATAAATGCCCTTCTCGAATAGTCATCAATAAAAGAAACATAATATCTAGACTTTGATAATGAAGGAACATTAACTGGACCAAACACATCAGAATGAACATAATCCAATACACCAGAATATTTATGAGGACTCGAAAAAAATGAAACATGGTGTTGCTTCCCATAAATACAATGCTCACAAAAATTGAACTCAAGGTTACAATCATCAAGCCCTTCAACAAGATTTTTATTTTTCAAGGTTTTTAAACCTTTCTCACCTATGTGACTGAGTCTATGATTCCACAAAATGGTCTTCTCTACTGGGAGTTTCACCTCCAAATAATTTTTAACCAAAGAAGCATCTTCATCTTCCTCTACAGGAATAGTGTTGCTTGACTTTACAGAGGCGTTGTTGCATTGAACAGGACATGTGTAAAGAGTGGAAACTCTTTAAAACAAACATCGAAAAATACTTTAAATAAAATCATTTATATTCAAAATAAAGTCAATAAATCATTCATTTAGACATCAAAGAAAACCAGTCGATTCCAAAACAACGACAAAAAGTCGATAAGATAAAATTCAATAAATAATTCCAGTTTAAATAGATACATGTGTCAATATACACTTCAATGATAATCATACATAAGATGATGTAATATAAGTTACAAATCGAGACTTAGGCATTTAGTCACCTTAATCTCTTCAATACATAATAAATAATACATAAAGCATAAAAGAAGATGCCATCCGTTGATCTTCCATCCAATAGAAAATCTTCAAAAAGAAGATGAGAATAAGGATCAGGCACTTTTTCCTCCCAACCTCGAAGCTTACGCTTCCCAGAAATTCTTAAATAATTCAAAGAATACCCAACCCTGCATGAATCACTTAGCAAAAAGCAGTCTACGAGCAAGATGGAATCTGGTGCGTGCCTAATATAACTAGTAAAACCACAAGCATTTTCATTTTTCTAAATCATTTAAGAAACAAGCAAGTTCGATACTAGGATATGGTAGAGAGTTCAATAATTCCATCTATTTCAATGGTCCTTAAGTTAATTGGCCAAGTAAAATGTCATGCATGACAAATAAAGCAGTTTTGGTAAAGAAAAACTACAATCTCTATTTAACCCATATTTGGCACCCATCCCGGAAGGTAACTTTCCCAAAAACATAACATGCACAGTCATTTATCAAGCATGCATGGTCTAAACAATCAAATACAATCTTTCAAAACAATAAAATTGAAAACTTGTTTGAAGCGAAAACAATTAAAAAGTTGTTTCTTTTTTTTATTGTTTAAATCCATAAAAGACATAAAATTAATATTTAAATTGAGTAAATTTAATAATCAAGAATAATGAAGGTGTATCTCCAGTATGAAAATTAAATACATATAAAAACAGTCATAAAAGAGCACATGTTCATTCGTTATTGTACTCATCTATTTAATACTGTTCAAGTTCGTTTTTGTTGTTTCTAAGTAAATCGAATTTAAATTTAAATGGTTTATTTTCTGTTTTACATCCTTTTAGAAAATAAATAAATAATTTTTCAAACAAATTTAAAATAACTCATTTTTATTTTTGTTTTGATTGTTTTGAGTTTTAATGGCTAAAATTTATTGTTTAAAAACCTCTGTTTCGAAATAATGTTTAAAATTTAGAAATTATGCTATCAAATTATTTTTAGTCTGAATTCTTTTCAAACTAGTTTCAACTAAAGTTTTCTGTCAAACAAAAGTAAATAAGTTTTCTGTTTAAGATCCTTTTTGAATCTAAATTTAAAAGATGTTTTATGTTTTGAATTTCTTCCTAAAGAAATCAACTGTTTTATTTCATGATTTCAATCAATTCTTCCTAAAAATCTTTTGTTTCTAAATTCAATAATGTTCTGGAAAAATTACAATTTGATTTGTTTGAAAGTTTCTACATATGTAAAAGAATGGTGACATTTTTAATAGTTTTGCAAACAAATTTGTAGATCATTCTTTTCTAAATTAAATAAATAGAGATTCTCTTTTAAATTTTAATCTGAATATAAGAATCGGAGAAGAAATTTTAATACTTATATAAAATTGTGAATCGGTTTTTATTCTACTTGGTTAAATTCTGGAAATTGATTGTTGTGTGCTTCCTCTGTAAATTTTTGAAGCTTCTCAGTCTCCTGTGTTGTATTCCTTGCTAGCTCAGACACACTGTGTAACACCCAACACTTCTCCCTCTATCCTTTCTTTTTTGTGCCTAAGTCCCCTTGCTGCCTGGGCGCGTGTGGAGAGTGTGATCTCCTTGCAAAGTCGCACCTATTCTTTCCTTCTCCCTGCTGTAGCTACATGGAGAGGAATGGAGAGCCAGTCCCTGGCCGCACCTTCCCTGTTGTCCAATGTGTGGGGTGTCATGAGACATGGGGAGACTTATTCTCCTTGTGCAACCCTTCCAGCCTCCTTAACAAGCTGTGTAGGATGTGAGTGGATACTCCTCTTTTCCCACGCCTTCCTTTCCTACCTTCTCTGCTGTGGTTGGCACCTTCCTCCTAGCTGCATGGACGTCCTCCCTGTTGACTGCATAGCATGCAAAGGAGTCTTCTCCCTGTTGTGTGGGTTGGAGAGTCCTTCTCCTTGGTCTCTGTCTGCCTCCTATCACCTGCGTATGTGACGGTGATTGTTTACCACTATTTCTAACAGAAAAAACTCCCTCTTGGCCGCACATGTGGTGAGAAAGTAAAAACCATCCAAAAACAATTCCTGCAAGTTTATAAATTTTGTTTCTCTCTCCAATTTTAAAAATTCTTCTAGACTCATGCTTCTCTCTTTCTCATGCATTGATTTTTTAACAAGAATTGAGATCCCCTATTTTAGATTGATCTCCAGATCAATTTTTGAACTCCAAGTTTCCAATTTTTCTTTGCTTCTCATCTTGATTGAAGATATTTCTTCAATTTGTTAACTGAAGTTTGATTTGAATGCAAAGTTCAATTTGCAAGTGAATTTGTTTTCTAAATTGTTTTCAATTTGTTTCCAATAACTCTATTTTAAGATTTTTTTTCAATTTCTAATTTTAAATCTTTTCTCCTTTCATATTTTCAATTAAAAACAATTAAATTTATAAAACACTTTATTCATTTAAATTTCGAAATAAAAGCCAATTCCATTTAAATTTTGAAATACATGCATCTTATTTTTAAACAATGATAAAATATATAAACAAGAAATCCAATCATTTAATTTAAATCAATTTCCTCAAATTTAACCAAATCGTCATTTTTAATCAACATGCAATTTTTTCACAATTTTTGAGAAATTAAATTAAAACTAGATTTAAAACTTGCAAACACGATAACACAAAATGCATTAAAATATTATCTAAGTGGGTGTGTGAGATTCCATCTTACTTATAAACGTTTAATGGCTAAACGACTCTACCCGATCATTGTTCTTGCCTTCAATCACGTTCACCTGTTCCTGCATTCACTTGCACTCGATTTTTCATTAGCAATGACAAACCCCAAATTTAAATAAAAATACATTTCGAATCATTGTAATTGCATTTAAATTTCAATTTCATTTGAATTTGAATTTGAATTTGACTCTCATTAAAATAATCATTTAACTTTAATTTAAATAGCGACATCATGATTACTAATTGCATTTAATTAATCAAATGAAATCTATACGTGACAACGTGCATCTAGCTTGTATAGAGTGCCAGTACATACACCCTTAGCCAAAACCATTGCACCTCTAGCCATCTTACATCCTTTACTCGAAAAAAAAACTTCTACACCAGCATCATTCAACTTACTGATAGAAAGTAAGTTACAAGCCAGACTTGGTATGTGTAGTACGCCACCAATCCCTTTGATTCTACCGTTAGGGAACTATATCTTGAATCTTCCATGGCCAACAATCTCCAATGTTGAATCACTCACTAGGGACACCTTTCCACCATTATACTTCTCGTACTTAGTGAACCATTCTCTGTGAGATGTCATGTGAAAGGATGCACCCGAGTCAACCAGCCATACATCATCTGATGCTTGAATCGCCAGGGCTGCAATGAAGGCATCTGCATCACTTTGAGAAGAGTCATTGTCTGAAGCATTAATATTCTTCTTCTTCTTCTCCTTACAATCCTTTCAGATATGACCAGACTGCCCACAGTTCTAGCATTTCACCTTGGAATTTTTACCAGGAGACTTTGATCTCCCTACAGATTTAGATTTAGACTTCTTGTCCTTCTTCTTGCCTTTCTCCTTCGATCTACCTTGAACAACAAGGGCCTCTTTGGTCATCTCTGAAGACTTCCTCCGCATCTCTTCAGACAATAGTGAGGCAACACCATCTTCCATCTTGAAAGTAGTGGTTGTACTTCCAATAGCCATTACAAGATGATCCCAAGTGTTAGGTAACGAACATAATAGGAGCATGCAACGATCCTCTTGTTCAATATTTACATCCACAAACGCCAATTGAGCAACACTCATATTAAATGAGTTCAGATGGTTTGCAATAAATGCACCTTCTTCCATCTTCAAGGAGTATAACTTCTTCCTCAAGAATAACTTATTTACCAAAGACTTTCCTTGATAAATATCACCAAGATTCTTCTATAATGAAGCTGCAGACTTCTCCTCATGGACGTTCAGGAGTACACAATTAGCCAGACTAAGTCTTATCAGACCTCTTGCTTTTCTATCTGCAAGGTCCCAATCTTCTTGCTTCATACTTTGTGGCATAGTTCCAGACAACAATCCAGAGGTCTCTATCCACAAGCAAGTCTTCCATTTTGAGTTTCCATAACTCAAAGTTACCACCATTGAATTTTTCAATCTCTACTCTACCAAATTTACTTGCCATCTCAAACATAACTAAGTTCTAACTTTATAATAATCCCACTAGAACAATATTAGCACAAAAAACCAGCCCTACGAGCAAGGATAACACAACTGGCCAGGCTCTGATACCACTTGAAAGGAAAACAGAGGTGCAGAATCACTTTCCTAACACTACTACAATAGAGGAGAAGTGCAAAGTCTATTTTTAAAGCTTCTTAAAACAACCGAGGTAAACACATACAGAGTAAAAGAGATGATAAAAATAAGCAATCATAGACAACACCAGATTTACGTGGGAAAACCCTTTCGGGAAAAAACCCACCACACCAAGAGAAGACACTTTGTATTGCAGTAAAATAAATTACATACAAAGATCATAGTCCTCACTCTCTAATAGTTAGCTCACAACATTAGACTTGAGTATTTTCATGCACACATTGTTACAATACTCTTACAGTATACAATGGATACAATCTAAATTCTCTGTCTCATTTTTTTCACTATCACCCTTCAATAAACCTATATAAAAAATGTAATCGATTGTACAAGTCTTACATGGCATTTAACATTCCAACCAATCTCAAGTCTTAATGATGTATCAATCACCCAATCAAGTAATCTGATCTTCTAATCGATCTTCTCTGCATCAAGCCACCTAGGCATTAATTTCCTTGCCTTAATTGGATTCTGTCACCAGCCGAAACACATCTAGCATTTACTAATTTCACTGCTCTAGACATAGACCTATTAGGTATTGATTTCTTTCCACGTGTCGCCTTCTCATTCGCTCATCGCTTTGTCCATGAGTCAAAATTGCCACTTGAGCTCCAAGCTTCTCTTACTGTGCTACCTCTAATCCCTATGAGACCTCCCATGGTATGGTGGTTCCACCACCCAACCGTAGGTCTCTCCTAACATAGTCGTGACACCGAGGTAGTGGCTTGTCTGCTAGCCCACCGCTTAGCACCGTGTCACCGCCGAGCTCAAGATGATCTTCCATGGTATGGCGGTGCCACTGCTTAACTGCGAGGCTAAGCAAAGCCTCCTGCGGTCTGGCGGTAACCACATAAGCTAAACATCGAGCTCGACCATGCTACTAGGCCCCAATTGCAAGACCTCCATGGAAAGGAGGTAACTGTTACCATTGATCGCCATGACTTACCGCACCACCGCAACATGGCCAAAAGGCCATCACAGTAGGGCAATAAGAGTTCTTCACAGACCGCCAACCATTAGCCACAACCATCGCGGCTCCACTAAGCAACACCCATAGTAAGGCGATAACTGACTGCCACCCTTCACCGCACCGCCGCACCATCACCGAACCATACCCTCGGTATGGCGGTGAACCGTTGCTAAACTGTCGCTTGTTAACCGCGCTATTGCCAGCCTGAGACAGAGACCCCGCAATATGGCGGTAACATTGCCCAACCATGGAGAGACCGATAGAGGCCTACGGTAAAGCAGTAAACCGCTAAACCACACCTCTATGAAAGATTATTAGCAGTAGAGAGGTAAAGGCTTAGAAAGATGATAATTTCACCAAGTCTTTCAGAGGTCCAAGCTAGAAGTTGAGGCACATGTTCCCAACAGTTAATAGGTCACTTGAAACTCAAGGGGAAATTAGGAAACTATTGTAACATCTTTAAAAGAGCCTTGTGAAGGCGAGTAAAAGAGAGATCAATTGTATTGTAGAGCAATTTGAATAAATTACCCTATTTTTTGTAGATTTAACATTTTCTTGCTGCTCTTAGGCGTGGTACTGGTTTATATAGTACTTTCAAGCTTTATCTTTGGTTGGGTTTGATAAATATTCAAGTTAAATTTCAAATAAACTTGGTTTGAGCAAATTTCATTGAGTTTAAAGCTTTTTAGAGCCACTTTTCTGAGGGCAGTCCAGAAACTCTGATTTGAAGGGTTTGGGAGTCAAATAATAGCATAAATCACCATTCCACCAATGGAAAAATTTGTAAGTCAGTGGAATGGGTTAGTTTAGGTTTATTTTTATGCTAGTAGTGTTTGCAGGAGTAGGGGAAGGTAAATTGAGTGAATTTGGGTGTTGTCATAGTTGAAAACCCTCATTGTTTAAGCAAAATTGGTGCTTAAAGGTTAGGATTTGAAGAAAGGTCATTGGGGAAGGATGAAAAATGGTTTAATAAGCTTTTTCAGACCATATTTGATGTGTCTTAGGTGTTAGTGAGGTGAGTAGAGCCCTTGGAGTTCACAAATCCAATATTGACCTTGTGAAATTAGCTTAATTAAGCCTCCTTGAAAATAGGACTGTCAATTTTAAGGGCTCATGTTTCAAAAAAATCTATTGAAATTTTGACATATGTTTAATAAATTCCAAAAGGGTATTGAAAAATGTCTTTAGGTTCTAGAGAAGAGGTCTGGTTCAAAAGATATGCTATGACAATCCTTTATGAAGGAAACTAGGTAGGTTAGAGAACTTGTGGGGAAACAATATTGTGATGAAAGGTGGAGATAAAAATTGAATAATGGGACCCTATGGGATGTGTTAAGACTCCTTTAGTGGATATTATAAGTTTTGGCTGAATATTTCACATACTTTCTTTGTAAAACAAGGCTAATTGCCCCTAAAAACAACATTGTAGGCCTGATTTGGAGGTTACTTTTCAAAACAACCATAGTTGGTTTTCTGATGTTTTAAAGGGCCAAAAATGGTATTTGAAATTGGGTTTATATTTTGGAGGTCCCACTTCATTTGGAATTTATGTCTATTTTTGTCTCTTAGGAGTGCTACAAGCAAATAGGCTTCTTGAAGGTGAACTATGGAAAAAGTGTAGACACAATGTACTTGAGGACTTGTATTGGCATAAACCTATCATGTTCATGATGTCCAAGGTGTATCAGGGATTCAGTAAATGATTTGGGTCATAATTCCATTTTTTGGTGTCTTTTAGCCTTGAAGAACCATGTTTCATTGAAGAGAGTTTGTGAGTGTTTTGGTGATCTATCAAATCAATAATTTATGTATTTGAAAACCATTGAATCCCACGATGCTCTACATCACTTATGGATCTTTTTGTGTTGTTCATTGATAGTCTTTGAGCTATAACTTGCTACACTTGTTACTGTTCAGAATCATCATGGAAAGTGATAGAAGACTTTGAGCTTTTGTGGATTTTCTTGTTATCATCACTTGCTAGTATTGTTCTAGTTATTCTTACGTCGAACTGAATTGGATATTGGCCATTATTTTGCCAACTAGTGTTTTGTAGTTTGTTAGGGAAAGTCATTGTAACTTGGTAAAAGGAAACATTTATTCTTAAAGAAGAGAATAGGATGGTGGAAACGCCCCTATGGATAGTTGTAGTGTACATAAGCATAGTTTAATTACTAGTTGATTTAGTGAGCAATAAGAAGGGATCCTCCCCTTTATGAGAGGAGAGATTAATTTCTCATCATAGTATGGCTGAAACTACCATTTTGTAATTGTTAAAGGGATTACAAAATATTCACCCAACAAAACCTTAAACTTCACCAATTTTTACATTGCTCTTTCCATCAACACTTATTTCTTCTTACATTTTCATGACCCTTGCATCTATACTTAATTTATTTTTTACAACTTTCTTTATTTCACTAATGACACTTTTTGTTGACACCTACCACATTACGTAGATTTTATCATACAAGCAAGTACTTCCTCTTCTCCAATTAGAGAACAAAAACACATCCCTATATTTCACATCTTGTTATTAATTTTGTATGGTAATAATTGACATGACATTTACCATATTTCACTCTCATTATGACATCATACAACATTTTTTTTCTGTCATTCTCATATGAACATATCTTACATGACGTTCTTAATTTTTTTCTAAATGATCATTTCATATGAAATACTCTTACAATGCTCTTACAGTGCTCTTACATGAATATTGTTAATTGTAGTGGAATAGTAGATCAACATCAAAAGTTCAAGATCGACGCATCAAATTAAAAATATAAAAACAATTCAGTTTCCATTCTCTATTGCACCCTCCCTTTATTATTTCATTTTTATTAGCTTGGTCAATACAAAAACTATTTTTGTTTAAAGATATGAATGATTGGAATTAAATGTGCTGATTTATTTCATACAAACCTTTCAATCTCTCTTGATATATTTATTTTACTTGGTGATTTTAATCTAATTTTAATTCAATTAGGTATCTATATAATTATAGGTAGAAGAAATCTTTAGGTAATTATTTTAGTTAATTGAAAATCACCAATTTCCTACATTTGTTATGTTTTAGATTCAAATAGAAATAAATAGTTTTATTGTTTTGGATTTGTAGCAAGAGGCTATAAATATTCACATAGATATAATTCACTAACATTGTTGTGGCAGGTAACTTTGTCACATTGGGATTTCTCAAACAAATGAAAGATAATATGTAAGACTTTTTGTAAGTTGTTTGCAATATATTATTGCTTTTTATGTGATATTCATTTATTTTGGCTTGAAATCAATGCATTTGGGGTTTTCCTAACATACTTAGAAATTACACAAATTTGTTAAATTGTGTTGAATGCCATACCATATGGACCATAAATATGTACTTGAAGAAAGGGGAAAGTTAATGTTTTCCATTACAATGCTCCTTGGTAGTTGTGTAGTGAATCTAGACTTGTCATTAATGAAGCTAGCAATTAAAATATGTAATTACAAGAAGCAACGATATAATAAATGCTCAAAGTAACATAGATTGTCAACCATTACTACATTGTAATGAAATTCTAAAGTACACCACACAATGTATCTCCAAAGCATAAAAGAACTCAAAGAGTTCTAATGACATGTCAAACAAGGTGTGTGGCACATGAAACTCAACTAATCTTTTATTATGTGCTTATAGAAAGTTCTTGAATAATACAATTGGAAGACATAACACAAGAACAAAATAAGCATATTATATGTTACTCAAACTCCCAATTTTTGAACACACTCTATCATTATTATTCCTAAATATTGGTTGGAAGGTGTTTTGTTTCAGATACAAGTGAACCATGATGTTGATGTATTTGACACAAGAATTTTGCATGCATAAATCAAACACCCCATGTTGTTAGATCTTTTGTGCACTTTAGAATTGGAAGATCTTGGTTGAATTCTCCTTGCCATAAACACATTGAATGGGAAGAATAAAATGAGCCTATAATTATTAGAATTTTAATTATACCTTATTCTTGATTATGGATAGTGAATCGCATTTGTATGAGTTTTTTGGGTGTGAGTTGTATAAATTAATTTGTGGAATTAGTGTTGATATTGTAATTGAAAGAAAATTACTTTTTTGAACAAGGAGAGTATTATTAATATGTATCATGCAAGGCATGTGGATTATACATTTCCTTTTTCAAAGACTATTGGTGATGATGATGATGATGACCTTCAAAATCATGCTAATGATGCCAATGTAAAAATGGAGGAGACTTTGACATGGAGTATGACTAGAACCAATATGCATTACTAGATGTTTTGTAGGAAATAACCTAACAATTCACATAACAAAAAATTGGGAAACCATGTTTTTGAGTGAGTTCCAACATCCACAAACTCATGCAATTAAATTTTGTGAAAAAATAATTGTATTTGGTACAATCATAGAACATTGAAGGTTTACATTGAAATGACAAGCCTTTTAAAATGACCATCCAAGGAATCATTGGAATAGGGAAATATTACCTTATTAATTTTATTAATGCAGTGTGTATTAATTTAATTGATAGTAAAACCATTTTGTTGCTCCTTGAACCGTCAACAATTGCAACTTTTGTGTCATTATAATTCACAAATCCTTGAAAATAAATATTAAGAATATTTGACATTTGAAAGGTTGATTGTTGGCTACACTATAAGAAAAGTTGAAGCATATTTGATATATTCTCATTGATGAAATGAGTTTCATATGATCCAAGTTTTTTGATATCAACAACCAATCAATATATGTGTCAATTACATGGAACACAAAAATTTGGTGGAGTTCGATTATCTTTGTTGGCGATCTCTCCTAGTCATCTCCAATGAGAGGTATACCACTAGATGTAGGTATTCCCTATTTATTGTTGTACTTCATATGTAAGTGTCAATGTAGTCCATGTCATAAAATAGTGTGCAATGAAACCATATAATTTTTTAATGAGTGATTATTAAAGTTTATGTATGATGCTTATGGGAAAACATTGGGGACTACATTTCAAATAGTTGTAACCTTGTAGATAATTTTTTTTTAACAAATTCATGATCCAAAACAAGTTAAATTTAGAGAAATGACAAAAAATAGGAATGCATTTGCTTCATGCGAGGATTGACAAGTCTCTATGAGATGAACAAACATCAAATTGATTGTTTATGAGCATGCAATATTTGATGAATATGTGTATTTATATGAAATGAGAAATATCATACACTCCAAATAAGATTATATTTAAAGTTATTGACCACACCAATTACACGTGTGTTTGGATATATGGGGGATACCAAACTAGATGATGTTGATGATGATGATCTAGATATTGAGGTGCTAGTATGTGTTTTCCAATGTGTAATGGTGTACAATTTGTGGGGGGATATTGGATTATAAAATGGGGCACTTGGTACTATATAGAATATAGTTAATGGTCAATATATTGGGTCAATTGAATTGCCATTGTGTGTGATCTCAAATTTTGATAATTATGTGAGTAAGCATTGGGAAATAAACAACATAATGTTCTAAGTTCTCCCTATTACACTTGGGTAAATCATACACAAGTCCCCATCAAAATATTATGGAATATAACCTTACAAAATTTGCAAGGGTTGAAATTTGAAAGGGCCAAAATTGACATTAGTAATGTATAGAGGGTATGTTTGAAATTCACTACTACCTCCAAAATTAAATCCGTCAACTAATTGGGAATATCACTTGTATTATTTTTGAATGGTATTCTAAGATACAAAACTAGAAGTTATGTGAATAATATGTAAAAGAAAGATCATACATATGGTCCTTGTCTACAAGTTGAATATTGAAATAAAGATCACGAGTATGGTATTTGTCTCTAAGTTGAACATTGAGGGCAATATTTAATTATTGTCATATCTTTTATGTGTAAATTTATTTGATGAATCATCATGGTTCTATTAAAGTAAAGGTGTGGTCATAGTATTTACAATGAAAATTTTGTTTGGTTTGTGTGATTTTAATAGGTCCATGACATATGAAAATTCCTCAAGATGATACTTTCAATATACCGGTACTATAATATGATGTGTTGGTATGGTGTACTATAGCATGTGGTCATAACATATATGTATTAAACTTATGTTTTTCAAGTATTGCTCAATATTTCTATAGCTTGTGTTTGTATCAAACATAATAAATTGGATTGTGACAATAAATGAGTGTTAAAATGTTGTTTGCTAATCATGATGTGAAATATTAGGAGAATGCATGTGTCTAGTGTGTGATGGATAGTTTTGGTGTGTATGCATGTATAATGTGTATATTTAGAAGTGGTCACATTGCTACATGCAGATTGTATGGGTTATTTTAAGTATTTTATATATTGCTTGTGCCTCATAATTGATCAAATTTATATTATCTTGTAGGTGAAGGTTAGACTATATTGTTGCATGAATGGTTCTTGTAAGAGCTAAATATTAGCTCAGTACCCAAGACCACTTGCAAAAACAATGAAATCCTTCTACAAGAGGGTATGCAAGAATATGAGCTTGCTTGATGTTAAGACCTATCAAAATTATGATGAGGTATGAAGTATGTTACATATGAGTACAATAACCTTACTTATATAGGCAAGGTGATGAATGGATTGAACATGATTGTGACATGTGTCTTAATCCTATGACATGTGCCAACTAATAACCTAACTACCTAGAAATCAAACATTACAAGTTAGATAAGATAAGTTCTAGAAAATCCAACTAAGACTTCTAGAAGGAATATTATATCTTAAGTAAAACCCCCCTTAAGTGAAACTTAGGGAGAATATTATTATGCAATTTATTCACACCAACACCCCCTTAAGTGCAACTTAGGGAGAATATTATTATGCAAATAATGCAAAAAATATGTAAAGATGGGTCTCAGCTATGAGGCCATTTTAGGTACCCATGTACAAATGCAAATGAAATCTCTCACAAATGGAAAAAAGGAGAAAACCTGGTGGGATAAAAATCCTCCCCAAAAGAAAGAAAAGAAAATAATCAAGTGATGAAAGATGGAGGACTCCATGATACCCCCAAAGTACACCATCCATCACACAGATATATTACAATCAATAGCCCCCCATAAGAGGTAAATAGAGAGACTATGTATCTCACCCATAATGTATAATCACCTACAAAAAGGGTAAGTTCCTGAAGACAAAACATGATCCAAAAGAAAAAAAACCAAGTACAAATGTAGGAATGCTTCCCATTTCGGATAGGAATTCAAATAAGGAAGCATAAATATGAATGATGATGTCTTTAAAATCTACTCATGTGTCTCCTTGTCCAATGAAGATGAATATGCCACAATCAAATTAGGTACATGCCCAAGCAAAGAAGAAGGTGACAAATTAGGACTCTGTAGAAACTAATGTTGAACAAGATCCAAAGAAAAAGATGGTTTGAAAATAGTTGTGCAATGACCATCATCAAACAAGATAGATAACCCCTCAAATGTGTCCTCCAAATATGAAATGTGAGACTCCACAAATAAAGAAGCAATGTTTGATAAGTAGGAATCCCAATCAAGAAGACAATGAGATATCTATTGAAATAAATCATTGGAAGTTCTCAATGAATCACCAATAGTTCTATGTGAATGATATATATGCACTTTATTATATTGAGACAATAATAATTATCTTACAAGAAAGGAATGGTAATTAGTTAAAAAAATAAACTATATTAACTATAAATAATCAATACAACAAAGAATTCAAACATAAAACCATATATACCTTGGGAAATAATTTTAGGGAAACCTAACAAGAGAATGAATGAAACTCACTATGTTAACACAAGATTTAATTAAAAATACAACAATATCTACATGTGCTAAAAATGTACAATGTATTGATTTTGGTGCGATTTCAATAACAATTCCTTATCACAAAAATCAACTTCACACCTCACAAATTACCCCTTTCATGGACTACTCAAATAGTCACCCCAAACACTCTTTATATAGGTGTGAGAGCAACAATAAAAAATACTATGATTTTCTAAATCAATGAACATAAATGCCATTTCCCAAGGTGGGCACCTAAGTTGACTCTGCAGGAAAACCTGAATTCTCTCTCAATTTAATCCAAAAATTTAATGTAAATCCAAATGCTCTCCCAATTTAATCCAAGAACTCAAAATGGATTTTATTCATGTGACCCCAACATTTAATACATTCCCATGTGATCCAAAAATTAATTGATTTCTAATATTTTATATGATAATTACCCAGGAGAAAGCTGCTCTACTTTAAGTGTAATATTTCACTTTTGATTGATCACAACTTAAAGAATAAATATTTTATGAAAATTTTACAATACCTTTTCCAACATTCTCCCACTTGTATACATTTCATAAGGACCAAATAAAAAATAAAAATAAATTTCATCTTCAACAACTTATAGATCCATTTAGACATCACTTGAGCGATAACTTGTATCCTTTTCATCTACAACAACCTAAAGATCCATTAAGGTATCACTTAGGAGATAAATTGTCTCTTCTTTCTTCAAGGAATCACATGAGATATCTTGTACCTTCTTTCCTCAAGGTATCAACTAGGAGATAGGTTTTCTCCTCTTGCATTAAGTTATCAACTAAGAGATGACTTGGCTCCTCTTACCTCAAGGTGTAACCTAGGATATAATTTGTCTCCTCTTGCATCAAGGAATTTTATAGGAGATAAATTATCTTCTATTATCCTTTAAAGTATCACCTATGAGATATTTTGTCTACTTTTCTTATAGGTATCACCTAGGTGATGAATACTACTTGTCATGTTTAGGGGTCATATAGGAGGTAACTTGTCTCATGAAACCTTCTTCACTAAATTCTTCTTGGAATCAACCTCTTCCATTAATAATTCTTCCACAACCATGCCCCTACTCACAACTCCCACTACACAATGGTTCATGTAATCAAGAGCACAAAGATCCTCAATTTTTTTCTTCATCTAAGACAACTGTGTACACCCAACAAGGTTCCTTTTGGTGAGTAACTTATTATCATCCATAGGAAAAATGGAGCTATTACATCCACCATTGATAATACTAGAATCAAGTTTATACAAACACTTTTGGTTGTGGTGAATTCCCTTTCCCAAAACCAAATCCTCTTTGACCATTTTTAATTATCTTTACCAAAGACAACCTACATCACTCATCTTGCTTATATAAATAATATTTCTTGCTAAACTAAGAACACGTAGAGCTCCAAGAAGTAAATTTACCCTCCCATTCTACACATTATTTGTACTTCCCCAACCAAAATAATTGTATTGAATTATCACCTAATAAGGATCCACCATCTCCATTAGAATTTTCATACTAAAAACCAATTTTTATGATGATTCATATGAAAATAAGCTCATGAATCTACCAACCATGCATAATTACATGCATGAATACCTAAATATACCATAAATACATATCCATATTGATCTTATTCTTTAATAGAGGACTTTGAATTTGAAGAAACATCCTCTAATGTCTTACCTTTGTTAGTCTTATTAAATTTACATCCCTTTTAAAAATGTCTATGTTTTCTATAGTTTCAACACTATATCTTTGAATTTTGATGAGACTTCGATCTTCCATTGGAATTGGACCTCTTGTCTCCTTCTCTATTATTTTCCTTTTCTATTAAAATGCCTTTGATGACAAAAATTTGGTATATTCCATGGTTTCTATGTTATTTCTTTAGACAACAAAGCTCAATCACCTTCTAAAATTTTACCTTAGAAATGGTGCTATTAATTGTCATCACAAGGTTATCCCATGAATTTTACAATGAAAAATATATAGAAATGCACTAATGTTCCTCATTCATTTGGACACCAATAAAAATCAGCTAACTAATGATTGTGTTAAAATAATTCATCTTCTTATTCATCATATCTCCATCAACTATTTTAATATAATATTTTTTTCTATAAGATATTTTTATTCGCCATGGAAAATTAGTTTGATACAAGGACCTAATTTTATCTCACATTTTTGTTGTTGTATTCTCTCTAGAAATATTTGACAACAGTAAATCTATAAGAAAAAAACCAATAATAGATCTAGCCTTTCTATCAAGTTCAGTATAGTTATCAAGATCTATACCTAGAGGTAAGTCTCAAATCACAACTAACCTTTGATCTCTATTAGCAAAAAGATCCTCTATCTTGAGTTTCCACATCTCAAATTTTTTTATTTACATTCAATTTCTCAATTTCAATTCTAGAGTTAATTCTAGTTTCTCAAAAAATAGTAAAGAACCACACGAAGATCCCACTAAAGCAATAGATTATGTTAGGAAAAAGACACCCTCCTTTCCATATATTATGTAACCAAGCAACCAAGATCTAATACCAAATGTTAAGAAAATATTGACAATCTTATAGAGAAGTAATACTAAATATTTATGAAATCAAAACTAACTCAACAAAAAATAATCAACATGATAAATAATGTACATTAAAACCATAAATTTAAGAAAGACCAAAAAAGAGTACCAACGCCTCTTTCTATATTAATACACTGTGATTACAAATGCAAAAAGATTTACTAGCACTAAATGTATTATGCCTTTCTTCCTGAGGAATTCCAAAAACACTTTCTTACAGCAAGATCATCTCCTTATCACCAAAAGAAACTCCGCATCTCATGAATAACCTTTTAAATGAAATATTTAAATCATTACATCAAAAATTCTACATATAGAAAATTTAACAAGAAATTTTTTTACTGTAGTTTCCTAAATCAATGCAACCAAGTAACATTTCCTAAGGTGGGTGCCCAAATTTGACTCTACAAATAAATTATTTCCAAATTTATTCTAAACATTAAAAAAATTTATTTTCATGTTAAATGCATTCTCATGTGACTTAGAAATTAAATTATTTCTAATATTACATAAAACAACCACCTAGAAAAAAGATGCTCTACCTAAGTGTGGTGTCCCACTGTAGACAAACCACAAATTAAAATTAAATATGTTATGAAATGTGTAGAACACATTTTCCAACATTCTAAGAGGGTTTATATACCTTTTAGTGCTAGGTCTATTCAACAATGTGATCCATAATGAGTATTTTTGCACATATTAGTTATGTAATACATTTGTATAACCAATACTTCACTACAATTATACATGTTGAATTATGGTTATGTTGATGTGTTCAATGGATTTGTTTGTTTGATGGAAAATCATTGGTTTTTTTTTTAACGAATAGTGTATATATATATTACTAATTAAAAGATAATGTTACACATATTCATAGAAAAAAAGGTGGGTGGAAAAAGTCACACACCCAGAGTATACCTTTGTTTATTTGAATATAGAAACACTTAAGGTATTTAAAATAACACTATTTTTTTTTTTCATCATAGAATTGTGTAATAATAATTTAAAAAATAACATCTATTTCATGTATAGTAGGATGCTTACAACATATTATAATTTATTGGCTGGATGAAGTTATTATATGTTCACTAAAAAGTATGATAATTTTGGTTGACTAAAGCTATTTGAAATGTCCCTAAAAATTTAATCATCTAAATGGTGAGTGAACTTAACAAAAATATTTAAAACTAAGGAAAATATAATTTTGAATGCACAGATTTTTAGGTGGTGAGACATGAAATTATGGTTTTGTGGTGATTGTGTTGAATGCATTAATGTTTTAAAAAATATTATAGAAAGGTTTAATATGCATGCATAACACTTTATTTGTGAATAAGTTGATAACCATTGAAACAAATTTGATGAAATAGTTTCATTGAAAATGGTATACATGTCATTTATAGAGCAATAAAATGAATAAAATATAATAATTTTATCACAAAAGGAGAACAAAGATATAATAATATGTACAAAGATAATTTATATCTATTAAGGAATTAAATATAAAGCCTAATATCCATATGGAAAATATAACAACCTTTCTATAATTGTGTGCAAATAAAAATACATACCTTAAGTTTTTATCATGAGACAAGTGGGAAGCTAGATTTTCTTGATATATACTTGAATATTTATGATGGATACAATATGAGAATGATTATGTGCCAAAAAAAGAAAAAGTTATCAAATATATTTCATAGTTTTCTAGAAGTAGTTTGCATCAATTTACACAAGTTTGAATTTTCTGCTAGTATGTCATTTAGTTACATTGTGTGTGATGATTAGTATTGGTGTGCAAATATGTGTTGGGAAAATGTGTCTCAACCTTGCAATTACATAAGTTACTATTGATACATAAGGTATTGTTCATACGACGATGACAAGGGGGTGTGGGGGGTCCCCCCCACAAGGGGTCCAGGGGGATCATCCCCTTGACTGGGGGTCTAGGGTGTAATGCATCTGGAAGCCAAATTTTATGTACACTTTATTATTGTAAATTTGGACCGTTCATCATTATGTCTCATATCCGATGATCGATATTTTTGTTGGCTTGACTTTCCCTAGAAGTCAACCCTATTTTATGAGGGAATTGTATTGCGACTATGTATTGTGATGTATTCTGAGAGTCTAGTAGCGGTTGTGTTACCTCTGGATCTCTGGTTGGTGATACTCTTGTGAGAAGCTTTCTCTGAAAGTATATAGTAATCTTTGTGATTTCTGAATAATATATTGGGTGGCTTATGGAGTGTGGGGCTTTTCTCCCGAAAGGGTTTTCCCCACGTAAATCATTGTGTTGTGGTATGCATGATATTTGTGTATTTTGGTTTAAGTTTTTATAACTATTAAAGATATATAAAAAAATTGCATTATTCTCCTTTCAAGATTAGTGTAGGAAGTTGTTCCACCACCTTAGCTTCCTTACAATATATGCATGATGCTTACATTGATAAATGGTCACATACTATGTGAGTGGAGTTTGGAAGTTATTTTGGAGTGTTTTGGGCATTGTTGGAGCTATGTTGGAAACCATAGGTATTTTGGTTGAGGTATATTTCCACAAAATTTTTTACTCTATAAATTATGTTATACTACTATTAAAGCATGTACAATATTTGTTGGAGAGTGTTTATGAGTCTTTGTGTTGTTAGGAACACCTAAGAGGTTCTCTAGTATTATCCATCCCCAAAAAGAATCCCCACAGTTACCACAAGCCACGAGGATGGCTTGGGTGTTCCACAAGTACCTTTTTGTGAATCCTTTAGGATTAGTCAACCCTCCTTTTAAAGTAGTTGTTATGATTATTTTGAGTCTATGAATAAGGTGTAGATTCTTGAATTCTAGCTATTAGGTGTTGAACCAATTGGCTTCTCATGGGAGTTGACACTTTTTAAAAAATGTGCATATAAGCATAGAAAAATAATATTTTTTTGGAATATATTTTTCTTTATTTAGGGGAGATACAAAATGATCAATATACACATTTATATGGAACAAAATTATCTGGATTTGATACAATAGATTTTGAGCATGAATTCACTTTTGAAATCTAGCACCTCTTCTTTCCTAGTGTCACAACTATGTTATGAGGGTTTGTGTTATACATACATATATGACTACACATGTATGGATGCCTAGTATACTCTATAGACCTCATTGGCACCAAATTATAGACCATTTAATTCCAAATAGGATGATTAAAATATGTCAAGTTACATGGGAGAGTGAATTTTATACCTTGGTTGTTGTACAAACTAAGCCACCCAAGTGTGTAGGGCTATAAATGAGGCATGATTGGTAACTTTAATCTCAATAATCTGTTAAGATATTATATTGTTCATACTACCACCATCATTCATGAATTATAAACCATTTCACACATAGTTTTTATTGGAATAACCACTCTAATTTAGGTTCCTTATGTAAGAGGTGTTGAATATAGGATGAATGACATAATGAGAATATTAACAATTAAGGGTTTTAATTAAATTAAACATGTGATAAACCATATAATATTAATAAAATAATAGAGAAGAAAAATAATTATGAAAACAATATAAACATGAGATATGTGTGGATAACCCTTGCAAGAAAATACTTCACCAAAGAGGCCCAATCTTGTATCAATCACAAGAGTGTACATCAATACAATCCACCCATTGCTTCGAATAATAATAATTTTGTAGCATACATGTGCCTACAAATCTCATGCATCCATTATATAGAAACATAAAAAAAACCACCAAGTGGTATCCCAAAACTATAAATCAATATTATGGACCATATAAAAATATAGTTCCCCATGGTCATAGTCATGTAGCCTAGAATAACATGTAACTCCTCTTTAGTTAGGTAAGCCAAAATAGTGGAACTCCTCTTACGCATCTTACACCTCTCTTATCTGTCATATATTCTATCATTAATAAAATTGACCAATGTCTAAACCCTAGGCACTCCATGAGGGTATTCAATATCTTGTCATAGCATCCAAATTGGGAAGATCATACATCATTTATCATCTACATAACTACATATAATTAATCAAGACTTATGATTTACAATGTGATGATACACCTAATCCTAAAATTCTCTCACTTAACATTTATATTGTAAAGATAGTACATCATTTATCATTTACATAACTATATATAATTAATCAAGACTTATGATTTGCAATGTGAATGATACACCTAATCATAACATTCTCTCACTTGATATTTATATTACAAAGATAGATAAGAAAGTAAAATAAATGAACCATGTGCTATAAGAGGTAAGTCCCATGACCTTTATACATCAACAAATATATCTACAATATTATCTAAAGTGACAATATTTTTGTATCATGAATCTATCATGCTCAAACATCTCAAAGAAAAAATAAACATCAATATTATTTGTATGTGAATAACATATCATGTTCCTCACCAAATAGATAGCAATGTAACTGTTGCATATGATCTTGACCTATCTAAACTTGAAGCCAATACCTAACCACAATATCTATATAGCTAAAGTTCTTGCTAATAGATAGCAATATAATTGTTGCATATGATCTTGACCTATCTAAACTCAAGGCCAATACCTAAACACAATATCTATAACTATAGTTCCTACTTATAGTCATGTCTTATAGCTATATGTGCTACTTATGTAGTATATTTGAAACACCTATAGGTTTTCATTTACTCATTTAATTGATAACTCCTCGAAATAGAGGGAACACATAAACACTTGTAGATATCCTACTAACTAAATCACCAACCTAGTTTGAACCAAAAGAGTCCTATATATTAAGAAAATTCCCCACTTCATTGGTACCATGATATAAAATATAATAATAAAAAGTACCTTGTAAATCTACATAAACCCTTTTCACATAATTCAAATACTCTCTACTAGGGTTAAACATAAACCTACTAAGAGATCCCATTGTGTGGGAAATTTATCTTATACAATTGTAGAATATGTTAGACTATCTAAAATAGTATCACAATGAACATTACATATATCCTCCAAATCATCATTTGACTTAGGATATTGATCCAGATATAAATTAGTACTAATTGGTTAAGGAATACTCACTCACAGACATGCATAAAAAACTATTATAAAATAGTTTGAACATACTTTCTTTTACTAAGAAAATGTTTCTGCCAACTAAATCTTTGTTGATCTCTACACCCAAGATGTAGTTTTTAGCTCTTACATCCTTCATGCCAAAATCAACAAAATCAAGTTCCCTAATCATACCCTTATTATTTCTAGAGAACAATATGTCATCAACACATGTGACAATAATTAGTAACTGATCATGAATCAATAAAAAATACACATAATGATGACAATAAATCCTAACAAACCCATCCTACAAGGTGAAAGCATCAAAATTTTGATACCACATCTAACATGATTTCTTTAGACCATACAAATATCGACTTAACCTACAAAATATTTTTTCTTTTTCTTTTACGAAAAACCATTGTATTGTTTCATATGAATGTATTCTTTAAAATAACCATACAAGAAAGTAGTTTTAACATATATTTTATCTACTTCTAGATCATAAGTAGTAGCAATAGAAATTATGAATATAATAAAAGTGATTTTTACTATAGGAGAAAATATTTCATCAAAATCAACCCCCTCAACTTTGGAGTAACCTTTTACTGCTAATATTTACTCATATATTTTCAATTATTAATTTTCTTTAGATTTATCTTTAGATACCCATATATAATCAATGGGATTTCTTCCTTGATGTTAATTGACTAGATCCTATGTCTCAAATTTATCCAAGGTCATTATATATCCTCTTGCATGGCTTGGACATATAAGACTCACGTTCCTTCAAAGAAAGAGATTGATTCACATATCTAAGTTCATCTTTAGTACAAGATATCAAAAATACAAAACAAAATTTTGGTAGGCTATACCTATTAATTAGTTTTTGTTAACTCATGGACCTTTTCGGGGTTGTATTAAGAGGATCCTACTATTCTTACTTTGAACTCTTTGAATTGATTTTTCTTCTTCATCTAAATCCTCTTGTCCAACCTATTATTATCCCACCTTTTCATATTCCTACTTCACCATTTTAGTTACTAAATGCATTGTCTTATTTTCTTCTTCTTTTAGTTGTACATGATTAGACTTAATTATAAGTTCCCTAAAAATCACATCTCAAGAATATATCATTTTAAGGTTATTTTTTTCAAATCTTGTAACCTATAATATTACCATCATAATTGAAAAAAATATTTTTTAACCTTGAAATATAGCTTTGAACATTTGTCTTTAAGCATGTGAACAAAAGCTTCATAGCTGAAAAATCTAATGTGTAAAATAGAGGGTTTCTTACCTATGCATGCTCATATGGTGTCTTATCAACTAGATTAGGACATAAAAATATATTAATAAAATAAAAATAGTACTTAGAACCTCATTTGAAAAAATAACTTAATTAAGAACTACTTAAACATAAATTTGACTTTGTCCATTACTATCTTGCTCATCATCTTTGTAGTGCCATTTTTATATGACATGTACAAATATTTTTTCTATTTCACAATACTTAAATTCTACATAAATAATCAATTCCATAGAGAAATATTCCCTTCGATTATCTAACCTTAGTACTTTTATTTTTTTGATCCGTTTAATTTTTCAACAAGGACTTAAAAATATTTAAACTTGCTAAAAAATTCAAATCCAAGTATAACATGTGTAGTCATCAATAAAGGAACCATAACAATGAGATTTACCAATTGAAGCAACATTCATAAGACCAAAAATGTTACTATGAATAACCTCCAATAACCTCTTTGATATACTACTATCGGAATCTAAGTTCTCTAATATATTTTCCAAACACACATTGCTCATAAAAATCAAAATCTATAGAATAACTAAATAAAATATCCACCATAATTTTAGTAACTAGGATATTAAGCCATTTTTAACCAATGTGGCCCAACCTATGGTGCCGCAACATACATTAGTAAGAATTTCTAGCTACATAGGTTAATTTACAATAAGTACATGCTTAAATCTTAAATATAGTACCGCACTCATATTCCTTATCTAGCACCAAATTTCATGTAATCAACCTACAACCATTCCTATCAAATATGGCATAAATCCAAAATTATTTAATTTATAAATTGAAAGAATGTTTTGTGCAAGGTTTGGTATATGCAACACATCTATGAGATATTTTACCTTCATATCACTAAAAAAAAGTTTACCTTTTTTTTACCAATAATTTAATGCAAAAAAATTTAACCAAGGAACACCTCACCAACATCATATGATCCATGAGAAGAGAATCATTATGTATGAGGAGTAATGTGATATGATGCACTTAAATTGATAAGCCACAAATAATCACTATGAATGTTAGAGAAAATAAACAAAGCATCACTTTCATCAATAGATGATTTTTCTATGGAGGAATTTTTAGAATTTCTTGAGTGTTCCCCTCTCCCACTTTTGATAGTTCCAATGTTTCAAACTAATATTAATAGGGTTTTAAACCATAATTTTTATTTGTGTATCTCCTTATACCCATTTTCTTACCACCATTTTTCTTGTGTCTACCTTAAACATGTAATGCATCCTTATAAACCTCATCTATAGATTTCATCTTCATTTATTTATTGAGAAAAGTAGCAACAAGGACATCCATATTGGGATCTAAAATACCACCATTAATTGTAACTATTAGGTTCTCCCAATATTTAGGTAAAAAGAAAGCTAAAAATACATTTATACTTTTCATCAAGCTTAACATCTCTACTTCCTAGCTAACTTAAAATAAGATTAAAATCATTAAGATACTCATTATTGAGTTTCATTCTATCATTTGCAAGGAATATAATTTTATTTTACAATGTAATTTATTTATAAGACTCTTAATTTGATAGATTTTACCTATCCTTTTTCTCAAGTTGTGTGGAGAAGTCCCCTCAAAAACATCCAGAGGGATAAAATTAGAAAACACAACCATATTGTTCGTCGATTCTTCTTATTGATATTATTCTAATTTTCATTTGATAATCTACCAGGATTTTATTTTTTATCACAAATCTCCATTGATCTCTTTCCTCCAAGAGATCCTCCATTTTCAATTTCTACAACTTATAATTGGAGCAATTGAACTTCTCAATATTTGAATGAGATGTGATTTCCATGATTATATAACTACACTCATATTTAAAAAATAATAAATGAAATGCTCTCACAATAACCACAAAAACCCACGACACTACAAGAAAGATGTTACTCTATAAAATCAAGCATAGCTTTATTTGTAAATTTTGAATACATGGTGAATGAAATAATGAGAATATTAACAATTAAGAGTTTCAATTTTATTAAACATGTAATAAATTATAAAATATTAAGGAAATAATGGACAATTAAAAATAAATATGTAAACCATATCAATACTAGATATATATGGAGAAACCATTGCAAGAAAGAAAATCTACCACCAAAGAGCACCAAGATTGCATAATCATAATTAAAGTGTACACCAATACAATCCACTTGGAACACTTAGAATCCCAAGATTCAAAGTTGAGGCTTAGGTACTATAGCCATGCATGAAAGGAGATGCAAGAGAAAAATAAAACCACTTTGATGACACTAGTCAAGGGCCAAAACTTAGAATCTCAATGGACAACTCTCTATATGAGAATCTAGATGGTTATGGTGTATACAAAAGCTTATTAGAGAATTACAAAAATTAGAGATAGAGAAATATAGAACTCAACAATGATTTTTTTTTAGTCATCTTATTTTTTATATGGCATACCATTGAGTAAGGTGTATGGTTTCTATCTAATTATTTATGATTGACTATTTGGATTGTCTAAACTATGTTACAAACATATGTATATATGGTTTAAAAGGATTCATGTTATGGATACCAAAAAATGATAGAAAATTAAATAATCTCATTGAGAAGTAGAACTATTTTCTTGATTCGTTTCTCATATCCCGTTGGTTGTGGAATGCAAATAGTTGTTAGGATATTCTTATTGATTTAATAGATGACCTAGCATACCATGAATTATTTTGGTGCCAACTTGGTCACCACATTGTCTCTTCTATCTAAAGATTGTATGATGACACTCAAGATGATATAATGAGTGGATGTATCAATTAGAGATTGTGGTCTTGCTAGAATGTGTATTCAAACCCATTGGAGCTTAATAAAACTATAGGTCATTTAGTTGATGCATGTTTGATGTAGAAGTGTTTGTCTCTTTGTAAAGTGTGTTGTACTCTTATTGAGGCATGCACAATACTTTTTAGAGAGTGTGTATGGTTTTGTGTGTTATTAAAACTCTTGGGAGATACTTTGGTATACTATAGGCCCAAAAAATAGCTCCACAATTATTAAAATCCATGTAGATGACCTAGATGTTATCCAAGGTTCCTTGTTTGATGAATCCCCTTGGATCTTGACAAATTTTAATGAGCTTTAAATTTGAGTTATTTTTATAATTTAATCTATTAATAAATTGTCCCAAATTTTATAAATTATATAATTCTTCTTGAAAACACCATAGGTAAGGATAAGATAACATGTAGTATTCAAAAAAATAAGTGACAAAAATATTTAATCCCTTATACATGTAATTTTATCTATAACATGGAGTTACATACATGCATCGAGTTAACAAATTCTAATTCTAGCAATAAGGGAAAAGCTAAAATTATTGAGCAAAGTTTATATGAGTTCCTTGCTAATAATTATATAAAGATTTTTTTGTGTTGTTGGGGGATCTCTGATTTTTAGTTACTATTATAGGGCTGGTCAATGTATTACTCCTTAAAACATGGTGACACACATTTCAATGGTATTTTTCATTTTCATGTTGTAACTCAACACATTGATTATTGATAAATTATCTCAATAGGTTAGTTTTCAAGTATTCTTCCCATGATAATTGATATTGTGCTTTTTGATTTCATATGTTATTTTTTAACTCATTGTTTATTAGCCAAATTAACCATGTGTACTTTTGATCTATTGGCTAAGTGCTAAATACCCTTGCACATTAGCATATCAGTCCATATGACCACTCACCCACACCATGAGAAAGCCATGATTCCCCAAATAGACACACACTGTAAGATAAACCATAATAAATTAATTTAATCATTAATATAATAACTATTTAGGCAATCAAAATTTGAAAATGTAGTAGTGCTTTGCTATATTGATTTATTGATAAAAATAGTTCTCTTTGAAAAGTGTACAAAGGGGAGTATATATAGAATTCCCATCTAGTGTTGAATCATATATGGATTGCTTTAAATCTAATGTAGCTTTATTTTTCTTTATTCCTCATAAAAATTATATAAGTTTTTCATGCAAAAGACGTGTGGACCCAAAATTCAATTATTTTCACCATAAACAAGCTAAAATTCTTATCCTCTACAATCAATATTTATACAATTAATCAAAATGGTGGATTTTATTGTTATAGATTATTTTATTTATTATTGTAGACACATAAAAATGACCTAGACCCGCAAACCACATTCTTCTATATCATGCTTCATCTCAACATAATTAAAATATTTAATTATGTCCTATAGTCCAATGTCAACTATTAATTAAATAATTCTTAATTATTTAATTAATTCACATCTTTTATTCCTCTTGGTTATTTAAATAAATAAATTATATTTATTATTTAAATACATCGCTAATTGCTTATGTCACTCTATAATTAAGTAAATTCCTAAATTTATTTAATTACTTCCTCATGATTTATTTAAATAAATAAACTTTATTTATTTATTTAATACGTCATTAATTATTTATGTCTTCTCATAATTAAATAAATTCCTATTATTATTTATTTATTTAATTATTATCCTCTCCAACTTTCTTTCTAATTTTTTTTTAGATGGAGGTTTCAGACCTGCGAGGCAGCCCAGCAGAGGCATGAAGCCTGCGAGCTGTCAACCAGCGAAGGCCACCACATAGACGATTTAGGAACCCGATACGGACCCACACGTGCACCTCTTTCTAATTTTAAATAAAATCATTTATTTAAAATCATTCACTTTCTAATTTCCTCCACAATTAAATAATTTTAACTATTTAATTGTCTTATTGATTTTCTTTCTAAATTTAAATAAAAGCATTTTATTTAAATTGGCAACTTCCCTCTTTCCAAGTAAATAATTTTAAATTATTATTATTTACTATCACATGAATTCACCATTTTGGAATTAATTTGAAATATTAATTTCAAAATAGCATTTCTCTCCACAAAGTAAGTTATTTCTAAAATAACTTGATTTTCTAAATCACATCCTCTTGTTCAATCTTTATCTCTTGATTTTTACTAATTTCATCTCAATGTCACGTTTATTCTCCACCATTGATTTAATTTCTTAAATTTAATCTTGTACACACATTTGGAGATTTTTACCCTAACCCTAATCGAGAGTTGTCATTTTGAATCTTAACCATTGATTCTAGGGCATTTCTTAATCTCTCATCTCATCTGTCCGTTCAAGATTGCATTTTCTATAAAATGACAATCTTGTTCTCATTTTTGGGGATCTTTTATCTCTTAATTCTTTTTCTTCTTCTCTTCTTTCATTTTTATCTAACATTGTCTTTTTGCAGATTTTTGCATTGCATGTAGAGATTTATCTTCTCTTGCATTTTAGAACAAATCCTTCAACACTTGCTAGGTCTTATCATAATCACAGTTGCTCACAAATAAATCTGAGGGCACAACACATATTGCAGCAAATAGAGAAGGTACAATGAAGTTGAATCATGGAGATTTGAAGATTGGGTGAGATCTTTCCTAGTTTTCATTTTATATTTCCTTTGTTCTTTATTGTTTACTTAGGTTTATTATTTATGCATTTAATCATTGCTAACCTAATATTTTCCTATGTTACAATTATCATCATATCTTGTTACAAATTCCTATAAAATGATACCAAAATCCTTCCAATACAACTATGTGTTCAATAAGAAAAAATATGCAAAAACATATACACCATATCATCTAATTACTTCTAGAAAGGACATTATTTCTCTTTATTACAAAAACCAAAAAAATTATTGGTGAGGAATCGGTTAGTAAATGGAGATAGCATTTGTGATGTTAAAAGTGTACTCACCAAGGTCTAAAACACAAATTCTACAAAATAATCATCATTTAATGACATTGTTGATGCTTGATCTTGCCACAAATACATTGCTCTATAGTATACACATCCCTGTTTTATCTATAGTTCTAGATTTTTTTGTTAAAATATCTATTTATCATGGCCCACCCAAATAGTAAAATAAATACTAGACTTATAATCACTACTAATATACTCATCTAACATGAACACCATTTCTCTTATCTCCTCTTGTAGGGTATTCTCCTCCTTATTGCTCCACCTATGCTACTTACAATTATTTAGCCATCCTTTTGATTGAACACCATTCCTCTTATATCCTCTTGTGTGGTGTCCTTATTATTCCACTAGACCATACTTCTCTTCTAATATTCCTTTGGCTTGAGTGCCACTCTCCCATCCCATCCTATAGGGTTTATTCCTCCTTATCACTCCAATAGATTATCCTCCTACATCACCTATGGGTCTACCATATAATCTACCAGTTGAAGTAGGACTACCATTTTATAAATTCCTTGGGGATATTTCAACCTTGGTCTCTAACATGAGAACCAAGTGGTAGTTCTACCACTTGACCAAAACCCTATTAACTAAAATGATAGAGTTAATGGTCATACTTTCTTTGTTTATGAAACTTATATCTCAATGTCTTGAATGCATACACTCAATACCTAAGCCCACCTATTCTTTGGAAAAACATATATCAGTTCTCTTTCATTAGTATTAATGTTGTCATGATTTAGGGCCTTATTTAGGATATGTTTCTTCTATGTGCTCTTGCATTGCAACCTCTACGACTCATTCACCAACTTCAATATCCATTGGAGCTTGTCCAACAAATTTAGTGTCATAATAAAATAGATATATTTTAGATTATATTTTGGATTCTCTCACTATAGAGCATCCTCTCCTTCTAGTACCATTTTTAGGTGTTGTGAGACTATCTAAGTGTACATCATGTTGTCCAAAACTAACACTCTAGTTGTATGTCTTGTCTTTAATCATATCTATAATTCATATTAAGCTATTTTGGTTGGTTTGGGATCACTTTGAATGTTAAAAATTATAACTTGATAGAAGTTTTGTACTACTAGAATCCGACACCAAGATATTCACCTACTAGATCAAGAGTAACCCTTCACTAATCTCAATTTTTTTGTGTTATATAACTATGTATCTATCAACACTCAATGTTGATAATCTAACTCCTTGTATGTTATATTCATCATTAAATTATTGAATTATATTTTAGGAATTTGATCTAGTGTGTTTGCATGTTTTATGGTGCACAGGTGTATCCATCATCACCTAATATTGAGAAGATGACTCCTTGCATGTTGTAGGCATCATCAAATTATTGAACCATATTATAGGATTAGATCTAGTGAGCTTGTATTTGCATCCATTATCACATTGTATATTTAATTATAATATGGAGAATAAGTAGATAGCCATGTAGAAGAGTCTCGCTTCTTAGGATTCCTACACATTCTTAACCATATCATTTTCCAAATACATGCATTACTTAAAGATAATGTCTTGAATACCTATCTTATGACTTACTATATCCAAAGAAAGTAGGCTTGCATTGAAATTGTATTTACATAGGATATTCAACCCCACTAGTGTACATGCCACTTGAACCCATCGTTTGAAAAAATTATAGATCTTAATGTCATGACCAACTCTCTGATATTCACCAAAAGAGTGATGATTTCATAGTTATAATATATAGTTGGTATGATTCTTAAATCTACATATTATGTCTCATCTCATTACCACATTTGGGTGTATGGTAGCCTTTTCAAACCATAAATGATGCATGAGATTACTATTACCATATTTATCCCTAATTTATATAATTTCATTGTGAAACTAGATAACAAGTAATCTCACCAAATTCTTAGTAGTCCCAAAAAATGGGAGCTCACATTGCTTGAAAAGACCCATGGGTGCAAGATTGAGGCTATTTACATTCCAGAACCTACTCTAAATTCCCTACTCATCCATATATTATTCTATCATAATTTTTTATCTTTTCCCATCAATTCTCTCATCAAAATGGTTATTCTTAGTGATATCAAAATTCACGAGGTAAATGAACATTATTCTTGTACTTGAAATTTTGGTGAAGTGCTTATAAGTTGTAATAAAATTTCACTTCAACTTGTGCTCCTCTTGCACCTCTTTCACCTATATATTTATATATATATTCCATGGTTACATGTCCTCTACTATATTTATGACCTCTACCTTCTCTCCATGGTGGCATCTATAAGCACAACACAACTTCCATTTCTTTCATTTGTGCACAAGATATCTTTCTATTTCACACAATAGACTCTACTCTAATTGTTTCTCTCTTCAACTTGCATTATGTTAGTTTCATAAGATTGAATTATGTGATGATCTATTTAAAAAATGCACTCCTTATATTGAATTTTTTTAGACCCATGACCATTTAATTATTTACCATTAAAATCACTAACATTTGAACATAATATTCAAACAATAGTCTATGTTAATATTTTCTTGAAATATATTTTGAAATAATGTAATTAATATATCTTTCCAACTAATTTTACTCTTTTTGTAAATTTTTAATCATGCATTATTATTTAAATGTGTTTGTGAGTGGGGGTATTTTAACCTAGGACCGCCTTTCTTTCCAATGATTTAACAAAAATGAGATATTATTTTATGGCTCTACATTGTGCTAAATCTAATTTTGTATCACTTGTTTAAACATCTTATCGTTTACCTTATTATAATTTCTATTTATTTTCCTTGGCCAAAATATTCATCAAGCTTCCATGTTGGACTGGTATGTTATTTGGATGAACTCTACAATTTTTAATATTTTGAAAGTTACTTTTTATTGGTGGTTATATATCACTTAAGTGATGTTTTTTATGTACAAAGGTAGTCGGTCACTATTACATATATCAATAGACTAGATATGGCTAGTAACATATTCATTATTTATTCACCAAATATTTAAGTAATTAGTTTAGTATGCATCCAATTTGATAATCTTTAGTGAAAGGAAAAAATGTGGTAGTTTTTAATTGATCCTATTAGTAAATTTGGACCATTGATGAGGTTATGTGTCACAACCCAACACTTTCAAAATGTGTAGTACTAGCCAATCCTTGAAAGAATCATGAATAATCAATCATTTATCTCATTTTCAAATTTGTTTTACATTGGAAAAATGATAAATTATTATAACATCCATCTTTGTGTTTCTTTGTTTTAATTATAGTAGTTGACATTGCAGCAATCAACCTAGATTGCTTGATGTTGTTGCAACTTAATAAATTTAAATAATATACTTAAGTGACAATAGTAAGAAATTTTATTTACCATCAAAATGGTCATTTCTTCAAAAGGAATCTAATTCAACCAAGAGCATTGATTTCACCAGACATTACATTTGGGCTATTAATTTTGGGTCGATACTTCATAGCTAGAGATTTTAATATTTTTTATGTTCATGATGTGCTGAAATCTTGTTCTCTTAGTTAAAATGACAAAAGGTTGTGGTTTCCATCTTTGTATTTCTCCAATTTTATCTTGGCCATTGATCTTGTACCTAGACAATAAGATTTAGTTATCTTTTAACAAATCAAGTTATGGCTTTAAACAATAAGACACTTTGAGAATGCATTTATGTTGAGGGTAAGTATATAGGTTACTCACATGGACCCATATCTAAAGGAGCAAATAAATTCTTGCTACATGTAGTCTAGTGTCATGGGTGTGGTGGTCCCATCCTATCTATTCAACATGTGCTCAATTATAAGTATTCTAGAGTGGATCTTCATTAAAGATTTCAATGTTATGTGTCATAGTCACACCAACGTAGGTAAAACAAAAAAAAGTGTAATATAAATCCACATGTATCTATTTTTACCTTGGCTAGTGATCTTGATGTTGATCAATGTGGGTCCTCAATCAAAGAAAAATGACAAAAGATTTATGTAATGATATATTTCCTATTTGTAAGTAAAAATAGGGAATGTGTGTCAAAGAAATTAATGAAAGATTCTATTAATGTGAGCTTGTGTGAAGATTTAGGTCTCAAGTGGTAAAAATTAAATCAAGCCCTAAGTTTCAACACTTTGTAATTGAATTATCAAGAAGGAGAAGTTGTGTTGAAGAAGTTGTTAGAAATGAAGGCAACCACTACAATATGGAAATATGATATAACTTACAAATCTGAAATATAAAATTGTAAAAAGTAATGAAGAAAATATTTAAACTACAAAGAAATCACACAACTCAAAATTCGTACACATAATATGGATTTATGTGGAGAAATCCCTTTCGTGTAAAAAATCCACCAAGAAAGGAGAACAAATTTGTATTATTCTTCAAAGAGATTACAATACATAAAATTTCATCAATCTTGCATCCAATCTAGCAACATTTGTGTACCTATAAAATATCTCATAATGTCTCCATCTCAACCCCTCAATATATAGACTTATGGGGGCTCAAACTACCACCATAAAACATTACCATGGGTCAAAAAAAGGTTCCAAAATACCATGGTAAAAATCCATACAACCCTTACATGCTAAAAATGTTCTCTTACACAAATTTACACCCTCTTACAAGTTGTCATAAGAAAGATCCAAGTAGGAGATGTTCTTACATGCGTCATAAACCAACAATAGATTATGTAAAGATTCTCTTATGCATGTCATAACTGATTCTCACACTCAAAATGATATCCCCTCCTTTTAGCCCTTATAGTTGTCATAAAAGTAGTCATAACATCCTTAAAAATAGGCTTTCCATGTTAGATCACTAAATGAGCATCTTTTGACAATTAATAACTTATTTTTCAAAGCATCGACATGTGGCAAAAGGGTCAACTCAAAATCTCATGCCTCTTTTGATGGGGCACAAATATTTGGTAATATAAATGATAAAATCCATGAGAAAATGTAAAATAAGAATAAATAAATAAGTTAGGAATTACCTAGGTTGATGCACCTTGATTCACAATAGAAGCTCCTTATAAACTTTACACCTACAAATTGAAGAATTTAAAAGTTGAATTTTTAGGCAAGTGAACATAAATCTTTATATGTGATTATCTTTAAAGTGGATGAGGTTATTATTGTTAAGAAAAAATGGAAATAAGCTATGTAAGTTAAGTTAGGGCATCTATTTTTAGTCTTCTATTTTCTTGTATTAATTTATATACATTGTGGTTACTTAGCTATATTACTTGTGATAAAGTTGAAACTCTTGAATCATCTTAGTATCTTAAAATAATATATCAATAAGAAAATATAGTTTTCAAGCTTAAAATCCTAATAAATGTACTATTTCTTAGAAACACAAATGGCTCCCAAGAGACCTTCAAGCCTAGACAATTTTGAAGAACCCATGGGAGGAAAAATGGTATAAGAGATCTATTAGAGAAGGGGGAATATTATAAATAGTTTATTAAGGATTATAAAAATGATAATTAGGATCCCTTAAATTAGATGTTTGTAAATAAATTGCTTAAATATTATATGTCAAAGGTATTTAATCCCAAACAATATATAATGCTTGGATATTTGACCTAACCAAGGTTATGGTCTAAATTATTTTCCTAGAATATGAATAGTAGAGTGGTCTTATAAATTTTATGTTGAGAAGACCCACAAAATGAATGATATAACGAGAAATTTGAAACTCACTCTCAATAGAGAAATAATTCAAAGATTTTTTTGAACTAAATTCTAAGGTTAGAGTAGAATTAAATATAAAAAGAATATAATTGGGTCAATGGGGTTGTGCTTAAGTGGCGAGGTCATATGGTTCTCAAGATGGAGATCCATGTTTGAATCCCCGAAAGTGACATCTTAAGTTGGAATTCCAAGTGGTGGCTCTTGGACTTCCATTGTGGCTTTTTAGTTGAATAAGTGGTTATAAGTTGAATATGTTGAAGGGGAGGAGGTCCCCCTTGTGACCTCCATTGGTGTGGGGCCAATCTAAATAATCTCTCCTTATCGATAAAAAAAAGGAAAAGAAAAGAAAAGAAAATATCATTGAATCATAAGACAAAAATTATTAGTGATGTAAAGGTACCATATTTACATATACATACAATGATATTTTTTTAGATTAGATTTTGCAAGGATTATTTTGAAGTAAATGTAAAGAGAGAGGCATGGTTGGGGATCTAATTAACTAAGATAAAGAAACAACTATTCAACCTAAATTATCAAGGATCCCTCCTCGTATTAAGGACCCATTTCAAAGAATGTAACAATTCATGAAAGACATGGAGGCTTATGCAAAGATTTCAAGTGAACCAAATATATCACAAGGTATAAGACAAGGAAGAGCCAATTCATAGGAGGATTCTTCTATGTGAATAGTAGAATAAAGGCCACTTAGAATTTCATCACTAGTAGCATTAGTAGCCTCTATATTAGTGCATATTGATCCTACTCATTTGGTTGAGTATTCAAATTCTAAGAAATGGGAGAATACGTGCTTCCCTAAGAAAATTAAGTTATTCAAATTAGGTATCCTCAATAAAGTAAAGGAAACTAATTTGTTACCTCATGTAAGAACATGACATCAGAACAATATTATATTGAAGTCAAAACTAACAACCTTAGACTAAGGGCCTGGAAATAGTTTTTGGAGGATGACCAATTTATAAATACTTCCAACTTTAGGAGGTTTTTCGTAAAATTATAAAATAAAGGAGAGCCAAGCACAAATAAGGGAGGTAAAAATGGTAGAATATAACCTAGACATTATAGAAAGTAGTACTCTCTTATCTTTGATTTTGACATAGAAATCACTACCCCTAAGGATTAAAAATGGTAAAGGCTAGTGGGTGCATTTTTCTACTTAGATAGGACATTATTGAGATTATAGTTTTATTTCTTAATAAGAAGGAAAAATTATTAAGATATTTTTAAGAGTGTATAGGATGAAACTCAATTTATATTAGGGTCTGTATTTATCCATAATATGAATACATTATCTATTTGGGCCCTTGCTTATAAAAAATAAGTCCCAAACTTATTATATTCTATATTAAATAGATTAGAAGTTATTAGTAAAAAGGTTTGGCAAATTTTTATCCTCAAATGCAACACTAGTTGTGCATACCGCCCAATCTAGTTAGGAAACCACCAAGAAGCTACAATAAAACAATAATAAAAGAGAGGAAGAAAATTTGAGGTTAAGAAAATGATTTAATAAAATCGAAGATAACTAATGACAAGATAAACGAGTAACTATAAGTACTTGCACATAAAATATCTTCCCTAACACCTACTCTCTAGTTACTAGTCCCTATTCAAGAAGGTGATGAGTTAGAAAGGAATATCCAAGGGAATTATAGTCATTATTATACAAGGAAGAAAAGAGAGAATCCTAGGTAGAAGTTAGATATTCCAAAGTAAAATCGGCATAAATCATGTATAGGATTTTTCATTCTAGGACTTTTTTTAGAATGTGTGAATATTTATGTAAATATCTTGATAATTTAAAAAAAAAACATGTTAGTTAAAATAAGATAAATAAATACTTTTTGAGGCCATGACACAAGTAGACATCTTGAATTTATTAAATGATGCAAATATATGCCAATATATAAAGTACATTATATCTAAGGAATTTTCCAAAATTATAATAGTGAATAATGTGTGTACAATTAAATAACATATATGTTAATAAGATTTTTGTTGATACAACCACATATATAGAAAAAATAGAACTTTCTTGAAGGTAAAAATTGAAGATTTCCAAGCTTTGATAAGTTTAAAATTCTAGATGTGAAGGATGAGGCGTGAAGTTTCATAGTGTTAAATATATGAAAGGAAGAGTTTAGAGTGTTGCCCTCTATTTTTTAGATACATTAATTCAAGACGAACAATTAAATTATATGATAGTACTATGGATTTGGATAATTTTTTATTGTTAGAAGAAAATGTCAATGCATTCATTAAGGAAAGTGGAAAGTTATTTGATGCAAGATGAAAAAAGTGACAAATGTTGATGTAATTATTAATATTGATCTTCCAATTGGTCATGAAGGAGATCATTGGAATGAAACATGTATAAAATTTGATATCTTTATTCATTTGATTCTATTAAGAAAAATAACTAAAATTCACAATAATTTAGCAAGAAGACAAATACAATTGTGTATATTATAAGGCATTGGTGATCATCCATAAGACTTTAGATATATTTTAGACTAGATATGAGCCATCAAAAATATGTGTCATCACAACATGATTGACGTATCGTGCAATTTTTTTTAAAGGACAAGGATATTTTTAGAAATTTATTTAAGGAAAATGAAGTGTAAGGCATTTATGCATATTTTTAATATTCTCAAAAGTTTTTCTATTAAATATTGAGGAATAATGGATCCTAGCTATTCCAATTCCTCTAGTTTCAAGATTCCAAACCTTGCAAAGACTAAGAGGATCATTGAAGATATTAGGGACAATATAAGCATGTAACATGTCTATTAGGAATATGTTTGATAACATGGAAAGGGATGTAATGGAGAGCTCATGCCTCTCAAAGTTATAAAGGATCAACTTGATGTTGTAAAGAGATTGACTAAGATGGTGTAGCCAAAGAGTATGATGTGTACCTCACCCAACAATATTTAAAAAATATTGAGGAATATGTACAAGAGATTTATCATCATTTGTAGATTGATCCTTAAGGAGAAAAGATGACACTTTTTTAGCGTCATAATATTTCATAACAAGAAGATAACTACATATTATTGATTCAATGTAAGAGGGATAAATATCAATCATCAAAATGAGATGAACATTATTCTCTTGATATAAGTTCAATGATATCCTTGTTTAGATCATCTCATGTTGTCTTAGGTATTATTATGTTGATTAGTCAAGAATTGAAAGTCCAGGGAGTCAATTTTTTTTGTCTCTTTTATAAAGTTTGGTATTTTAAAGAAAATATTGTAAACTATTTTTTGAAATAAATATATGATAACTTGTTTACATATAGTTCTTCATTACTAGCACAATGTTTGAGGAGAACTAAATATCTTTGAGAATACATTTGTTGATTTGTTGTTGTGATTAATTAGTAATCTATTACAATAGATGTAATAACCTTTTAATCTAACATATGAAATGTTGTAGATTAGTAATAAATGTCTAAGGATCAATATAAAAATAAAATTTGTCGAAATTTGAGATTATAAGCTCTTAAAGAAAATAGTGAATTACACTTAAGTCATTTGGGCATAACAATTTACATCTTATTTGCATTGGTTTTATAATTTAAAATTTGTCTCCTAGGGAAGAACACAATGGTCCCAATGAGTAATTGATTAAATTTTATGTCAAAGAATATCTCTTATTGTAATTTATGGTACCATAATCTATTGGTTGCTTTCATGAATATAAAGAATCATTATAAGAAAGTTGTCCTTAAAATGATTTACTCATATACCTGTGGATTATAAATTCACACTTAATTTTTTTGATTGAATAATGAAAAAGATTAACATAATAAACTATTAATAACAAATTATTAAATTATTCTCAAGATTTTATATTTATAAATTGTCTTATGAGATCACCCTCCCAAATTCCTTTCAATTGACTTAATCTTCCTATACTTTAATATAAGACTCACTTGATGTTTAAACCCAAATTTTATTCCCTAAGACTAGAAACTCATTTATATTGTAGCCATTAGAAACATTTTGGAGTACCACACTCTTTTGCTAGCTTCTCACAAAGTTTTTAACCTAGCTATCACCCATCTTGGAGCCTTTATATTTTATGATATAAAGTGATAGAAAATGGTGGGCCCAAAATGTTGTCTAGGAAGAATAATGAATGAATGATCGATACACGTTTCCTCATCCTTTTTATAAAGGGCATTTACTCTCGACAAAGTTCCAAGGGCCCACTTTCTCCAACTTTTTTCCCCCCCACTTAAAACATGTGTTTGTTGGTCTGGCCATGTCCTCATGGACCTTTATGACAAGTTTGAAATGGACCCCCAAGACCCCCTCAAATTTAAGTTTGTTTTATTCAAAGGTATGGAGAACTACAATGCACCAATTATAAGGACTATTCAATTTATTGTTTTTAATTTCTTTGGTGACTATCTTTTGAACAAATTTAATTTGTTTTATAATACCACATATCAATCACAATTATATGTTGATGTTTCTTAAAACATCATCAAATTAATGTCCTTCATATAATTCAACATTTTTCAGTCACATAGTATCATAGAAATTGGTGACCATCTTTGAATTTCTTTTAAATTGTTTAACCTTGTACTAGCTCTAGAGAAGTTTTTTCACTCTATACTTCATTAATGAGTGACATTTTTTAGCATCATTAATTGAATAAAAAATAAATTGAGTTATAAACATATTATTTCTATATCTTAAAATTCACATGGTATTCATGAAGCTTGTGATAAAATTTGTGAAAAGCTTGCACATCATAACAATCAAACTTGTGATTTGTAGAAGAATATATAGTCACAAATCATTGTCCATTATTTATAAAAGGGGATGTGGGTAAGTACCAATTTCTTTATTCCCTCCATATTTGCTTGAATTAATTTACTTTTCCTCTACACTAATCACCAAATTATCTAATGTGATGAATTGATCTTTGAATTAGTTTGTTCAAGCTACAATTGAATAGGTGAACTCAAAACCTTAGCCATTTAGGTTTTGCATATATTCAAAATATCTTCTAAACAAAAATTGACACAAGACATGACTAAGCTCCTTCCTTGGACCATGATTTAAAAAAAAATCAATAGGTAAGAGGGTATTGACTAGCCATTTTGAGGATAGAAAAGTGGAAATCCAAGACCTAATTACTTTCAAGAATGAGGCTTATCTTTTTAATTCCTTCTAAGAAAATTCTAAGGTTGGATTCCCCTTTGCAATGCCTGGAGATTCAATTTGGGAAAATTTGTTCAAAATAGTTTTTTTCCCAAGCTAGTTAAGTGGACAACAAAGAGATATAACCCAAAATGTCATATTGTATACAATGCAAGAGGTTGAATTTCTTTTATAACTAACAAAAGAATATTCTAAATAGGTTTTTCTCCTAAACCTTGAAGCCAAAACTAAATTCAATAGAAGACACTTGTCATAGAGTACAATATGCATAGATTGAGCTATAGGGTGAAATGGCTATCAAATTATAGGGATAGTGGGAAGAAGAGAAGTTGGAACCAAGTCCTAACTTAAAAATTGAGTGATTGGATATGATGTATTTTTATATATATTTCCAAGATACTTATTAGTGAATGTGCTAAGTGTTGTAGCTTGATAAGTTTGGTTGTCATTGATGTTAAAAGTTCTATTTAGTATGTTGTAGTTTGGTTGTTTGGTTGCCAGAGTCTTTGAGAAATTCTTCACATTTTTCTGTTGATGATGTTTTTTCTCTTCCAGTTTGGAAGATAGCTTCATATTTTGTCAAGGCATGTGTGATCCAAGTTTCAAGTCTTTTTGGTTATCGAAAAGGTGTTTTTGGAAGTGATGAATCGATGACTGTATTGATCCTTTAAGGATGTTCTCAAAGGTGTAAAGGTTGGCTCTGCATTTCTCTGTATTTGTAGATAAGTTGTATGGATCAGAAGATAACTTTAGTGAGATACGAAGGTGTTATATCCAAAGTTTCATGTCAATAATCCTTCCACAGAGAAAGTTGTAAGTAACAGAGTTTGGGACTATGTTGTCAAGTGTCTAGTTTCATCTCTATTGGTTTACACCAACTTGTTGTTGCATAAAATTATGAAAGGGATGTATGAGAGTGTTCCTGAATATCTTGTGAGAATGATTGTTGCTCCGCAAAGTGTTTTTTCGCTTCTCTTGAATAGGCTGTGGTCCAAAATGAATGTTTTGTTGGTTTATCTTTTTTGAAGCCAACTAAGGCATGTTGATGACATGCGCCATAAGTTCATGTGTGAGAAGAGTTTATGGAGTGATTGAAGATGTTTTATGGGTCATGTTGACTCATCTAAGTGAAACACAAATAATTTTTTGTCATTCATGTGTACCACCAATATTGTGAAGGCTGACATGCTACAAGTTACATGTTTTCTTGCTTATGGCCGACTTGATTTGAATTTGCAAAGCGTGTGAACGATGCTCAAAGAAGATTGAAGGCGTGAAGATTGTTTAGGACTAAGTTAAGTGTGTTGAATGAACAATACAACTGAGAGGGTGGTGAATCAGTCGTAGAAAATTAATTATCAAAACCCTCAATAGTAATTAGATACACATTCATTCATTAAACCCTTATTTTGTTAAAGTGATTAAAAATTAAATGCAAATAACAGAGACTAAAATAAAAAAAACCATACACAAGAGAACACCAAATTTACATGGAAAAACCAATGAGTGAAAAACTACGATGATGATTAGCTCACAATATAAGTAATTGCAAAACCGGTACAAGGGCTCACTGCCAAAATAAGACACAATGTCCAAAAGGGCTCGCAGTCAGGGCTCACTGCCACATAAAGAAATATAAGAAGCTAGAAGAGAAATTTTATACAAAGAAAAAATTCTCAATGCAACAAGGAATCCAACACAATCGCTCACACACTTTCACAACCTTGAATGAATTATTGTGGATACCTTCAGGTCACTGCCTTCAAGAATCCAACACTTTGAATTCACACTACTCTGCTCAAATTTGCATCACACACATCACTCGCATCGATATCGCATCTATCCTTCTTCTCTCTTGCATCTCACAACAATATTACTCTTATTTATATCAACCTCAACCTTAAAAACCTTCTCCAAGGTTGACAACTATCTGTTATACTTACAAATTCAAATTAGGTTTGCACCTAAACATTCCTGCAGTGTACAGGAATGAGGGAAATCCATATAAATACTTAATTAGGACATAAATAGATCCCAACACACCTCAACACTCTTCCAAACCTTCACATGCAGTGTTAACACAAGGTCGTCCAATACCCATGCTAAACACCATAATCATTAAGTACACGCTTCCTTATTAAATCAATCTGAAACTTTCAGATAACAAAATTCACTTGAAAATGATCTAGAATAACCTTCGAACTACTTGAGATCCATCGAACACTTCTTCCAAACTTGCATCATACAAATACTTCAACACAAAACAACTAGGAAACTTTATTCACACACTGATGCATGAAACACACACTGTACTATACCAAATCAAATAAAACCTTGAATTATGAAAGATACAAACATTATAAGAAATTCACACAACCTAAAGCCAAACAATGGAGAAATGCGGAGCAAATACATTTCTCCCAAGCCACATAAAACATCACTAAAAAACTAGTTCACACACTAGTGAAAATATCTCACTCTATACCACGATCCAAAAACCCAAATTCTAAATGTAGCAAACTCTAAAAACCTTGAACAACATATCAGATCTACACAGGCACAACATCAACACAAAATAAACACATAGCACATCTCAGAGCACATTATGAACACTTACACAATGCTATTTTCTCTGTTTATCATTTTTTTCTCAAAAGCACTTGGAAACCAAGTACCAAAGACATCATCTCAACTCATTACTTCATTCCAACTCATCATCAGACATTGCAACATAAAGATAGCTCTGTGTACTCGCAAAAATTCCCCAATAGATCAACTACACATACACAACCTGAAACAACCTATTCTCCTCTTTTTCATAATTTTCTCAATATCCTCAACATCTTCATCATGCAACAAACTTCCTTAACATATAGTTGACATCAGTGACAACACCACTTAGTAGACATCCTATTGACGTCAATGAAAAAACCTTCATACTTGTAACAATCTCCCCCTTTATCATTGGTGGCAACACATGATGTGAAAACCATTAAAGACAACATACACACTATTCCTACACACTCTCTCTATACAAGATTCTCTCTCCCCCTGAGTAGATAAATTTTTTCACACAATTCTCTCTCCCCCTTTAACATCAATGGAAAAATACAATTTTTTTTTGATTGTTCATGCCCTTTGACACATAACCAATATACTTTCTCTGAATACACCCCTTAGGAGTGCACCCAACTAAATTATCAACTCATTGACAACACTTGATACTACCTACTCCCCCTGAGAGGTAGCCACCAACATCAGTCCAGAAAAGAGATAGATCCATAGATCCACTGGACTAATGCATCTCCATATGCATCTAGTTAAAATATGAAGGGGCAATAACCCCCAACTTCTCCTAAAGATACTAAGAAGTATCTTTAGGAAGAGCCTTAATAAATATGTTAGCAATCTGATCCTTTGTAGGCAGGGCATACTCAAGTTTCACCTCATCCTCCATAACCTTCTCTCTCAAACAGTGACACTTGATAGATATATACTTTGTCCTTGAATGCATCATTGGATTCTTTGAAATGTTAATTGCACTTGTATTATCACGGAAGATAGATACAGGCTCATCACACACAACTTTGATATCCTTCAATGTCTATCTCATCCACAAAACTTGTGTACAACATGATGTTGCAACAATATACTTAGCCTCTACAATGGATAATGAAAATGAATCTTGCTTCTTACTCAACCATGACACCAATCTACATCCAAGAAAGAATGCACCACCACTTATACTTTTCCTATCATCAACACAACCAACCCAGTCTACATCTATATAAGTATTTAATGTAAATTCAATATCCTTAGGGTACCATAAGCCATAATCCAGAGTCCCTCTTAAATATTTGAATATCCTCTTTATTTTTGCAACATGTGTTTCTTTAGGTTCTTCTTGAAATCTAGCCAAGAGACAAACCTTATGCATGATATCTGGTCAAGTAGCAATTAGATATAGTATGCCACCAATCGTAGATCTATATTTTCTCTTATCAACCTTAGGTGAGTCATCATCTTTGCTCAATTTATAACCAGTCACCATAGGAGTGTATACCGACTTGGAATATTCCATTCCAAACTTCTTCAACATCTTTTTGACATACTTAGACTATGAAATGAAAATCCCTTTAACCGTTTGATTGATTTGTAACCCAAGGAAGAAATTCATCTCCCAAAACATTGACATTTCAATTTTTTTTGCATCTCTTCATCAAATTTCCTACACATAGCTTTATTTCCACAAAATATAATATCATCCACATATACCACTATTATCAAGCTTTTGTCTTCCTCAAATTTGAAGTAAAGATTACTATCTATGGTGCCTTTACTGAATCCTTGTTGTATGAAATATTTGTCTAATCTTGCATACCGAGCTCTCAGAGCTTTCTTCAATCCACATAATTCCTTCTTCAATCTACACACCATATCCGGTTGCTTTGACAACTAAAATCCTTCTAGTTGTTCCATGTAAATCTCTTCTTCTAGTTCACCATTCAAAAAGCAGATTTCACATCCATTTGATAAACTTTAAAGTCCTAATGTGTTGCAAATTCGTAAAAAATTATGATAGCTTCCATCCTAGCCACAGGAGAAAATGTTTCCTCAAATTCTATTCCTTCCCTTTGTGAGTAACCCTTACACACAAGTCTTGCATTATTTCTTACCACTTCTCCATTCTTATTCAATTTCTTTCTCAATACCCACTTAGTTCCAATTATGTTCTTGTTTTCCAGTCTAGGGACCAATTCCCAAGTCTAATTTTTCTCAATTTTCATAAGTTCTTCTTCCATTGCCTTTATCCAATGTCCATCTTAACATGCTTCACTCAATGTTTTAGGTTCCACTTTAGAAAGTAAACACAAATTTACCTCAACTTCAATAGATTTTCTTCTTGTCAATACTCCTGTCATCTTGTCTCCAATGATTTGATCTTCAAAATAATTCTTTTTCACATACTTAGGAGTCTTAGGGGCCTTCTCTAGAGCATCTTCCTCTTCATTTTGTGCTTCTTTTTCATCAGATTTTTAATCTAATTTTTCTCTACAATCAGGTTCATTTGACACATATCCATCTACTGTAATTGAATTCTACAAGTTTTCATCAACCTTAACATTTTCATTTTCAACTATCTTTCTCAACATTTTGTTGTAACATTTTTAAGCTTTGCTTTTAGTAGAATATACAAGGAAGATACCTTCATCAGACCTTGCATCAAAATTTCATAAGTTTTCTTCATCTCTCTTGATATAACATTTTCTTCCAAATACTCTAAAGTATTTCACAGTGGGAATCCTTCCATACCATAACTCATAGGGAGTCTTTGTGTTAAATTTTGCTTGAACTCTGTTAAGTATGTAAACAACAGTATGAATTGCTTCTCTCTAGTAGACTTCTAGTAGATTTTCTTCTTTCATCATAGTTATTGCAGCTTCTTGAATAGTCCATTTTTTCATCTCAACCACTCCATTTTGTTGAGGAGTTCTAGGGGTAGACAAGTGCCTCTTTATTCGATGAACTTCACAAAACATGTTAAACTCATTGGAAGTGAATTCTCCACCTCTATCAGACCTCAAACATTTTATTTTCACATTCATTTCATTCTCAACCATAGATTTAAATGCCATGAATTTATCTAATGCATCATATTTTTCTCGAAGAAAAGTAACCCATGTCATTCTAGAATAATCATCAATCAAAAGCATAAAATGCATGTCACTTTGAAGACTTCTCACCCTTATAGGACCATAAACATATGTATGTATTAATTCAAGTATTTTGATAGCATATTGTTCCTTTCCTTTGAAACTACTCCTTTTTTTCCAAACTGACAATCCCTGCAAACAACATCAATAGCCTTTGTGATTCTTGGTAGATCTCTTACTGCTTGAACTAAAATTGATTCTCACCAAATTATCAAAAATTATGTGACACATCCTCTGGTGCCATAACCAACTGTCATTAATCTAAGACATAAATTAATGACCATCAGCACCCTTAAGTTGATAGATGTTTCCATCAGTTCTTTTACCAATAGTAATCACAGTTCTAGACCCTTTTCTGATCTCACATTTTTCATCCTTAAACACAAGATTGTATCCTATGCTATGTATTTATCCAACACTCAAAATATTATTCCTTAAACCCTTAACATAGTAAACATTATCAATATTGTGCTTTCCATCAAAACTGATTGAACCTATTCCACTAATCATAGCTCCTAAGTCATCTCCAAATTTAACTAATCCACCATAATATTTCTCAAGTTTAACAAATTTACTTTTGTCTACAGTCATGTCATTTGAGTAGCCATTGTCAACAACCCAGTAATTCTTATCTTTTTTAACATGAAAAGAAGATACCAAAATACCTTCAACCTTATCCTTTATCTCTGGAACTCTTTCCTTCACACAACTTTCAGGGTTAGTAGAAGTAGACTCTTCTTTTATAGCCAAGAAAAAGCATTAATTATCATCAAAATCTCCATAATCAAATTCATCATTAGAAATACTAGCATCTTCTCTAACATGGTAATCTCTTTTAATCATCTTTCCTTTATTCTCCCTACTCTTATTGTTTACAACTCTTTTTGGACATCTTGAAGCATAATGACCTATTTCACCATAGCTAAAACATTTTGAAAGGTAGTTTACCTTTGTACTTACCGGTGCCCTTTCTCATTCCTCTTACAAAGTTAGCTTCCACATCATCAATATCATATTCATCTGAATCTTCAATCTTTTTTGCTTTTCTAGCCTTAAAAGTAGTCTCCACTTTTGTACCATTTTTCAAACCAAGCTTTCTCATCTCAAAAGAAATTAATGTACCAATCAATCGATCTCTAGAATAAGTTTTAAAATTTGCAACTTCCTCAATAGAAGATACCTTTTCACTATAAGCATTAGGAATATTTTTGAGAACTTTCTTTACCACCCTAGGCTCTTTAATTTGTGTTCCAAGACATCTGATAACATCTACCAATTCATCAACCCTCTGCATATAGATTGCAATTGTTTCATCTTCAAACATTCATATAGTCTCAAATTGTGCTTTCAGATTCTACATTTTTTCTTGTTTGACCTTTTCATCTCCTTCATAAATATTTTCAAGCTTATCCCAAACTTCTTTAGCAGTCTTAAGATTCATAACTTTAACTAATTTAGAATTTGAAAGACTATTCACAATGATAAATCTTGCTTTGGCATTTACCTCATGTGACTTGATCTCATCACTTGTGCTCGGACCATTTGTAGGTGGAACATATTGATTCTTTATTTCTTTTTCAATCTTAAGTCCATGAGTTGACAGATATCCTTCCATCTTTGTCTTCTAGAATGCATAGTTTGTTCCATCAAATCTAGGGTAGTCAATTTGCTTCACCATCCCAGATCTACCTTAAGTGGTTAAGTGCTTGACCAAGGAACCTTGATCTGATATCGATTGTTGAATGAAGAAGACAAATGAGAGGGGGTGAATAATTTGTAGAAAATTAAAACATCAAAACCCTCAACAATAATCAAATCCACATGCATTCATTAAACCCTTATTTTGTTAAAGTGATTAAATATGAAATGAAGATAACAGAGACTAAAATAACATCACACACAAGAGAACACCGGATTTACGAGGAAAACCCAATGAGGGAAAAACCACGGTGAGGATTAGCTCACAATCTAAGTAATTGCAAAATCAGTACAAGGGCTCATTGCCAAAATAGGACACATTTTATAAAAGGGCTCACAATTAGGGATCACTTAGAAGAGAAATGTTACAAAAAAAATAACTTCTCAATGCAACAAGGAATCCACCAAAATTTCTCACTTTTGCAACCTTGAATGAATGATTGTTACCACCTTCAGTTCATTGTCTTCAAGAATCCTACACTTTGAATTCACACTGCTCTACTCAAATTCGCATCACACAAATCACTCACATCAATCTCACATCTATATTGCTTCTCTCTTATGTATTACAACAATATTTCTCTTATTTATATCAACCTCAACCTCAAAAACTTTCTCCAAGGTCGACAACTATCTTTTATACTTACAAATTCAAATTAGGTCAGCACCTAAACATTTTTATGGTGGATAGGAATGAAGGCAACCCATATAAATCCTTAATTAGGACCCAAATAGATCCCAACACACCTCAACACGCTTCCAAAACTTCACATGTAGTGCTAACACAAGGTCGGCCAATACCCGTGCTAAACACCATAATCATTAAGTACACACTTCCTTAAATCAATCCAAAACTTTCAAAAAAAAAATATCACTTGAAATTGATCTAGAATAACCCTCAAATTACTTGAGATCCATCAAATAGTTCTTCCAAACTCGCATCATAAAAATATTTTAGCAGAGAACAACTGGTAAAATTTATTCACACATGGACACATGAAAAACACATTGTACTATACCAAACCAAGTAAAACCTTAAATTATGAAAGATACAAACATTATAAGAAACTTCCCAAATTCGCATAACCTGAAGCCAAAAAATGGAGAAACGTGAAGCAAATACATTTCTCCCAGGCCACAGAAAAAATCACTGAAAAACTAGTTCACACATTGGTGAAAATATCTCACTCTATACAACAATCCAAAAACCCAAATTCTGAATGTAACAACCTCTGACAACCTTGAACATCATATCATATCCACATAGGAATAACATCAACACAGAAGAAACATGGAGCACAACGCGGATAACATTATGAACACTTGCATATCACTGTTTTCTCTATTTATTAAATTTTCTCAAAATCACTTAGAAACCAAGTACCAGAGACATCATCTCAGCTCAAATTACTTCATTCCAACTCATCTTCATAAATTGCAACATAAAGATAGCTCCATGTACTCACAACACTTCCTCAATATCTCAACTACACATGCACAACCTACAACAACCTCTTCTCTTTTTCAAAATTTTCTCGATACCCTCAACATCTTCATCATGGAAAAAAATTCCTTAGTATATAGTTGATATCAATGGAAACACTAGTCAATAGACATCTTGTTAACATCAATGACAACACCTTCATACTTGTAACAATCTCCCCCTTTTTAATTGATGGAAACACATGATGTGAAAACCATCAAAGACAACATACACACTATTCCTGCACACACTCTCTCTTTGCAAGATTCTCTCTCACCCCTTAAGTAGATAAAATTTTTCACATGATTCTCTCTCCCCCTTTGACATCAATGGAAAAGGACAAAATATTTTTCATTGTTCTCCCCCTTTGACATCAATGGAAAAGGACAAAATATTTTTCATTGTTCTCCCCCTTTGACACAAAACCAAGATACTTGCTCTAAATACTCCCCCCTTAGGAGTGCACCCAACTAAATCATGAATTCAATGACAACACTTGATACTACCTACTCCCCTTGAGAGGTAGCCATCAACATCAGTCCAGAAAAGAGATAGATTCATAGATCCACTGGATTGATGCATCTCCATATACATCTATTTTAAATAAGGAGGGGTAATAACCCCCAAATTCTCTTGAAGATACTCAAAAGTATCTTTAGGAAGAGACTTAGTAAATATTTCAGCAATCTGATCCTTTGTAGGTAGTGCATACTCGAGTTTCACCTCATTCTCCATAACCTTCTCTCTCAAAAAGTGCTACCTGATAGATATATGCTTTGTCCTTGAATGCATCACTGGATTATTTTAAATGTTAATTACACTTGTATTATCACAGAAGATAGATATAGGTTCATCACACACAACTTTGAGATCCTTTAATGTATGTCTCATCCACAAAACTTGTGTACAACATGATGCTGCAAAAATATACTCAACCTCTGTAGTGGATAAGGAAAGTGAATCTTGCTTCTTACTCAACCATAACACCAATCTACATCCAAGAAAGAATGCACCACCAATTGTACTTTCCTCATCATCAACACAACCAACCCAATCTATATTTGTATAAGCATTTAATATAAAGTCAATATCCTTAGGATACCACAAGATATAATCTAGAGTCCCTCTTAAATATCTGAATATCCTCTTCATTGCTGCAAAATGTGTTTCATTAGGTTCTTCTTGAAATCTAGCCACAAGACAAATTGCATGCATGATATCTGGTCTAGTAGCATTTAGATATATTAGTCCACCAATCATAGATCTATATTTTCTTTGATCAACCTTAGGTGAGTCATCATCTTTGCTCAATTTTCAACTAGTCACCATAGGAGTGCATATCGGTTTGGAATATTCCATTCCAAACTTCTTCAACATCTCTTTGAGATACTTAGACTATGAAATGAAAATCCCTTTATTTGTTTGATTGATTTGTAACCCAAGGAAGAAATTCATCTCCCCAAGAATTGCCATTTTAAATTCTTTCTGCATCTCTTTAGAAAATTTATTACACATAGCTTCATTTCCACGAAATTTAATATCATCCACATATGACACTATTATCAAGATTTTTTCTTCCTTAATTTTGAAGTAAAGACTACTTTATGCAGTGCCTTTACTGAATCCTATTATATCAAATATTTGTCTAATCTTGCATACCAAGCTTTGGGATCTTGTTTCAATCCATATAATGCCTTCTTCAATCTACACACCATATACAGTTTCTCTGACAATTGAAATCCTTCCGGGTGTTCCATGTAAACCTCTTCTTCTAGTTCACCATTCAGAAAATAAGATTTCACATCCATCTGATAAAATTTAAAGTCCTTATGTGCTGCAAATGCTAAAAGCATTCTGATAGATTCCATCCTAGCTACAAGAGAAAATGTCTTCTCAAAGTCTATTCCTTCCACTTGTGAGTAACCCTTAAACACAAGTCTTGCATTATTTCTTACCACTTCTCCATTCTCATTCAACTTGTTTATGAATACCCACTTAGTTCCAATTATGTTCTTATTTTCCAGTCTAGGGACCAATTCCAAAGTCTGATTTTTTTCAATTTGCATAATTTATTCTTCCATTGCCTTCACCCAATGTTCATCTTTACATGCTTCACTCACTGTTTTAGGTTCCACTTTAGAAAGTAATCACAAATTTATCTCAACTTCAACAATTTTGCTTCTTGTCAATACTCCTTTCCTCTTGTCTCTAATGATTTGATCTTCATAATGATTATTTTGCACATACTTAGGGGTCTTATGGGTCTTATCCAAAGTTTCTTCCTCTTGATTCTACACTTATTTTTCATCATATTTTTCTTCTACTTCTTCTCTACAATCAGGTTCATCTAACACATATCCATCTATTGTAATTGAATTCTGTAAGTTTTCATCAACCTTAACATTTGCACTTTCAACTATCTTTCTCAGCCTTTTGTTGTAACATTTGTAAGCTTTCTTTTTGTAAAATATCCAAGGAAGATACCTTCATCAGACCTTGCATCAAACTTTTCTAAGTTTTCTTCATCTCTCTTGATAGAACATTTGCTTCCAAATACTCTAAAGTATTTCATAGTAATCCTTTCATATCATAACTCATAGGGAGTATTTGTGTTGTTAGCTTTTGCTTGAACTTTGTTAAGTACGTAAACAATAGTATGAATTGCTTCTCTCCAATAAACTTCAGGTAGATTTTCTTCTTTCATCATAGTCCTTGTAGCTTCTTGAATTGTCTAGTTTTTCCTCTCAACCACTCCATTATGTTGAGGAGTTCTAAGGGAAAAAAAGTGCCTCTTTATTCAATAAACTTCACAAAACATGTTAAAATAATTGGATGTGAATTCTCCACCTCTATCAGACCCCAAAATTTTTATTTTCACATTCATTTCATTCTCAACCATAGCTTTAAATGCCTTGAATTTTTCTTTAAGAAAAGTAACCCATGTCATTCTAGAATAATCATAAATTAAAAGCATAAAATACCTATCACCTTGAAGACTTCTCACCCTTGTAGGACCACAAAGATATGTATGTATTAATTCTAGTAGTCTGATAGCAGATTGTTCCTTTTTTTTGAAAATGCTCCTTACTTGTTTTCCAAATTGACAATCCCTACAAACAACATTGTTAGGCTTTGTGATTCTTGGTAGATCTATTACTGCTTGAACTAAATCGATTCTTACCAAATTATCAAAATTCATGTGACACATCCTCTGGTTTCATAACCAACTATCATTAATCTAAGACATAAAGCAATAGCCATCAACGCCCTTAAGTTGATAGATGTTTCCATCAGTGCTTTTACCAGCAACAATCATAGTTCCAAACCCTTTTTTGATCTCACATATTTCATCCTTAAACACAAGATCATATCCTTTGTTACACATTTGTCCAACACTCAAAATATTATGCCTTAAACCCTTAACATAGTAAACATTACGAGTATTGTGCTTTCCATCAAAATTGATTGAACCTATTCCACAAATCTTAGCTCCCGAGTCATCTCCAAATTTAACTAATCCACCATCATATTTCTTGAGTTTAACGAACTTACTTTTATCTCCAGTCATGTGATTTGAGTAGCCATTGTCAACAATCCAATAATTATTATCTTCTTTAACATGAAAAGAAGATACCAAAGTACCTTCAACCTTATCCTTTATCTCTGAAACTCTTTCCTTCACACAACTTTTAGGGTTACCAGAACTAGATTCTTCTTTTATAGCCAAGAACAAGCATTCATTATCATCAAAATCTCCATAATCAGATTCATAATCAGAAATACCATCATCTTCTCTAACATAGTAAGATTTGTTAATCATCTTTCCTTTATTCTCCTTACTCTTATTGTTTAGAACTCTTTTTGGACATCTTGAAGCATAATGGCCTATTTTACCATAACTAAAACATTTGAAAGGTAGTTTACCTTTGTAATTACTGGTGCCCTTTTTTATCATTTTTACAAATTTAGCTTCCACATCATCAAGATCATCTTAATTTGAATCTTAAATATTTTTTGATTTTCTAGCCTTAAAAGTAGTTTCCACTTTTGTACCATTTTTCAAGCCAAGCTTTCTCATCTCAAAAGAAATTAATGTACCAATCAACTGATCTCTAGAATAAGTATTAAAATTTTTAACTTCCTCAATAGCAGATACCTTTTCACTATAAGCATCAGGAAGAGTTTTGAGGAATTTCTTTACCACCCTAGGCTCTTTAACTTGTGCACCAAGACGTCTCATAGCACTTACCAGTTCATCAACCCTCTGCATGTAGGTTGCAATTGTTTCATCTTCAAACATTCACATAGTCTCAAGTTGTGCCTTTAGATTCTGAAACTTTTGTTGTTTGACCTTTTCATCTACTTCATAAATACTTTCAAGCTTATCCTAAACTTCTTTAGTAGTCTTAAGATTCATAACTTTAACCAATTTAGAATTTGAAAGAATATTCACAATGGTAAATCTTGCTTTAGCATTTACCTCATGTGTGTTAATCTCATCACTTGTAATTGAACCATTTGCAGGTGGAACATATTGATTCTTTATTGATTTTTAAATCTCAAATCCATGAGCTAACAAATATCCTTATATCTTTGTCTTCCAGAATGCATAGTCTATTCCATCAAATCTAGGGCAGTCAATTTGCTTCACCATCCTAGATCTACCTTAAGCAGTTAAGCTCTTGACCAAGGAACCTTTCTCTGATACCAATTTTTGAATGAACAAGAAAACTGAGAGAGGGAGTGAATCAGTTGTAACAAATTAAAACATCAAAACCCTCAACAATAATCAGATTCACATGCATTCATTAAACCCTTATTCTGCTAAAGTGATTAACCATTAAATGCAGATAATAGAGACTGAAATAACAATTCCATACACAAGAGAACACCATATTTATGTGGAAAACCCAATGAGGGAAAAAAATAATGAGGATTAGCTCATAATATAATTAATTGCAAAATCGGTACAAGGGCTCGTTGTTATAATAGGACACACTATCCAAAAGGGATCATAGCCAAAGCTCATTGCCACAAAAAGAAATACAAGAACATAGAAGAGAAATTTTACACAAAGAAAAACTACTCAATGCAATAAGGAATCCACCAAGATTTTTCACACACTTCTGTAGCCTTGAATGAATGATTGTGGACACCTTCAACTTTTTATCTTTAGGAATCCAACACTTTGAATTCGCACTGCTCTGCTCAAATTCACATCACACACAGCACTTGCATCGATCTCACATCTATCTTTCTTGTCTTTTGCATCTCACAACAATATCACTCTTATTTATATCATCCTCAACCTCAAAAACCTTCTCCAAGGTCAACAACTATCTATTATACTTACAAATTCAAATTAGGTCAACACCTAAATATTCTTGTGGTGGATAGGAATGAAGTAAACCCATTTAAATCCTTAATTAGGACCCAAATAGATCCCAACACAACTCAACAAGCTTCCAAAACTTCGCATGTAGTGCTAACACAAGGTCAACCAATACCCATGCTAAACACCATAATCATTTTAAGTACACATTTCCTTAAATCAATCTAAAACTATCAGACAACAAAATTCACTTGAACACGATCTAGAATAACCTTCAAAATACTTGAGATCCATCAAAAAATTGTTCCGAACTCACATCATACAAATACTTCAACACAGAACAACTGGTAAACTTTATTTGCACACAAACGCATGAAACACACACTGCACTATACCAAATCGAGTAAAACCTTGAATTATGAAAGATACAAAAATTATAAAAAACTTCCCAAATCTGCACAACCTGAAGCCAAACAACAAAGAAACACAGAACAAATACATTTCTCCTGGGCCATAGAAAACATCATTGAAAAAACTGGTTCACACACTAGTGAAAATATCTCAATCTATACGATCCAAAAACCCAAATTCTAAATGTAGCAACCCATGGCAACCTTGAACAACATGTCAGATCTACACCGACATAACATCAACATAGAAGAAACAGGGAGCACATCCTAGAGCACATTTTGAACACTTACACATTATTATCAAATTTTCTCAAAATCACTTGGAAACCAAGTACTAGAGACATCATCTCAGCCCATTAGTTCATTCCAAATCATCTTCAAACACTGCAACATAAAGATAGCTACATGTACTCACAACAGTTTCTCAATATATCAACTACACATGCACAACCTGCAACAACCCGTTCTCCTCTTTTTCACAATTTTCTCAATATCCTCAACATCTTCATCATGCAACAAACTTCCTTAACATATAGTTGACATCAATGAAAACACCAGTCAATAGACATCCCATTGAAATCAATTACAACACCTTCATACTTGCAACAAATTATGTGTTGGAATCTGCAAGGTGTGTTCCTCTTCTTGGTGTCCTGTGTATTCTTTTTGGGTCTTTCCCTCTACACATTTCATATTGTTTGTTTTATCTTTGGCTGACTTGCAAATGTAATATTCTTTTTTGTAGGCCAAAATATGGATTGTAATCAATGTAATATCTATATATATTGTAAACCTAGTTGATCTAGGTTGGGAAGACTTTGTGATGCATTATGATAATTGTGTAAGTGACTAAAAGAGAAAGAGAAGAAGTGGTAGATCCTCTCCAATTTCATCTTGAACATATTTTGTGACAAAAGAGAAGTAAACAAGGTGATTAATTTTTTGTTCGAGGCAGTGAGCCAAAGGCAGAACTTCTTGATTGTTGAAAGTAGTGAGTTATTAAGTAGATGAGAAGACATTTCCATAAGTGAAAAAGCAGAATTGCAATCATCAAAAGAGAGTGAGCCTAAATGTTAGTTTCAAATAGTGGAAGGAATGCCATTATGTAATATTTCTTGAGAGTATGCTCAGTTTAGGGAGTAGTAGCTTCCTTGGGTTGTATCCCTAAAACAAAGTGTAATCAGGAAGTTGTAGCTTCCTTGAGAGTGACCCTAAAACCTATAATCAAGGAGTGGTAGCTTCCTTGGGTTGTAGCCCTAAAACAAAGTTGTAAATATTATTCATATTGTGAGGTTGGATTAGGACAATAGCTCCTAGAAGCTTTTCTCACCATGGTTTTTCCCTTGTGTTATTTTCCACATACATTTGGTGTTGTGTTGTGTAGTGCTTTGTCTTCATCTGTCGTGTTTCTATTTATGTGGTGAAGTTTGAAGCATTTTTTTATTCTAGAGGGTTTGAGTTTTTATAGAATATGTATTCACCCCCCTCTCAGTATTTTGGTTTGTTCAACACCAAGTCATTGGGGTTTATCTCAATACCATGATCCCTAAGAGTGTTTTGGTCATTGTATCCCATATTCAAAGATTCTATGTAAACAATTTATATGATCATACAATTTTCTTACTAGACACTTGTGTAAAGGTTTGGAAAATGTAAAGAGCCAAGGAAATCAAAAGTATTGCATGTGGTATTCCATATTGTGGCATGCATTCTTATATGTTTTAGCAAGAAACTAGGATAAAAAGTAAATGTGTAATTGAATTGCCCAAAATTTCTTGAGGGGATGCTCACTCTAATGAAATTGTGGAATTCTCATTTGAATGGGCACAATTCTAGTGCTCAATATCACATCTTCAAATATTTCATTTTCACACAAATTTTGAGAAGATTGGGGTTTGAAAGGCCAAGATTCCCAAAATATTCTTGAATCTTTCAAGCCCATGGATTATAAGCAAAACCCCACAAAAGGGACATAATTGGGGGAATTGGTTCCTATATGAAAATTTTACCATCATCATGAAATTTGACTTTGGTTCCATGCCACACAATCTACCAACCTAGAATCCATCAAGAGTTACATATTTGGAACTAGTTTGGTAAATGAATAATGTCAATCCTGATCTTTTTAGAAGCCATAAAAGGAAAGGAATCCTCCCTACTCAAGCCCAAATTTTATGCTTTATTGTATTAAGGAGAGGTATGATGGAATCACAAATATTGTATTTAAATTCAATATGTAGTGTGTGGATGCAAGATCTTATGATCTTGAAGGATTCATACATATGATGAGGAATTAGGTTGGAGTGGATAGTTATGAGTATAAATTTGATGAAAGCAAGAAAATTATTAGAATTTGTAAGGATGGGGTAAAGAAGGATCTTAGAAGAAGATGGTACAAGATAAAATTAGCCAAAGCTAGAAAATTTGAGAATAATCCTAATTTCCAAGTTTTTATGTAGAAATTCAAGATCTCCTTGAGATGATGCAAATTATGTTTGATCATGTTACCATTTTTTTACCTACCTCCAAAACCAAGGTAATTTAAGGTCCCACATAATCTTTGGGTGCCCCTATTACTTCTAGTGTACATCTCATAAGGGCTAAGTTTGAACAACAAAGTACCATTCTAAGTGTAGTGCAATGAAAGAAAAGGGGTTAATGGTTAAAGGACCATCTAGTGTACCATATGAAGATAAAATTAAAGCTCCTCAATATCCATTGGTTCCCTACAATGATACAAAGAGGTTTGATTAATTTGATCCCATGTGAGATGAAATAATAAAGGCCATCAATTTTTCTTAACATACATTACAAATTCAAGTCACTGCCCCTTATAATAAAAATAGTCACCCCAATTATGCTCAAAACCTACCTTAGGATCCATGTGCTTAGGCCTCAGGAATTTGATGAAAGTGTCTATTAATCTATTTCTTTTGTAACATAAAATTTTAAGAATTATCTATACAAATAAAAATTCAAAGGTGTAATAATTTGAATTTTGGCTATGAGAACCTAAACAAATATTTTTCCTTGAATTGGAATAGATTTTCCATCCACTAAGGTAACTAAGACTTTGACGGTGAGGGGATAATGGAATGAAGAAAGGGAAAATAGTTGTGGGCATATTCAATAGAGAATGATTGACAAACTAATGGTCATCAAGGTTTCTATGATTTTTTGGTAGAAAATATAGCAAAGATTAGGGAGGCTTTAATAGATTTATTAAAAAGGGTTTAGGGACATCAAATGGATGGGATAGGAGATTTTTTGAAAGTGTTTAGGGTTAATAATCAAATGTTTCTTAGAGAGCGAAATCATACAAAGTGGAGGAAAAAAAAGTAAGTTTATATGAACTTAATCCTATAGAAAAAAAGAAAAATGTGTTTCTAAGAATGATGTTTCAAGAGTTGTGGTTAGTAAAAAAGGAAAAGAAAACTATCAAAATGAGATGTTCTAGAAAAAAATTAGCATAATGATATAGATCTTAGTTCTATATTTTTTGGGGGGTTTTTCTATAAAAAAAAATGATAGATCTAGGGTTTTAAACTCTCTGTCTTAGAATATTTAGATATAGATAGCATCCCAAACCATTCCATTGATTTTTTGGATTTTTCATTAATGGATAGAATAAGAGATCTAAACATGAAAGTCTAAATAGAAAAAATATGGAATTTGAGACCAGTGAGATCAATAGTGATTAAGTGGGCTAAAGAAAATTGGTCATCAATTGAAAAGATAAGCTTCTTAGCTAAAGGCTTCTTCATTGTGATCTTCACCAATGAGGAATCTAGAACTAAAATTATCAATAAAAATGTTAGCGCTCCAAAATTTTGTGCCTTTTCCATATTTTCCCAAATTTATAATTGGTACGAGATATCAATTATGGGTGATAATTTGTCAATAATTTTTTAGAATCATTAGGTAGAGTACTAAAAATTAGGCTCAATTTATTTTTAAACTTTTGAAATTTATGCTAAGGGGTGAAAGTTATAGCTATGTGAGTTTCTCTCTCCCATCCAAATCTATCCTAATTTTTTGTAATGTCCTATTGAGTAGGAAATTTCCATAATAGATTTTGAAAGGTGAAATATTAGCTATGTAATATTTATGGGATTATGGGATCCAACTTCCCACATCCATAACATGGTGATGTCATGATTATATCATCCCATTAGAAGGTCCAATAATAGCTAAGTAATATTTATGGGATTATGGGATTCAACTTCCCACATCCATACCATTGTGATTTCATGATTATGTCATCCCATTAGAACGTCCCCATGTCCACTAATGACATCATGTTGATGTCATCAACATAATTTTCCAATTGAACAAGATGGGTATTTTTGGTCTGTAAATTTGGAAGTTCACTTGAAAGTCTTCAACCCGTATGAACCAATGAAGTCAAATAGGGCTAAACTAAGTGTTGTGGGTAAGTCCATGTGAACTACAATTTTTTGCAGTTGATGAAGTTCACATGCAAATCAATTTTTTTCATAGTGCACATGGATGCATTTTTTCTACAACCAATCTAAGAAATATGAAAGAAAGAGGTTGTGAGGAAAAGTTGGTGAGATAGAAAAATCGTCTAATGTGAACTTGAATTGAAAGGGTTCATTTTCCCACAAGTTTGATTGATAGCATTTTTTCGTAGGAGTTTTTCTCGCAAGATTTTTAGGAGTATCACAATGTTGTGGAGTTTTAGTGGCTTGAAGGATAATCCCAATATCATCCAATTTTCAACCATTTTCTAGGGCACTTGCAAAACCCGATAAGGAGGACCTGATGGAGGTTATAATTTTGCATCTTCATGATGGAAGCTAATATCCTGCATTTGGTGTTTTGTAAGGATTTGAAGGTCATCCATATTGTGTAGAAAAAGTGGTAACATTTGGATTTATCCTCTTGGGGCTTGATTTTTTTCCATCATATATTGGGTCGATTTTTTTGTCAAATATTAATGCAACTTTTTCCATGAGCTTGTTTCTCACACTGTATCTAATAGGGGTTGATTTTTTGCATCAGGTAAAATTGAAAAGAATGACTCCCAACTACCTCCATTAACACTCAACCACCACTGCAATTATCATAGCCTTGATCCAAGGGCTTTCCTTAAGTGAATTTATTGTATTTTGGCATGTATCTAAGGAAGATTATGGTGTCCATACTCCATTAATATATTAAAACCTTTTCTAGAGTGTTTCACTTCCAAGACACCATTTCGACAAATTTCATGGGTGATTTGTCTTTGTATTACACTCAAACTCATGAATCATTCAATGCAAAGTCATGGAATGGGGTAGAATAATGTTTTGCACATCTCTTTTCAATCAAATGACACATGTCATTTGGGCATTGAATGAGGTTGCATCTAGGGTTTCTTTATCTTGCATGACCTTTGGCATTTTGCATACTTTCATGCCATGCTCATATATCTACCTTGTCATCCATTTTTAGAGAGAGAGGAGGAGAGGATAATTTTTTTAGAGGGAGAAGTAGTTACAAAGCCAACATAAGAGAGATATTCACAAGAAGCCATAATTTTTTAATTTCTAGTTATGGGTTAGGCATTTTTATATTATAATAATTCAGGCTCATCCCAAAGTTTGTAATAACATGTGTAACCTTTGTAGAATAACTAATTAATGATAGAATAAACCTTTATTGAGTGTCTCCATATGTATGGTGTGAATTTATGGATATGTGTTGTTTAGTTAGCCATCCAAACGACTGTAAAATCTCTGCAAATTATTTGTAAGGTATCTTTCTAGCATTATAAATAGGATTTAATCAACTATTGGCTATGAAAAATAAGGAGCAATACTTAATTTTATCTCATAATAAATAGGAAAGTATCTTATGCAAAATTAATAATGCTTGAATTATTGATCTACTATGATAAACTCATTATAAGAACTAGCAAGGTTGGGCACTCCAATTGCTCACTTCAAAAATATCAAGGTTAAGTGATAAATGTTAATAAGTGACAAGATCTTATGGAAAATGCTAACTAATAAGAGGCTACTTCAAATGTTAAGCAGTTAAAATATCTTATGATGCATGTTGAACAACATGCTATCAATTATTAAGGGAGAAATAATAAGACATAAAGGTGTATATAGTTGCATATTGTCATTTCATCAAGGTAAATATTATTGGAACATATCATCAAAGATCAACAATTTTTGGACCTTCAAAGAATAATTTTATATTTTCTCAATTCAAACTTGCAATCTCATGACATGTGGCACTACATGTTGGAGTTGATTCCTCAATCCTACAACTCCTAAGGATTACCTACAATCGAACACCTGTCACATAAAGAGATAAAAATCAAGGCTTTGGGGGCCAAGAGTTGATTGATTCAAAAAAGAAATGAATCTTTATGTACATTGACTTAATGAATTAAATTCAAGAATATTTATAAAGGGAAAAATAGAAAATAAAAAAGAAACCCTAGAGAAACCCTAGGTGAGGATAAAAATAGATCATGGCATATTTCATCATCATATGAATTGAGACACACAAAAGCACATGACCTAAGTAAGCTTAATTATATAGAGTGAAAAGGAACCTAAATAATTGAACAAAACACTATATTGGTCCATATTTTCCATACACAACTTCACACTCATTTTGAAAGACCTAATTAACATTTTCCACCTATACTTGATTGTAATAACAACCACCAAGTTGAATAGTGAATGCACTGATGACCTAGGCTCTTCATTGGAAAAGTAAAACCATATGTAACCACATGTGGTCAATGCACAAATGCAAGAGTCCTAGTGATTACACCTTGCTTTGGAACAAATCTTGATATATGCCTTCTAGCTCATTTAATGATATGGACACCTTTCAAAAGTTCAAAAAAATATTTATTCCAAAAATTCAAAAAAATATATTTCAAAAATCAAAGCAAATCACATATTTCAAAAATAAAAAAAAATCAAATATTCTAAAAAAATAAAACTTTCAAGAATTTTCCACCATCCCATGAATATTTTTTTCCAAAAAACTTTCCTACACCACTCGTAATCCAAACAACCCCCTGTCAATCTCATTTAGCCTACACTCCAGTGTGATATCAAACCATTTAATAAATTTTATTCCTAGCCTTGCTACAAGTATTAATCTATTTTACCCAAGAAATAATCACCAGGATGTATCCTTCCCAATCATCATGTTGTTCTTATTGTTAACAACACAATCCTTGAGTTGTTTTTATCATCAAAAACGTTATCACTATCATCAATCAATCAATCAAATCAATCAAATTTATCTTGGCTAGTGGCAAGATCTCAAGAGATCTTCGATATCCCTATACATTCATATCCCTTCATCATTCATCACCATAAAATCATCACCCATAATAAAATTATCACAATCACCTTTGACAAAGTAAGAAAAAATAAATGACACAATAATTAAAACCTAGAGCATTTATGAAAAATTACAAGCTAGGATCACTACCAAAACAACCCACTACCTACATACCTATTGCCTAAATTTAATTCATCACAAATCAATGCCTTAACGGATATATCTTTCCTACAATAGGCACAATCCAAGATAATAATTACAATATCTTTAGAAAGAGATATAGTGGTTGTGATATCTTTTGATTTATCTTTTGTCTCCTTCTACTACTTACTCAAAGCCACCTTGACCTTTCAATACCTTGGTCTGTCTAGAGGAGCATGGAATGGGGCATAGTCATTTCTTTCATATGTTGTGTTTGTGGGATGTTCTTATAATATGACCATGGTGAATACTTTCCTTGTGTGTGTTAAGGTAGTTTCAAGAATAACAAACAACTTTTGAATATCATGTTCTTCATACCTTTTGTGCACTATGCCAATCATGGTCTAAGTCTTATTATCTCACACATTCAAACAAGGTTTCCATATGTCTAGTATGAATAAAGATAATCTTTTTGTTTGCATAGTCAAATTCCATGCAAGGGATACAATGTCACCCTAGTTCTTCATACATTGGTCCATAATGTCCATTTGCTATAGCAAGATAAGGATTGATCTTTACAGATTTTAGCATAACCAAAAGTAAAAGAAAAATCACTTTTCCATCCCATTATCACTTATCCATCCCATATCCCTCATCCACTCCATTACCTACTCATAGCTTTCACTATTTAATATTTGATCAACAAAATTCATTCATTCTACATTATCCTATGTATTCTATCCAATTTCTTCTCCCATACTAACTCATCTTCATCCCAAAATCCAAAATTTCACCCCTATCCTTAATCTTCTCCATTTTTCTTCATTCCATACATCCTTATCCCTCAATTTTCTTCCATCCAACTATGTTTTCTCTTCCCTTCTATTTCACTAATCCTACCTTGTTTACCTATCATGAGCTCAACTCGAAATTTAATTTTTCTAGTTGATCTCTCGAGGGGGAAACCTACCAGCCAACCTTCATCCCTTGGTCCACTAGGGCACACTAAGGCATAGCATTCCCTAAAAAAGTTTCATATCAGTCGCATGTCTTTGAAGCAACACAACATGACACATTATCTCAAAGAGGGACAAAATATAAACACCTAAAAATAAGTAACTCATTTCTTCTAATCCAACATAATTTCTTGACATCATCACTCATCAATCCCTTCATCGCTATTAATTAAATAATTTTTTATTATTTGATTAAGCTAAAACATTTCCCATGCTAATTTTTTAAATTATTTATTATTCCATCATTGCCATCATCACCATTAATATAATAATTAATTTATCATTTTCCCTCATCATCACTAATTAAATATATTTTTATTTTTTCAACAAAAGGCTAATAGCCTATATTATTATTTATATAAATAGTAGATACAAGATGTCTTTACAATTCAAAATTGATCAAACTATGATCAAACCATTTTGCTATTCTATGCTATCTGCTATAAAACTTATCTTCTACTACAAACCATTCCCATAGCTCTTTCTTTAGTACACATACATATACATCTAGGATATATTTTTGGAAAATATGTAGGAGCATATGTTGTAGATATAGAAGCATTGAAGAACCACCTGCATTTGCTTGATGTGAATATTTTCCTAGTGAGGAGTACTTGAAAGCCAAAATGCTACTTAACGATACCAAAAAACCATTTCATTCATCGCATAATATGTCAGGGTTTTCTATAGATGAATACTAGCTACTTCGTCAATGATGGATACCAACTACTTCTTCAACCAAGGATACCATCCGCTTCTTCACTTACCAAAACCAAAAAATTATGAAGGCCATAGCATTATTCTTCCATTTGCATTATCTCCATTGAGTTCTCACCTTGCACTTCATTCCCTTCTACCATATTTTGAGAGTTGGCAGTGATATTCATGTAAGGAATAACACGTGGTTATGGGAAATTGCCTACTTGAAGAAGAGGCACCAAAATATTTTGAGGTATATTATGTGGTATCCCCTGAGGTGAAGGAGGAGCTCTCACCGGTTGACCATGGTTAATAGGGCTAGTTGCATGGTGGAAATTATGATGAAGAAGGAAAGACACATAGTGGTGCTTTTACCTAAAACACTCAGACATCTCCCTTACCGGATGATGGTTGTACCTTGACAAGGCCCTATTCAGATGACTCAAGTCACTATGCTCAAGAGAGGATTTTAATGCATCACAACATTGACGAAAGCTCTATTATGGGGTAATAAACATGGTGGAAAAATTCCACCAACATGGCCATCACCCATGCCAAACACATATTTTTGGGCACAAACCAATAGGGCATCATTTTGAAGGAAAACCTCAATCACAATCTTTTATGCTATTAAATTCACAGATTCAAGACATTGTAACATATCCATGATATTGGAAATGAAGATAGATAAAATATTTGAAGGAAATATTAACCTTCTTGTCTTGGGATGGAGAATTTTTGAACCTATGACACATTTGAGGCACTTGTAGTCACAAGGGCAACAAAGCTTGAACACCGACTGCAATTGAACTTCACCCAAACAACCTGAAACGGGTAGCTCCCAACATTGAATAGGGAAATGAACTCGAAAATTCTTTAGATGATACTCCATTGCTGCTGTTGTTTTCTAGAAACACCATAAAATCTCCACCAAGCACTGGACCACAATTAAAAACTAGAGACACTTGAAACACTTGTTGCAAGAGAAGGAAGATTTTGAATTTGAACCCAAAAAAAGGAGACTTGCAGACCTTAATTGAACATAACCCCAAGTTTGAGCCAAAGTTAAAGCCTCTTAGCAAGCTCTTGAAATACTAATCACCACACTTAGCAAATACCAATCACCACAAAGACCACATAACCCTACAGAAAATACCACAATGCCAACATTTTCTTGTAGTGGGTGTATTAAATAGAAAAGTTTTTGGCATATAACACAATTTTTAATGATGGCTCGATATTCGCCATCAAAAGCATCTTCTCCAAAACGTTAAAAAATGCCTTGAAACACATGTTGTTGGATCTCTGCATGCATAAAGGATTATTACAACTATATTCTAAATTAATACACATGTGTGTTGCGTACTTTCCTCACCCAAAGCATAAAAAGGAATGATTGTTTTTATGCACTTGCAACCAAAAAAACCATCGTTAATTTTTTTGAAAAGGTCACCATGCGATACTCTCGAGCTTACCACACCATGGCTTGATGAATATGACATCACCAACTTGTTCTGTATCGTCTTGTTCAGTACAAATGCAATGAATCACACATACAATTGATTACATCACATTAGAATTTGTTCAGTACAAATGCAATGAATCACACATACATCTGATTACATCACATTAGATTAACAATGCTCGATTAGCCTCCTCTCAATGAATACCATGCCCGCACATAATTTTTGTACCCTCAGTCAAAATTTGAGTAAAAATTTCCATGAAAGCTTGCTTTACACATTTTAATTGTCAAGGCATCCGCTTGCATCCCCTATTTCCTTGCTTAAAACTCCTGTATCTTTGAACACTGGATGTTTCCATTCATTCAACTGATTCTAGAGGGGAAACAATATCTGGATTGGGGAAAGATAATTTCAGATAACATCCATGACCAACTATTGAAGGCAACAAAAACCAAGACATTCTATATGTCTTCATACGTGGTATATTGTGCTGCAAGGATGGGATAGTTTCCTGGGTTAAACACTGAAGGATCAATGGATGATGGCCCAGATCAGAAGAAGGTCTAGGAGTATTATGAGCAACTAGAGCTTAAGAAGGTGGAGCAACATTTTAAAAGAGTTAATGATGCATTTTTATATGTTATTATTAATCAGCTCACAAGTGATATTGGTTTCAGGTTATCATGAGACACCGTGGAATTCATTCAAGAGTGGGGATATTGGTTTATCCAATACCCTAGGTCTACCTATTTCAGATTGTTTGGATACAATGGGCACCCTTTCAAATTGCCAAGGTGCTATGGTGACAGATGGGTCTTAATGGATTTCGATTATCAAGCCATAGAGGTGAATGGCAAGTTTTTTGCACAACATAAGGCTAGTTGCCATTCTTTCCCAATACATTTGGGGTTTTATTCTTGTTCCTCTTCGGTAGTAGCCAAAATAACAACATAAGAGTTTCAGTCTATGAATTTCCAACAACATACATCTAGAAAATATTTTGATCCAAAGAGGAAAATGTATGGTTTGTATGCTTCACAGTTTCCCCATCATCAACCACTTCTTGAAGACTTTTGGGCCAACCTACAAGATCAGTTTGAAGTAAGGAAAAGGGGATATGAAAGATTAACAATTCCTCAAATGAAGGATTTTGAGGTTAAAAGGGATGTACCAGTTCTAAGGCATTACTGATGATGGGATCACTCTTGATCCCCGCTATGAAATGGATAAAGTGGTTACCAAGGATTTGAAGCCCATCACTAATTAAATATTTTTTAATTATTTAATTATTTCTAATTATTCTTCATTCACACTTTAAATTAAATTATTTTTACTATTTAAATAAATTTCTAATTATTCCTCTATCCACATAATTAAATAATTTTTAATTATTTAATTAAATCATGCATTCATCTCATCCAACATAATTAGATACTTTTAATTATTTAATTAGCTAATTATTCCTCCAAAATTAAATAATTTGCACATTGCTCTACAAATAAATAATATCATTATTTATTTATTTTCTAAATATAGATCATTCTATTTTTATTTCTCTAAATTTAGTGATCATCTCTAAATTTAGTGAGTTACTGAAAATCAACCTCAGTTCACTCTCACTCACTTCCACTTCATCTACTCATGTACAATAAGTTCTATGATTCATGCAACCACTTAAATCCTCATCACAACCCTTCATCTTGACAATTGCCATGTGCAAATTTTTCATGATCTCTCAAACATCCTCATCCATTGATCTCATCTCACATCTTACACTGTTGATCAAATATCAACAAAATCTATAAAACATTCATCATTTAGCCATTCAAACTCCACAAATTGTATGAATCTTGCATTCATACTATACTCATTTTATATCACTTTTTCTAACAAGGTTATGCTAAAGTATTGAGCAATTCACATACATTCAAATTAGTATAGTCACATTTTACAATGGAGTAAGGCTATGCATTTTGGTGGAGGTAAAGTAGTTATTTTAGTTTGATTTCATTTGTTTTCATGTTTGATTTGCATACACTTCATTGAGATTAGGTCATTGGATTATTAAATTGGGCTTGTTATTGCTTCATTCCTTGTGTTGAATTGATTAATATGATTTAACCTATTCACACCTAGTAGCCAATCACCACATAGATATGAAAAGTCCACTTAAGTAAACCATGATCATTTGTAACAAGTCAACAAATGATTAAAATAGAAGTGCTCATGCAAAAGAAAAGGACTTAGACTTTTAAACTAGGTATCCATTTATGCAAACCAAAGGTGTAGCTAGTAAAATTTAATTTTACATAGAGACAAGGAACAAAATATAGCAACATGAGACATGAAGTTTGGTAGGAACACAAGATGAAAACCTACTCGAGGTGTTTCATACTGTTTATCAACAAGAAGGGTAACACGACAATACATAGAACCATGAAAATGGTTTCTTATATTAGGTGCCAACACATATCAAAACCCATCAACACAAATCTATTATCTATATATGTGAAATGTATATAATTATATCAAACTTAAAGGGAACTAACATTTCATAGGTTTTGAATGTGTTACAAAATAAATAAAAAGACAACACACACAATTATGTTCATAAACACAATTTTATGGATGTTGACTATGATAAACATTTAAAAGTGTTAATGCATTTAACTTTAGATGTATCATATACACTTGGTAGGGTAGATTTAAAGGTCACACAAAATTTACCTCAAATAAGTTAATTTTTTAAATTATCCTACTTATAGGATTCAAGCAACAATGAAACTAAATTGCAAAATGATTGAAAGAAAAATGATAAATAACAAACTCTATTATAACCTAGACATGAAACTCTTAGAAACTTTAGGGGAAAAATGAGTTTGTAAAGATTAATAATTGACTCAATTTGTCTATATATAAGAAACTACCTAAAGGAACCTAGATTAATGAAACCATCCTTCCACATATCGATTGGATATTTATTGAAGCAAAAATTTGCAAGAGCTTGTTGGAGTTAAAGATTAACAATATAGTCATTATTCTTCATGTCCTTGTTGTCATCTACACATAGGCATTGTACAAATTATTATGTACTTAAAAGTACAAATTACAAGGCATTTGTACACATATGCATTATAGTCGATACAAGAATGGAGAATGAGATAAAGTACATAAGATAAATTAAAAATATGTTTTTTTCTTATATTTTATATTATTGTTAATACAATTAGCACAATATATGAATGTCAAAATAACTTTAATTTTTTTTTAAATATAATATTGATAAAAATAATAAATTAATTAAGATGAACAACTTTTAAGACAATATACCACAATAATTGTTTAAAGCAACTTGTTATAATACCTAGAAAACATACCACCATACTCATTAATGACTGCGAGTAATGTGACATGCTAAAAGTAATACATGCCACATGTCTAGTATCCAAAGCTCCAAACAAACATGCATTATAAAATGTTACTACTAATAGTAAAACAAAATAATTAGGTTGTCCACATTCTCAATTAATTAACAATATAATTAATTTGACCGCCAGCATGGCACCTGCGTGGCTATGTGAACTCCTAGATAGTGAGGAGTTAAGATGATGGCAAGAACATGTGGTATATGAAATAAGTAATGATGATCCCGACTCCAATGCCAGCGAGGCTGCGCAGATTCAGCCGTTGATGGCTACTTTATCAAAATGTTGTAGTACTTGTAATCATGGCTTACACCAGTCAATAATGCCGTTTTTATTGGTAAATTTTATAACTACCCATCACATATGGAGGATCGTTTTGACCCAGTAGACAAAATTCAAATTTCAAACTCAGAACCAACAAACAAATTCAAATTCAATTCAGGAAACTAGGTAAATAAGAGCCGTTAGATGAGCAAACAGTTAATCCCATTCTTCAACGGGTCTTTTCCACTTTGAAAGTTGAGTGGGGATATCTTCTAGCCGTTGGGCTTCTCAGTTATATATAGACACGAATATGACCAAATTCGTTCCATACCACATTTGCTTGTTCATATTTTTCTTCGATTGAAATTTGCCCTTGATTGCTCGTCTGCAGAGTTTAGTTTGTAGTGTGTTTTGAAGTGAAAATGAGGGAAATTCTGCATATTCAAGGAGGGCAGTGTGGCAACCAGATTGGTGCCAAATTCTGGGAAGTGGTGTGTGCAGAGCATGGAATTGATCACACTGGGAGATACCAGGGGACCACTGATCTGCAGCTGGAGAGAGTGAATGTGTACTACAATGAGGCCAGCTGTGGGAGATTTGTTCCAAGAGCTGTGCTGATGGATCTGGAGCCTGGAACTATGGATAGCGTGAGGTCAGGCCCTTATGGCCAGATCTTCAGGCCTGATAATTTTGTTTTCGGTCAGTCTGGAGCAGGCAACAACTGGGCTAAGGGCCATTACACTGAGGGGGCTGAGCTCATCGATTCTGTGCTCGATGTGGTCAGAAAGGAGGCAGAAAACTGCGACTGTCTCCAAGGTTTTTCACCTTACTTAGATTAATCTTTACTTTCTTTCTAATGTTTTGGAGGATTACATTTTAGATTTACCGGAACAGTGTTTTATTTGGTTTTTCAAATTCTATGCAGGATTTCAAGTATGTCATTCTCTTGGAGGGGGCACTGGGTCTGGAATGGGCACATTGCTGATATCCAAAATCAGGGAAGAGTACCCAGATCGAATGATGCTCACATTCTCTGTATTCCCTTCTCCCAAAGTCTCTGACACCGTGGTGGAGCCTTACAATGCCACATTGTCTGTTCACCAGCTGGTAGAAAATGCAGACGAGTGTATGGTCCTTGACAACGAAGCGCTCTACGACATTTGTTTCAGGACCCTCAAGCTAACCACTCCTAGCTGTAAGTATTTCACTTGGATAAGTCTTTTTACTTCTTAACGCCCTAGGATTTGGGTTAATCCCTCAGTTATGGGGACTGAGGGATTAAGAATTTTAACCCTATTAAAGCTATTTAGATGGACTTGTAAGGGTTTGTATGTGGTTGTTTTAAATGGAGTGTCTTGCCCTCTTGAAGGTTACAGGGCTCCGGGTGGACTCTATAGGATTTTGGAAGCAGGGTTACTAGGCCTGTTAAATGTTGCTATGATTTGGGATTACTGTAGGATTTGGATAGAGGTTTAATGGGTCTTACGAGGCAGGATTATACATTTAGGAGCCTGTTTCAGGTTATGTTGATTTGGGTGTACTGTTTAGATATAGGATACAGAATTATGAAGCCTGTGAAATGTTTCTTTGTTTTGGGTTTATTGTAGGATTTGAGATGCAGGTTTTATATATCTTATAAGGTAGGATTACAGCTTTGGAAGCCTGTTTCAGGTTATATGGGTGTGCTGTTTAGATATAGGATGCAGGGTTACGAGGCCTGTTAAATGTTGCTTTGATTTGGTTTTACTCTAGGATTTAAGGTGGAGATTTTATGGGTCTGTATGAGGCAGGAGTTGACAATTGAAGTCATTTTTGATATGGGTATTCTGTTTGGTGTGCTGTTTAGATATAGGATGCAGGGTTACGAGGCCTGTTAAATGCTGCTTTGATTTGGTTTTACTCTAGGATTTAAGGTGGAGATTTTATGGGTCTATATGAGTATTACTCTAGGATTTAAATGTTTAGATATAGGATGCAGGGTTACGAGGCCTGTTAAATGTTGCTTTGATTTGGTTTTACTCTAGGATTTAAGGTGGAGATTTTATGGGTCTATATGAGGCAGGAGTTCACAATTGAAGTCATTTTTGATATGGGTATTCTGTTTGGTGTGCTGTTTAGATATAGGATGCAGGGTTACGAGGCCTGTTAATGTTGCTTTGATTTGGTTTTACTTTAGGATTTAAGGTGGAGATTTCATGGGTCTATATGAGGCAGGAGTTCACAATTGAAGTCATTTTTGATATGGGTATTCTGTTTGCTGTGCAGTTGGCGATCTGAATCACTTGATCTCTGCAACCATGAGTGGAGTTACATGCTGTCTGAGGTTCCCTGGGCAGTTGAACTCAGATTTGAGGAAGCTTGCTGTGAACCTGATTCCTTTCCCCCGTCTGCATTTCTTCATGGTAGGATTCGCTCCCCTGACCTCCAGAGGGTCCCAGCAGTACAGAGCACTGACTGTTCCAGAGCTCACACAGCAGATGTGGGATTCCAAGAACATGATGTGCGCTGCAGATCCTAGACATGGAAGGTACCTGACAGCCTCTGCCATGTTCAGAGGGAAGATGAGCACCAAGGAGGTGGACGAGCAGATGATCAATGTTCAGAACAAGAACTCCTCCTACTTTGTGGAGTGGATCCCTAACAATGTGAAGTCCACAGTATGTGACATACCCCCTACTGGACTGAAGATGGCTTCCACATTCATTGGGAACTCCACTTCCATTCAGGAGATGTTCAGGAGAGTGAGTGAGCAGTTCACAGCCATGTTTAGGAGAAAGGCCTTTTTGCACTGGTACACAGGGGAGGGAATGGATGAGATGGAGTTTACCGAAGCAGAGAGCAACATGAATGACTTGGTCTCTGAGTACCAACAATATCAGGATGCCACTGCAGATGAAGAAGGCGAGTATGATGATGAGGAAGAAGAGCTTCAAGATATGTAATGTGGTGCAACAACATTCAGTTGCTGCTACAGTAGCTTTAGACTGTTTACTTATCTCTCCTTGTAAACAATTAAATGCGCTTATTAATACAGTAGCTTTAGACTGTTCACTTATATCTCTCTTTGTAAAGAATTACATGCACTTAATATATTTTAAATTGATTTTGCCTGAATTGATCTATCTAGCAGACCCGTTAAAATTCTTGTGCTGGATTGAACTTCAAATTTTGGTGTTGAATTGAGACTGGATATAAGTTCATTTGTTTCAACCTGATCTTACCTACCGTGCAGTCAAATCTACTTGGCAAAACTTGAAATACTAGGACCATTGGGTAATGTAGGATGTAACTTTATGGTCATATTAGGGGTTATATCTAAAAAGTTTGTTAACGAGGCCTTATATTTGGTGAAGAGTTCATCTCTTGAACAAGCATAAATATATAATGAACATTGTAATCTTTTTGAAAAATAGTTGATCTATATGTGGAGGGAGTTGAAATGTGTTAGATCGGTAAGTAGGAGGTATTTTTCATAGTGTGTCAAATTATGATATTGCTATCGGGATTAAACTAAATGGTTGAATCTTGATAGATATCATAATGTTGTATTATTTCAAAAGCGAGATTATGTGTTCCATAGTAAAGTAGTATTGAAAGCTTTGAGGTTATGAGGATGTAACACCTAATAAGTGTTGTTAAGTGTGGGTCCACCTTTGTAAAAAAATCTATTACATCAATTGAAAAGTATTTGGTAGTTGGGTGACCAGCTTTATTGACAAAACTTTTAAAGGCACATTCAATGATATATGTTATTCACACATTTAAAAGTATTTGTTAGTTGGGGCCAAGATTGTTAACATCATTCAAAAGTAGTTAGGGTGTGGGTCACACTCGTGGAAAAATCTAGTGCCAAAACTTTTAATGACAAAGCTTTAAGGCACATTTAATGATTTATGTCATTGACACATTTAAGTATTTGTTAGTTGGGACCATCTTTTTGTAACATCAATTGAAAGGTATTGGTTAGGTTTAAAGTATTTGTTAGTTGGGGCCATCTTTGTTAACATCAATTGAAAAGTATGGTTAGGTGTGGGTCACCTTTGTGAAAATATATCATTGAACAAGCATAAATATATAATGAACATTGTAATCTTTTTGAAAAATAGTTGATCTATATGTGGAGGGAGTTGAAATGTGTTAGATCGGTAAGTAGGAGGTATTTTTCATAGTGTGTCAAATTATGATATTGCTATCGGGATTAAACTAAATGGTTGAATCTTGATAGATATCATAATGTTGTATTATTTCAAAAGCGAGATTATGTGTTCCATAGTAAAGTAGTATTGAAAGCTTTGAGGTTATGAGGATGTAACACCTAATAAGTGTTGTTAAGTGTGGGTCCACCTTTGTAAAAAAATCTATTACATCAATTGAAAAGTATTTGGTAGTTGGGTGACCAGCTTTATTGACAAAACTTTTAAAGGCACATTCAATGATATATGTTATTCACACATTTAAAAGTATTTGTTAGTTGGGGCCAAGATTGTTAACATCATTCAAAAGTAGTTAGGGTGTGGGTCACACTCGTGGAAAAATCTAGTGCCAAAACTTTTAATGACAAAGCTTTAAGGCACATTTAATGATTTATGTCATTGACACATTTAAGTATTTGTTAGTTGGGACCATCTTTTTGTAACATCAATTGAAAGGTATTGGTTAGGTTTAAAGTATTTGTTAGTTGGGGCCATCTTTGTTAACATCAATTGAAAAGTATGGTTAGGTGTGGGTCACCTTTGTGAAAATATCTATTGACACACTTAAAAGTATTTGTTAGATGGGACCATCTTTTATTTGACATCAATTGAAAAATATTTGTTACTTGGAGTGGCTGTCTTAATTGGCAAAACTTTTAAAGACAACATATATGCTATTGACACATTTGTATGGACATCAATTGAAAAGTATTTCTTGGTTGGGATGGTCTTTGTAGAAAAAACCTAGTATTTAAAATATTTATTAGATGGGATGGCCATATTTATTGACACATTTAAAGTATCTTTAATTAGGATCTTTAATGATGACTTCCATAAACTTTCACCCTTCCATTAACATGGTTTTTACAACATGTAATGTGCAATGATACCTTATAAAACTGATCCAATTACAATCCAAATATTCATTTAAAATAAAAGTACTCATAGGCAACCCATAATTATTAGTACACAAATATCATTTTGTTACCTTTATTGACACATTTAAAGTATCTTTAATTAGGATCTTTAATGATGACTTCCATAAACTTTCACCCTTCCATTAACATGGTTTTTACATGTAATGTGCAATGATACCTTATAAAACTGATCCAATTACAATCCAAATATTCATTTAAAATAAAAGTACTCATAGGCAACCCATAATTATTAGTACACAAATATCATTTTGTTACCTTTATTGACACATTTAAAGTATCTTTAATTAGGATCTTTAATGATGACTTCCATAAACTTTCACCCTTCCATTAACATGGTTTTTACATGTAATGTGCAATGATACCTTATAAAACTGATCCAATTACAATCCAAATATTCATTTAAAATAAAAGTACTCATAGGCAACCCATAATTATTAGTACACAAATATCATTTTGTTACCTTTTAAAGCACAATACCACCACTCTTAGAATCACTCGTGTCATAATCTTTAACAAATGAAAAGTAATAAAATGGGCTCTTTTTAAAAATAATCAAGATAAATAAATGTAATAAAATAAGAACAAGATAAATAAAGAGGATAGGTACTTTTTTGTATTTCTCTTTCATCAATTCAATAAAAAACTACAATGTTATGTGGTTAGTCAAGGTTTAGTCTCACACATGGATTTGACTTGATATATATGATTTTGAACTTTTGCTATGACTTTGATCTCTACACTAATGGTCTTCAAAAATTTGTTCTTATGTTGTCTAGACTTAGTGGTATTTAGAGACACCATTAGTGTTTGTTGTGTTGGGCATGTGAGGTGACTTGCTCCCCTCATTTCACCTTAGTCAAACCCTTGGATTGATTTAATAATTTTGAATAAGTTGGACAAGTGTTGGACTTTTGCAGGGCTTGTCACTAAGCTTAAGCTATGAAATAACCTAGTTAAAATTAGAGTCTTGCTAAAAAGTTAAAAAGGACCAAATTGAGCAGACACGATTGTGCCACATCGTTGGTGTTCTTGTTTAAGATAGGGACAAGAGTCTCTCTTGAGGCCTTGGAGTAATAGCATAATTGGAGGAAATTTTATTTACAAAGTCCCCTTCTAGGTTTGATATCATTCTCAAATCTAGTCACTTTTTGAATTGGGTGAAACATTTTTAGTCTAGGCACTTTACCTTTGAGATTGAATGTATTAGTTATTTGGGATGAAGCAATGTGAGATCCTACCACACATCCCTTGAGATAGAATTAGATGTCACTAGGTTTCCAATGGAGTGTGTAGGCATAGGCCATATGTACCACTATCATAGCACACCACAAGCTTATGGTGGGCCTAAAAGTTTTAAATCCTTAGTTTATGTTTAGTTTCAAATTCAATCGACTTTTACTTGTAAATCAAGTTTGTAATGATATTGAAGTTGATTTTTTGCTTGAATTTATAAATACCCCTAATATTACCCATGTAATTGATGTATTTATATAATCTATTTAAACCCATATCATTTCCAGGATTAAATGGCTATAGTTGTTTATAGTAATTTAGTAAACTAAATTTAACTTGCATTTAGGTAGCGTTTTCACAATTTATCAAATTATATGATGTTTTATTGGAATTCAATTGCATAGTTTTGATTCAATCCTTATCAAATTATATTTCATGAATAATGGTTCATCATAACCTATGTCTCATGAGTATGAATGGTCCACTTAACACTCATTGCATTTAGGTGATGCTTATAGGGGTAAGCATTGAGACTTCCCAAGAGCTCACCCATCTTAGTACTACTCCAAATAAAGTGTAGTTAACAATGGAGATAGCCCTAAGATCAAAGATCAAGCCCGTTTAGCTTGCTGCCTCATTTGAAAAACCTTTACCAAGTGTTGTGCCTTGTGAAACATTCATTATAAAGCTCCCTACCTCATTTATTGAATTTTAATAAAACATCATATAATGTGAGATCTCGCCATCCCTTGAGATAGAATGAGATGTCACTAGGTTTCCAATGGAGTGTGTAATTGTAGGCCACATGTTACACTATCATAGCACCACAAGTATATGGTGGACCTAAAAACATTAAATTCCTAATTTATGTTTAGCTTCATATTCAATCAAGTTTTACTTGTAAATCAAGCTTGTGTTGATATTGAATTTAATCTATTGCTTGAATTTATTATTACCCCTAATATAACTCATGAAGTTGATGGGTTTATATATACTAGTTAAACCCTTGTCATGTTTGGGATTGAAGGGCTCTAGTTGTTCAAATTAATTCAATAAACCAGATTTAATTTACACATAGGTGGTATTTTCACATTTCAAATCATATGATGTTTTATTATGATTCAATTGCATAGCTTTTAGTGTATCCTTATTGACCCATATTTCATGAATAATGGTTCACAAGAACCCATCTTTTATGAGCATAAATGGTCCACTTAACACAATGTATTTAGGTGATTATTATAGGGTAAAGCATCAAGGCTTTCTAGGAGCTCACCCATCCTAGGAATACTACAAATAAAGTGCAATTAACCATGGATTTAACCTCGAGATCAAGCCCACTTACCTTGCTACCTATGAACCTATCAAATTACTAAATCTGAATATTAGTATTGCAATAAAACCAAATTCAATAATCAATAACTACATAAATGAGAGTGCATGCACACAAAACAAAGTAAATCATATTGAACTAATATTACCTCCACAAACAGGTCTAACCTTACTCCATTGTACTTGATAAATGCTACAATAATAGTATATGAATTGCTCTTGACTTTAGCATAACCTTGATTCACAAAATGGATGCAAAGATGGCTTGATTTCTCAAAATTTGTGGAGACTTTAAATGGCTAAATGATGGGTGATTTATATCTTTCACCTAATAGTTCACCAATGGTGGAGGATGATTTGAGAGATCAATGGATGAGATTGAGTGAGAGATCATGATGAACACGCAAGCAACATGTGTTAAGTTGAGTCAATTGATTGCATGGATGATTGAAGAGTGAGTGAGTGAGTGAGAATGAATTGGTGTTGCTTTTCAACCAGTTCACTAAATTAGGAGATAGAAGAATATACATAGACTTAATTTAATAAATTTATTTAATTTCATGTGCATGAGATAAAGATCTATTTAGGAAATAAATTAAATATTTTATTTATTCATTTTTAGAAGAAAAAAGATAGAAAAAATTAAACAATTTATTGAATTTTAGAGAAAATGTTAGCTAATTAAATAATTAAAATTATTTAATTATGGTGGATGAGAAGAATGCATGAATTAATTAATTAATTAATGTGGATAGAAGAAATTAAGAATTTAATTAAATAATTATAAATTATTTAATTTGTGTGGATAAGGAAATTTGAAGATATAATTGAACAATTAAAAAATATTTAATTAATAGTGATGGATATAATGATAATAAATGATGATGAGAAGTGATGATTTAGACAAGATGTGTTAGTCATTTCTATGTGTCTACATTTTGCCCCTCAATGAGATAATGTACTTGTTCTATTGTCTCAAAGACATGTTGCTAGTGTGAAAATTTTAGGTGATAACGTGCCCAAGTGTGCTCCAATGGACCAAGGGATGGAGGTTAGTTGCCCCCTTCAGAGATTGGCCAGAAGAAATAAATTTTGGGTCGAACTCATGATAGGAAAATAGGGTTGGTTTAATGGAATAGAATTCTAAAAATGGGATTAGATGGTGAAAGAACAAGATTTGAGGGTAGGGGGATGAAAGAAAATAGATTGGGGGGTAGGGATGAGGAATTAGGGTTTGGGTGGTTATCTATAGGCATAGAAGGGTCATTTTCACCTCATTTGCACTCTCCTAGATTTTGAATTTTAGTCTCTAGAGTCTAAAGGAGTTGGTGAGATGACGGGTATTTCGAGAAGCAACCATCGTGTAGAGCATGTTCATCAGTTCTAGTAGCTAATTGAGTCACCTACAATAGTATGTATCTAACCCTTAGGTCTCTAGATCTAGGTTTTGGTGAAATAAATTGTAAGTAAAATAGGTCCAATCAAATACGCTGCAGTATGAAATTGTCTATTTGAAACTCAAAATGGCACTTTAAAGCCCAAAATGGCATTTTTGATGCACTGTATTAGTATATTTGATAAATGAATTAGTGCTTTTGAAATTTTGGGTTGCATGTGATTTTTGAGTCATGATTGATTTAGTGCATTTGATGGCTAGTTTAGTGCATTTTCTTTAATAGCTTGCATGTGATGTCCAGATTAGCACATTTGAAAATATTGTTTGCATACGATAAATATTGTGGTGCAATTGAAAAATTGGGACACAATTGGTTTTAGGGGTTTGGTACATTTGATGTTAAGGCTAGGTTAGGATTATCTATTTTGCAATCCGATTAATGTTACATGCACTATTTTTCTAGGTTGTACTAGAGTGTATTATATCTAGAGAGTGTCATCTCATGACATTGTATATGAGGACAAAGTTGGATGAGCTAGAATGGATTTTCCTAGTAGTGGTTGGGTTATGGCACATTACCTATATGCCCAAGATTCAAACACATAGTGTCGTGATGTTAGCCCTAATCGAGAGATGACAGAGTAAGTGATGTGCATTTGTATTACCGATTGGCGTGATCACAATTACTTTGGAGGATGTTTGGAGGATTTTGAGGATCTCCATTCATGGTGAGTAGGTTCTTTATAATGTTGATTATGAATAGAGTTCTTTGGAAAGGGTTTTATTGACAAATGACCTAGGCATCAAGGATGATGAGATAGATTTGAGGAGGGAGATGGGGAGGTTTGATGCTCTTTCATTAGTTTAGGCCAAGATAGTAGGAGGATTATTAGTTCTTGATTGAAGATCTTGAGGGTTTTCTATTGGTTGGTGAGGTGTTGGAGAATATGCTAAATTACAAAGTGGTATATTCTTAGGGACCACGTTTTCTTGAACACCTATATCATGACATGGATCAAGTGATGTACATGTACGGGGCCAATTTATCATGTGAAATTATATTGCTTCATATTTGGGCCTGGGAGCATATCACAATGACATAACCAATTGGATGGAGGGTTCATGGGAGCGGTTTTCCATATGTTTTTGTATATGATAGTATTTTGACACGTTGGCAACTTGGCAATCTCGCATATTAGAGACACATTTTTATGAGCTTGATAATATTGGTTCGAGGTCATGATGATTATATAAGGGATGGATAGATGATTCTAATCACCTATTATATTGTAGGAAACCCAAAATTTGATTGGTTGGATCACACATATTATTAAGATATATATGCCAAAGTGGGTTCAATGTCGGTTTAGTGAGGTGCAGGGTCTACTAGGTATTGAGGCTATTTTTTCCTATACTTAGAGAGAGATTGGATAATGGGGACCTATAATATCCCTAGACATTATTATTATAGGTTTTGAGGCCTTAGTTCTAGTTCAATGGGCATGGGGAGTAGCCATTATAGATGTATGGACTAATATAGAGTATGACACATGGTGGGAAGCTCATAGGCCTATCAAACTGACTCATTTCTAAGTGTTGACAGGGTTGGTTGGTGGAGATGGGATGTAGAGCCAAGGATGGATTGTTGATAGAGGCATATGATGATGACATTCATAGGGGGAGATGGAGATGGAGTGGATGGAGGTGATGAAAGTGGTGTTGAGGCATGTGGAGGGGATGGGGGTCAGGGAGGAGGAGATGGTGGAGGAGATGGAGATGATGGATGGGAGGAGGAGGCCATTATGATTGGATGTGGTATGCAAGTAGAGGAGGTTGGAGGTGATGATGGAGGAGATGGGGACCTTTAGGTATGACTAGCTATTTCCCTATTCGAGCACGATTAGGCTCAACAAGAGAGGGATGCATTACAGGTGGAGCAAGACTTGGACTGAGTGGAGAGGGATAGCCTCTTTGTGCTTCTTACTCAAAGGATAGAAAATAGAGATTGTGAGATTGTGATTCGATAGCAAGCAAAGGTAGTAGGTGGTATGTTTATGATGCAGGTTATGGGGGAAGTTCGTCGGATCATAGAGGAGGCCATCTACTATAGGACCCTCTATGAGAGAGAGGTACTTGTAGACCGTTAGGCTCCTAGTTCAGGGGCTTCTTGATTAGTGAGATCAAAGGGGAGATCAGTCATGGGAGCACCATTGGGACCACCACTAATACCTACAACATAAACACTAGCAACACAAGATCCAACAGGTCAAGACTTAGCAGCAGGTATTCCTCCTTGTGCACCATCACCTAGTCACTTAGAGGGTGGGAGCTCTACCTAGAGAGGGCATTTTGTATATATTTTGATGTATACATGTATTATTTTACTTGTGATCTATTGTATTTATGTATATTATGGCTCATGCAACCCATTGTATAGACATTTATTTATGGATTTATTATGTCATGGGTTTTTATATATATGAGATGATATTTTTGTTTTGGTGATCTATGATGTGTATGATGATGTATGTATGTAATGATGTTTTCATGTGATTATGCTATATGTGATGCATGTAATGATGATGTTATATGTGATGCATATAATGGATGGATGTATGTAATGGATGTTACTAACACTATGATGATTTTGATTAATGTAATAGATTATAATGTATTGGATTATGGTGATGATGGACTATGGTAATGATGCTATGATTTATGTGATGTAATGCTATAATTTATATGATGTGATGTTGTTATTTTCTCTTTGATGCTATGATGAACTATGTTATGATTGTATGATGATGCTATGATTGATGATGTTATATGCTCATGATTATTGATGTAGGATACTTATGATGTTGTGAACTATACTAATGATTGTGTACGTAGGAATTGTATGGATGCATAAAGACATATTTTTGTGTGTCATGATAATTGAGATCTTAAGGATTTGTGTAAGTAGGAGCCATATAAAGCTTATAGACCATTATTTTAGTAAAATATATATCTAGTGGTCTTATGAGAAATATTTAGGGTTGTAATGGTGAGTCAACAAGGTGTAGATGTGTATTACCATAGGTGCATTGGAATTAATAAAATTATGGGAGGACTCATGCGCCACAAGTTTTATAAATTGGAGCCTTGAGATGGTCATATCATATTGTGTTATTTGTAGGTGTGTGAAAGCATCCAGGTTGTATGAGATCAACAAGGAAGTGTATTGTGGTGTGTCTCTCTTGTGAAGATAAATAATGTACTTTCCCTCTTTTCTCATGTGGATGGATAGAGTGGTTAGTAGGATGGGGATGAATTCATAAGATAAAATAAGTGATGTAGGATGTAGGATAATGATGAATAAATGAATTTTGTTGATCAAGTATCAAATAGTGAAAGCTATAGTTAAGAAATGGGGTGGATAGTGAATATGAAATGGACAAGTGATAATGGGATGAAAAAGTGGTTTTAATTTATTTTTGGTTATGATAAAACATGTAAAGAGCAATACTTATTTTGATTTAGCAAATGAACATTGTGCACCAAGGTATGAAGAACTAGGGTAGCGTTGTATCCCTTGCATGGACTTTGACTCTACAAAAAAAGGGTATCCTTACTTGTATTAGATACATATGGAAACCTTGTCAGAATGTGTGAGAGAATAAGACTTAAAGCATGATAGTCCTAGTACACAAAAGGTATAAATGACTTAATATGAAAATGACGTTTGTTTATGCAAGAAGCTACCTCAACACACACATGACAAGTATTCACCATGGTCATATTATAAGAACATCCCACAAACACAACCTGTGAAAGCAATGACCATGCCCCATTCTATGCTTCTCTTAACACACCAAGATATTGAAAGATCAAGATGATCTTAAGTAAGTGTTGGAAGGGGACAATAAGACAAATCGAAAAGAAAAAGACCAACTAACAAAACAAATCAACAACCATCATATCTCTTGCCAAAGAGAACATTGTGATTTGGATTGGGCCTATCATAGAAAGAATACATCTATTAAGGCATGGATTATGATGATAAATAAAATGATTAGGAAATAGGTATGTAGGTAGTAGGTTGATTCAACAGTGGTCCTTAGCTAATGACTTTCGTAAAAAAATATGTTTTAGTTGATACGTAATGTTTTTATTCCTTGAGTGTCAAAGATGACTTGTGGTGATGAATGAGTTATTATGGGTGATTATTTTATTATGGATGGGTAAATTTGTGTAGGTGTTCATTTTATTTTATTTTTTGGAATATTTTTTTCTTTTTTTAATTTTTGAAATATATGATTTTTTTTTGGATTTTTGGATATTTTATTTTTTGAAATGTTTGATTTTTTGGATTTTTGGAATATTTGATGTTTTTGGATTTTTGGAATATGTGATGTTTTTGGAAATTTTGGAATATTTGATGTTTTTGGAAATTTTGGAACATTTGATGTTTTTGGATTTTTTAGTTAAGGCAATAACAAGGATCCAATCCGATGACTAGGCTTGAGGAAAATGCCCCCAAATAGGTATAGTATCATTTATTATAGGATGGATGTATTGAATTTATTATGGTATTAGGTTGGATGGATGATGCTAGACACTAATAATTACTAATTCATGCTAGGTGGGTAAGCGAAATATGATATATGTAGATGGATATAGTTGGGATATTGACTTTATTATGAATGGAATGGATAAGAAATTGATAGATGGTAGATGTTTCTTATCACATGCCACTTGCAAACATGTTTTCACTATGGTACTTGTCTAAAGCACCACTGAAGTGGTTTTCACAAGAGGACAATTTTTATCTTTACATTTTTTAGGGATTTTGCTCCACATGGCTCCTATAAATATGTTTTCACCATGGTACTTTCCCAAGGCACCACCAAAGTAGTTTTCACCTTTGGACGGATTATTTCTCTATACTTTTTTATTTTTAATGGATACCAAGGGTCAAGCATAAAATTTCTTGAGATGTTTGATTCTGATGGGCTCTTGTAGAGGCTCCCCTTTGAGTGTTGCAAGTTGGTAGGCTCTTGATCCATTGATTGTTGTGATAACAAACGGTACCAACAAATTAGGATCAAAATTTCCTTTGTTGTCCTAATCTTGTTTAGTTTTTTATTCTTTCAAGACTAGATCACCTACTTTAAATCTTTGGGTTTTGATCTTCTTGTTGTAACTATGATGAAGGAAATTTTTATAGGATTACAAATGATTCAATGTATTGAGACGTCTTTCATCTAGTAAATCTAACTCATGTAGTCTGGATACCTGGTACTCTTCATTATCTATGATATGTTCCAAGGATACCCTTAATGAAGGATGTTTGAACTCAATAGGAAAAATAGCTTCAGTGTCAAAAACTAGTAAATAAGGGGTAACATTGTAGGTGTTTGAATGATAGTATGGTAGGCCCATAAGGAAAAGTTGAGTTGAATGTTCCAGTCATTACTAACATCATTGATTGTCTTCTTTAGGATTTTAAGTATGGTTTTAGTAGAAGCCTCATCTTGATCATTGCCCTATGGGTAATATGGAGTGGAAAAGTGATGTTGGTTATGGAATTGGGTGCAAATACTACAAACATCCTAGTTTTTGAAAGGTGTACCATTGTGTGATAATGGCAGGGGGACACCATACCAAAAAATAATGTAATTAATAATAAATTTTTTTATTTTTTTACTAATGATGTAGATCAATCGAATGGCTTATATCCACTTCGTAAAATACTCAATGGTGGTGATAATAAATTTGTGGTTGTTAGATGAGGTGGGTGAAATTTTCCGATGGGGTCAAGTCCCCATAATGAAAAGTGTCAAGGGGTGGTAATCAATTGCAACTCTTAAGCAGGTGCATGAATTAAATCTATATATTGTTGGCATTGAAGGTATTTCTTCAAAAACTAATGTGTCTCTTGTTCCATAGTTGGCCAATAGTATCATGTTCTCAGTAACTTCTCAGCAAGGGTTGGGCCACTAAAATGTGACCCACAAACACCTTGGTGGACCTCATGTAAGGTGTTTATAGCTTCTTCTAAGTTTAAAAATCTAAGTAGGGTACTCTCAAGACTCTTTCAGTATAGTATATCGCCAAGGATAGTGAAGTGGAATAAGCAATAGATGAAGGCTTTGTTTTGATTACTAGTTAGATTGGATGCAATGGTATTATCATGAAGGAATGTGTATATATCGTGATACCATGGGGAATTAGGACCAACAATTTAAAACATGAGATCTGAATCAAGACATTAAGAGCATGTACCAAAATTTATTCCACTAGAAATTCAAATCATTGACTATTATGAGGCATATCTAAAAGAGATCTAATAGTTTCCATTGTATTTATAGATTTATTATTCAATCTTGGTATTTGTTTGAAAGAGATATTGGAGAAATACTACTTAAAACTGTCAACCATTCTCTTATATGGTAGCACCTTATAATCCTTTGTTTGGTAGTCATCATTAACTTGTCTCATAACTAGTTGTGAATCTCCATAGACTTGTAGCTCTCCAATGTGCCACTAGATTTCCATTTTGAGTCTTGTAATGAGTGTTTCATATTCGGAAATATTGTTGGTACATGGGAATGCTAGCCAATATGATTTGGGGAAACAATCACCTTGAGTGATGAATAAGACTCCTACTCTTGAACCATGTTGAGTATGGGATTCATCAAAGTATAATTTCCACTATTTTTTTGGGCACGATAGTAAAATCCATTTCATCTAGAAAGTTAGATATAAGTGGATTTTCATCATATAGAGGTGACTTTGCTAGTTGGTATGCAATGAATTATCCTTTTATTGCCTTTTGATCCAAAAATTCTATGTCAAACTCACTCAATATCATTGCCCATTTATCCATGCAACCAATGAGTGTTGCTTTGGACAAAAGATACTTCAATGTATCAACTTTTGTGATGAGCTTAGTTTGGTTATTAAGCATGTAGTTTCAGAGCTTCTATGATGCAAAAGCAATAATTAGACTTGCTTTCTCAATAGGTGTGGTATTCGTCTCATATCCTACTGATGTTATATTGATGTAGTAGATTTCTCTTTCTTTTTTGACATCATCATGTTGTGCTAGGAGAGATCCTAATGTTGTTGTTGTGGATGATATGTATAATATCAATGGCTTGCCTTGAAGTGGAGGCATCGACACTAGCAGTGAAGAAAATTAATCCTTTAGTTTTTGAAATTCTTGTTGTCACTTCTCATCCCATTTTAATGTGACATTTTTATGAAGGAGATGAGAAAAATGATGACATTTATCTACTATTTGGGCTATGAACTGTCATATTTACTGTAGTTTTATTTTGATATTATGAAGCTATTTAATATTGTTTGGTAGAGGCATCTAAATTAATTTATGATTGCTTATCAATTTATATGAAAAAAATTCTTTGTGATCTCCAAGTGGTATGATTTTTCTAAGTCCCATAAGCTCTACAATAGCTTCATCATTTTGAAACATGTCTTGAACCGGTGGTCCTTTTTGGTACCAATTGATAAGTTGAGGGTAAATAAGTGGGAGGTCAATGGTTTGCAAGGGCAATATGAATAATATGGAAGTTAACATGTAAAATACATTTTCAAATAGGTCAATGATGTACATGTAATATTCTTCGATGGTATCATCATTAGAATTTTAAACCATAAGAAAAACTTAAGCTACCTTCCTAAGGACACACTCAATGTTTGGAAACACATTACTTGATGAACCATACCCAAGCCCCTGATATTTTTGTCTCTTTTATATAACTATGGGTTCTCTTATTCCTTCCTCATGAATTCCAAGACTACCTTGACCTGTAAATCTCATGTTCTTGATGATCTCAAATCCTTTAGCATATTTCTCAAGTGGTAGGGTGGATTGTTATTTATCTTCTTGATATAACCACTTGGAGATATCTTCTTCTATAAATTTTTTTTGTAACTCTTCCCAATATGATAATACAATGGGTTCATACTTGATAATTGAAGTGGTCATTTCTATGTGTCGAGGTTTTCCATATCTTAGGAGAAGATCAAAGTTATCCTACATAAAAGGACTCTTTCAGATCATATTCTCCCCAACCCTTGTCATGTATTTGGACCTTGATTTTAGGAATGGAACCATGTGTATTAGATGATGAGGCCAATGTGGATGGGTCAATATCAGATGAGGAGGAGGAGATTTTTTTGTTGGGTACTTGGTGGATTTTTTGTTTTTTTGTTTTATCTATATTTTGGAAAGGTCCCCCATAAATAGTTACCTTGGTTTCATTGTATAGAAAATTTATGCATTGATGGTAAGTGGATGGGATGTATTGCATGGCATGTATCCATGGGTGGCCTGGAAGGATGTTGTAGGGGAGATCAAGGTCCAATAATTGACAAGTAGTTTTTGTGATCACACGACCAACTTGAATAAGTAGCCTGATTATCCCTTTTGGTTCATGTTCAGAGTCATCATATAATTTTGTTGTAATTCTCTTCTATTTTCTATGACCCCATCAGAGTATCCCAATTGTTTTTCCAATTTTAGTGTGCAAATGTTTAAGCCTCTCCACCATCTATCAAGACTCTTTTTATTTTGTGTTTATGGACATAGGCGTCTAAATACAATGCTTGGTTATGGTATGAGGTGGTAGGAAGGTCTTTTTCTATTAATATGAGGTGATGGTTTGATGTAAGGTGTCCTACCATGACTTTAAAAAAATTCAATGTCTATGTTGGTATGTATGGATGATGCCTAAAGTTCTTTTTCAAGGATTTCCTTATGTGAAGGAGATATGCAAAGGATTTCTAAGATATACATTTTGGCTAGTGTTTTATTTAGATGCTCTATAAGGTCATATTCATATGGTAAATGAGGTGCTTGTGGGAATCCCTAGAGAGTTACTTTTCCATATTGTGTAATAACTACACATTCAAGAGTCTTATTTAGGATGGTAATAGTGGAAATATGGTTATTAGTTCTTTAATATGTCCCACTAAATAATCATATGAATAGTTGACATTATTATAACTCTTTCCCTTACTTGAGTCATTTTTCTTTACATGGTCAAGGATTGGATCCTTGTAGATACCAAGATCATAATTGGTAAAATTTACAAGATGGTCTTTGATGTTGACATCCCCTCGATCAATAATATATTGGATGATATTTTTCAATTTCATACAGTTAGGTGTCTTGTGACCTTTTATCCTATGGTACTCACAAAATTTATTTTTATTGTACCATGAAGGTTTAAATTTTGGTTCATCATACTATCTTTGCTTTGAAATCTTATTGAGATTGGTTTGAATCAGTTTATTTAATGCACACTCAGTTGGCTACCCTAAAGGAGTATATTTTCATCTAGGATTATTATTTTGTCTTAGTGCTCCCCTTGGGAGAGTCATGTTTTGGTTACTTTGTTGTGTGTTAGATGGTGTTTGTATATTCTACACAGATTTAGCATCCACTACACCATCATTAGTAACATTATTATTCTTTTCCCATAGGTGAGGTTTATCATTAGAGTGTGAGGCATGGTCTTTTCTTTCTTTTTAATTTTTCACAAGTCTTTTTTCAATGAGGTTTTTTCAATAGTGATCCATTTCTCTATAATTTCATCAAAAGTGTTAGCACATTGCACTTGTAAAGTGGAAACCCATTTATTGATTGAGATTTAGGACAAAAATTATCATGAGTTGTTTTTATGGTATGGGCAATGAGAATTTATTAGCCATATTCCTCCAATGTTGTAGGAAGGAAGCAAATGATTATCTATTTCATTGTTGGGTGTGGCATAAATACGTAATAGATATATCGTGTTCAATATTGTAAGAGAAATGACTGATGAATTTTTCAGCTAGTTCATGAAAGGTCTTGATACCATTTGTAAATGAGAGAACCATTTTATTGTTTGTCTTCCTAAATATTGGGGAAAGAGGTGCATCAAGTATGTGCCATTATAAGCTACCTCTAGGAAGGCTATGCATAATTCCCATATATGCTCTCATGGGTCACCTCTTTCTTTATACTTGTCAATTTTTTACATTTCAAAGTTATTGTAGTGCCTCTCATACTATTCCCCTGACAGATTAATAGTTGATCTAATTTTTTTACGCGACATTATGACACACTATATGATGTTAGACTCATTGTTATGATGATGCCATTACATGAGGTTTTATGTACATGTTATGATTAGTATATGTTTGGATGATCATTATTGAGACACTAATGATTTAGGTGTTCTGATATGGATTTATTCAAGTGACTATGGAGATCTATTTTGTTTATGAGGACTAACCCTATTATCAACATTATGTGATTATCATGTGATTGATCTTATCTTGATTGCTATGTAGCTTATTATTATATGAGTTGATTCGATTAATAGGTGTTGTTCTTATTGATGCTATTGAGTGAAAGGGACAGTGTCACATCACTCACTTATGAGTACCCTGGGACGTTACAATTCTCTTTTACAATGTGACTATTATATGTTTATGTATATGCACAACTATTTTGTGTGCTGCAAGTTGCAAGTACTAGGCAGTGACTCCACCTAAATTGGCAGGTCTAAGTGTGCCTTGAACCCAATGGATTATTTAACCTGAGATAACACTTGATCCCCTACCCTAGCCATCATTCTCGAAGAGGATGAGTATCTGGTTTGACACTCTGTCAGTTTCATCGATATTGTCAGTATGTCAGTTGATCAGTTAGTGTTGCTTGAGGTTTTGCTTTTCGACCCTGGATAGTGGTTACATAATCATTTGGACATTTGGTTCTATTTAATTTAAATTGTTTGATAAATAAATAAAAATATAAATGTATATAATAATAGTTAATAATAAAATAAATTTATAATGTAATGTCAATAAATAAATAATAATATGATAAATAAATAATAAGATAAATAAATAAAATATCTTATAGTCGGGTTATATAATTAATTAATATGTAAGTGCTGTTGGTAAATGGTTTTATTGTTTGTGTGAAATTGAGTATCAATTATTTTCACCCAAAATATAATTTATAAGTGAAATACTTTTAACTAATTTAAAATTAAGTATTGTGTTGTGTCGGGAAGGTTAATTTAATAAATCAAAGCTAATTATAATTTGTTCTATAATTGGTTGGGAATTCCCATACAACCACATTCTTCTTCTTCCTAAAAATGTTTTGGATTTGGGGAGATTTCATTCAGTTCTTTTGGGAGGAGAAAATTGGTCTGTAAAAAATGAAAATTCTCATACATTGTTGATTATGCTGGAGATTGGAAGTTTTTGGTATTTTGGGTTGAGGAATCAGAATTGGAAATCTGAGTGAAAGTTTGAAGCTAGGCATCAAATTTTCCTCGTTCAAAAATGCTTGCTTGTATGTATAATTAATTTGGTTGATTTTTCTCTCTGTTTTCTGAAAGTAATTGTTTGATTGTTTTATTTACCCAAAGGGAAATGGGCACAATATTTTCAATTTAACTATCCTAGTTTCTATGTCACTAGTTTTACCATGTGTATGTTCGTTTTATTCCCCTTTTGGGTTAATTAAAGAAAGGATAAAAGAGCCTGCTAGATAATATTTATCAAATATGTTTTAGCGTCAGTTAAGTGATAATATAGTTTTCTTCAGTCAAAACGTTTCACCTGGTAGTTATGTATTTATTTCTCTGCTTTATGAAAACGCATTTTAGATCATGCCTCTTGTTTCACATTACATGAGTTTTGGACAACGATTATCTTTGTTCCATGGTGATCCAATTGAAGCGCCACTTTCTTCTATCGATGGAGATGAAAATACGCTGTGGAGGGTGCACCTATTTTCTATCATCATTTGTATTTGTCTCTTTGTTTTATGCATTTATTTCTAGAACTATATTAAAAGATTTTTTTTGTAGGGCAATATAGTATTTCACAATGTGTCAATTTGTAGGTGTTATATGAATCTTTTAATGCACATATACCACTGTATCCATCTGTTCAATGTAATCCTCAATGGCATATCAATTACTTGTCTGCTAATGTTATAATCTAATTTATATATTTGCTCCTTTAAAGTTCTCTTGTATGAATATAATGCTCTTAACAGCGTAATTAGGGTTATGATTGAATTATGTATGCATCATAAAATAAATTTCATCATGACTTAAATATTTAATTGTGATTGTGAGGTGGTTCTATGTATTAGTGTGGTTGCCTAACTCGTCTCTTCTTATTTTGATTAATTGACCAAAAATAATTGACTTGGTAAAATCATTAGCGGGCAAGACTCCATCTTAACTTTTATTTTGTTTGTTACTAGATAGTTATTATAGAGGTTGTTTGAGCTTCGTTTATCTAATTGTATTAGATTATTATTTAGTTATTGTGCATTTTAGTTCTCGACTGAATATCAATGCTCTAAATGTTAATCTTGTGTAAATTATCAATATGTTGCTTTTAGATGTCATTAGAAGTAAGTAAAACAATTCTATATTTTAGTTGAAAAGTTAGTTGACGTTCATGTTCTTTATAAATGAAATTATTTGAGGGATCCTCAAACTAGGTGTAACAATAATAATATTATTTTCTCTTAATTTCTAATGGGCTATTTAATTTATTAGTATTATATGCAAAGCTTAATGAGTTATTATTCTTTAGTATTGCTTAATTGTGTATTCATTATAATTGAATAAGTTATCAACTCAAATTTATATAATTTTTGTATAAGTGTCATCAATGTGATAATTATTTAGATTATTTTTAATAGTTTTTTTTTCTTTACAACAGGGGTGTCCTCGTGACCCAGCTCAGTCGCCCAACAACCCATATCTTGGATACCTGGGGTGAGAATAGTCCCTTGCGGGTGAGATCCATTGCCCGCAAGAAGTCCCACCTCTTAAACCCAGGAGCAGAGTCGAACCCAAGACCAATGGGGAGCAAACCCACTGCCCAAGCCAACTATGCTACCCGTGTGGGCTATATTAGTCCTAGTGATTGTAGGTGAAATAGTTACGTTATTATTGGTCCTATGATCTCACCTAACACTTAATTATTCAATTTCTTATTAATGGGTAGTATGTAAAAATAATATGATTTTAGTTACTCATACCTTAAAAGAGTATTTGAATTAAATGTGTTATGTTTATATTTTAATACTCATTTTATTTAATTTTGAGAAAGTTTAGCTAATTAGTTGTGTTTTATTAGCATAGACTTGGGACGACATTACATAGTAACTAGATGATTAATAGAATTGTCATGTGATTAATTAGAATCTTGTTATTTTAATTAATTAAAGTTGCAATTTAATATTAGGGATTCATAGTAGCTAGTTCTATAGAGATGATGGTTTTATTAATGATATAGTTATTCTTAAATATAATTACTTGTAGTGAATAATGTCTTATTTAAGAGAATATCTTCATGATTATAACGATATGATTAGTTATTTGTATTAAACAAAGTGTTTTGATTATTGGATTAAGTGTTTATGTAATTGTTTAAAATGGATGTCATCTTGTGGAGTATGTTGGGAAGTGTGTTTAGTATGTTGGTTTTCAGAGGCCTAGGAGGGTGTATATACTTGTATGTATGGTCCTTATGATTGTTTAACCTTGGAAGTGGTTTGGAAATGTTGTTGGCCATGTGTATTATGCGAACACAAACCCTAAGGGTGTTGCCTCTCTGTCTATGTATGGATTCATGTGATTGTGATAAGTGTGCAAGATGGACAATGCCTTGCTCTATGTAGGGTTTACTAGTTGCAAGCTAGGGGAGTGGCTCTAAATGGGGGCCGAAACCCAAAGTGGTGTCTCAGACAACCCATTGGAGGGTTTCTTAATCTAGTGATAACTTTAATAATGTATTAGGGGGATGGGTAGAATTCACATTAATCAGGATAATGGATGTCTCACACATTCCCTATAGTACCCGTATAGGCTAAGGATGGGTTGAGAAGGCTTGGTTGGCAAGATCAACTTCTTTGTCCTCATGAAAGGAATGTTGGTTCCGCATGTGTCACCCTATGGGACTGGGACCTAGTGAGAGGTTACCAAGACAACCATAGATGGGGGTCAAGGTCTAGTGAGAGACTGCCAAGACAACCCATGCTAGGACCATGCGATGACACTCCTCCCTATTGCAGTCTAGCACTCCCTAGTTGCATTTCCTCTTCTTGTGCGTGTGTGCCTCTGAAAATGATGTAAGTGTTGAAAGTATTGGTGTTGTTAACAATGATGTTGTGGTGTCTTGTATACCCCTTTTGCTTATGATAGCCTGTGTCTTCTTGATTGTCTATTGGATGTGGGACCTTGTGTTATCTCCTAGCATGGGGGGTGGACCTCAAGGTTGCACATGGTCAGGAGGTTGGTGTTTTTTCCTTCATTGGGTATCCTTATTGCATGTTTGTGTGTGTGGAGATTCATCATTGCACTCTGGACTCCAATTCCTGTTCTAGTTTGAGAAGGCAACCTTTCATGTATTTGTACTTTCGATTGTATTTATGTTGTATCTCTTAATTTAATCTAATGTAATCTTCCCACATGTGTACTATGGGAAGCATGGTTGTAATTATTGTAAGATGTAACAATTATTGATGATTCCTTCCTGTAAAGAGTACTGTAAAGAAATGCAATATTCATATGAAAGTTAGTTAGAAAATGATTCTTAGTGTTGATTATCAGTTGTAACATTATGGAAGTAAGTATATAGGATTATTTAATTTGGTGCTTTAAAATGAACCTTACATGTAGTTTGATCATGTTATCTTTTTATCATTGATGAAATGTCTCTAGTAGTCTTGATTTGTGAGTAGCGCAGTTGAGGAACCGTAGAGGACCTAGGATTAGTTTATCATGTTATGTTATGCATTCTGTAGTTTTTTTTTATTTTTAAAAATCCATTAATGTGACCTAGTTTAGTGTTGTCCTCTAGGGTTCCTTGGCAGGGGTGTTATAGTTGTGAGGGAAGGGAATCATAGGTATTGTTCAATCAAATGGATAAGGACATATATCCTCAAGTGTGTAGTTTTTCTTTGTGTTCCCTGTTAAGATTTGGTGTTATACACCATTGCATAAATTGATTTATTATAATTTTGTAATTAAATAATTATTTAGTTGTGGTGCACCTAGGAGGTGTGTTTAGCCATACTAGGTTTTTATTTGGGGACCACTTGTAAAGTTGTATTGTAACATTGGGTTATTATTTTATGTGTGGGAGACATAGGATAATAATTTAATATTGGGGAAATATTTAATAAAGTAAAAAATTAGTACCCAGTATTAAATGAGAGGTCAATGCTTTTGTGTTCACATGGTTTTGTGGCACATGGTTTTATCTTACCACTTGGTTGTATTTGTGTGAGGTTGTATCTATAAAATGAAACAAATTTTTAGTGCCTAAGGTTGGTTGGGTGAGTGGGTTTTCATTATTGAGTCTTTTTGAGGAGTGCATATGTGAAGCATGGCATGAGATGCGTTGATTCATGCTTGGACACATGGAGAATGCACTGGAGAGGCTTGATGCTTCAAAAGTATTTGTGGTAACTCTATAAGTGCATGCATTCTTTTATTGTTGAATAATAGATGGGGTATGGATGGTTTTGGAGGTTGGGTTTTTCCCTATTGAGGATTTTCCCAGGGTATATCTTGTGTTATCTTATGGCTTATCTATTTTTATCTATGTATTATGGTTATTTTGTAATCTTGTAAGCATGCTTTTCTCTCATGGGGTTATGTAGGAAATGAATTAAATGAACTCGACATTGATGTATTATTTCCTAACAAGTGGTACCAAAGCTTTAATGGTTGTGGGAGGTGTGAGCTCCCAAGTTTTGTTATAAACCTTGTTTCAATAGATTTGGTGCAAGGTTGAATCCATGGCTATGCGGAATAGATATGAGGAATTACAAAGATATGGAATGCATGTGCAGGTGTTATTTTATAGATTTGGGTTTTTGGGATTTGTAGATTTGTTTGGTTTATTGCAGATTTGAGGCATGAGAAATTTGGGTCAAAAGGGTTTCTTGGATTGTTCTTTCTTGAGGTTTTTTGTAGAGGAAATTTCATAGATGACCTCTTGAGACAAAATAGACCTTACTATTGGATCCAGGATGGTCAAGAAATGAAGGTTCATATGAAATTTGACTTATTTTGGCCACTATGAAAAAATGCAAAAGAAAATTGTCCCCATAGCTCGTTGTACGGCTGTATGACATTTGCAGAGGAGTCAAAATTTTAAAATTATTAAAGCTTGCAGCGTTAAAATATTATTGAAAATCCTTAAAATTAAAAAAAAAGGGAGCGGGGGTTTGCAAACCCTCATACCCATGGTACTTGATTAACAGTCAGGTGTTGACAGTGTTAATCAAGTTGTCAGCTTGTCGATGATGTCGGCCCCCAATTGGCAGTCTGGGACTGACAAGGCTCAAGCCCTAGTCCCACCCCTCGATTGGGTGGAGCCTAGCTTGGAGCTGCACAAGGGGCATTTAAAATAAAATTCGCCCATTATTAAAATATTTAAAATCAAACCAATTTTATATTTCCATCGATTTTTCTCAACCCAAGCATCATTGATGTGCCACCACTGTCGGTGAGGCCGCTAGCTAGCCAACCATAAGCTTAATTGGGGGACTTTTTTTTAAACAGGCATAAATTTCTCCCACAGTGTCAGATTTTCAACTTCCAATAATCAACGAAAATCTCTCTCTAAGCACTATACAGTGGTACAAGTTTAGTTCCATGATTTTTCTATTTTCATCAATTTTTGGGTCCTAGAAGCTAGATGTTCTCTTGTACATAGTTTTGAGCATAACTTTTGCATATAAAATCAGATTTTTGATTTTGAATAGGTGTTGGAGAGCATGTGTAGTGTACTACATAGTGGATTAGGTAGAATTTTAGTTTGTGGTATAGAGAGTGGATTGTACTTGTTTGATAACTTGTAGGTGCCTGACATTCAGGGTGTGATTGTGTCTGAATCCAGATGATTCAAGAGGTGAAATATTGAGGGAGTAAATATTTTTATATGATATTTATGATGGTACAACTAATTATTAGTTTGGTGCCTCTTGGTATAGATTTATAAGTTTTGTTTAGATTTGGACTTTGATGGTGATAGGTACACAAGTTGTCTTCATTTTTTAGGACATGGGTTAACAAATGTGGAGGCTTGGAGTCTTATGTGGGTGATAGTTGAGTGTAGGTACATTGTTGGTGATGATTATGGTGTCATGGATATGCAAGTAAATTTGAGTATTGACACGACATGATCATGCATGTGGTTGTTTGGTGATGATATGGTTTGGTCTTAGGATGTTTTTCTTATCTCCTAGATGCTTGTATGGTTCCTTGACTATGGTTACTCATTTGTGGACATGTTTAGTGAATCAAATATGCAGTTAATTTGGTGTTTGTGTCTTATTTTTTATAGGATTATCTTCTTTGATATCTCAGTTTGAAGGTTACTAAAGTGATGATGAATTTGCATGCTTCATTATTCAAAACCTTTGAGCTATGCAGGTTGTGGATTAGATACCCATTTTCTTTCAGTGGGATGACTTAGATATGGACTATCTATATCCACGAGATTGTTTCAGTTTTGATGCAAATTTTGTTAGTTATCCTTGTCTGTGGTCATTTGTGCATTGGTATGTTGCTTTGAGATGAGAGGATGGATGAATATATTACTTTATTAGTTGGTTGTTACGACTTGTAGCATGTGATTTTATCATGATGTCATGATAGCTTGGTTAAATTTCATTGGTTACACATTTCAGTGGGAGCTTTTGACAATGATGATTTTGTGGCGTAGGATTAATTCCTACTATTTTGATGGTAGTTTTATCTTCTTAGCTTGTAGATCTTAGTTCTACTTTGTAATATTTGTATTTCAATTGCATGTGTGTACCTGGATTATCTTTATTTATGAGATGGTTGTCATGATGTCATGAGCAGCTTGTATCACAATTCAATAGGAGTTGTTAGCAGTGATGTGATTCATCGTTGGTGATGGATGATCTTCTTTAGTGTTTGTGGATGTTTTGGGAAAACTCTTAGATCATGTTGTTGTAGAAGAGTTATTTCGCATTTACATATTCATTGTTAAGAGATGGTTATCTTCATATGATTAGAGATATTGATTCTTGGTTTAGAGTGTGCTTGGTATTATTTCATGATGTACTCTTGATTCTAGATTAGATTTTTGACATGATACAGATTATTTTGAGACTAGGATGCATGCATTGTTGCATGTGATCTCCTAGGAAGAGATGATTAGATCATTATGCCATGTTGGGTTCCTGATTCTATGGTTGGAGCTTTGACATTGATCTTGTTGGTTCTCTTGGTATGAGTACATTGCTCATTTTCTTAGGATCCTCAAGATAGTGAGATGCTGCATTTGGAGCTTAGCATGGATTAATCCTTTGTAGGTGCTCAAGGATACTTGGATACTTGGGTGAGGTTGGAGTTCTCTTGTGATTAGAGACATTTTCTTGAGATGGTTACTCGTTAAAGGTTTCAGCAAGAAGAATGAGGAGCCTTCACCTAGATATGGATGTGAGTTTATGATTGACCTATAAAAGAGAATTTTCTTGGAGTGAGTCATGATGACTTGGTTATTCTAGAGGAGCATTCTCATTCCCCACTCTTCCACTACTCAATGATTTATCATCAAATAGGTATTTCCCATCCTATATTTGATGTGTTATGTTTCGTTCTTTATTTTTTCATGGGAGTGAGTCTTGAAGCATGGTGATTATTTTTGGGAGACTCATTTGAGGATTTTTAGCCTTAGTTTATATTTTTTTTAATCTTTTATAGATATGGATCTTGAGCTATGGATAGTTGGTTCTAGAGGATTTATTCTGATGAATGTTTAGCATTGGTTATCTCCTTGTACATATGAGTTTAGTTATGTTATTATGCACTGATGAGGAGTTTAGGAGATGTTCATTGGGTTTATTTCTTGGTTTTGGAATGGAAACTTTTAGTTTGATCTTCTTGGTTAGAGAGGCTTACATCCATGTTGGCATTATACATGATTCAAATGTTGCATTTGATCTTTGATATTGAATAGATGAGTGTTGTTGAGGATTTTAATTTGGGGTTGTAAGGAGATCATACTTGACACAACATTGCACTTTTGAGGTGTTGGTAGAAGGACATGGTGTGATTTATAGAAACCTCTCTTCATTCTATGGTTCCTTCCTATAGGTTCATGTTCATATGATTTGGGAGGATTGTGGTGACATGTTGTGAGAGAGTACACAACTACTTGGGTTGCATGTGTAGATCATTGTGATTGTTCTTGGTACTTCATGTGTTGATCATTTATCACACCTTGATACAATATTGATTGGTAGAATTGAAATTCCTTGATTATTTTTAGATTTGAGATTACCCATACAATGGGAGTTCCTAGATATGTATGTTCTTTAATGACAGGTTTATGGGTTGCACATATGTTGGCATGATTTTACTGATGTTGTTGATAACTAGGAGGTATGGATGGTTGGATGTATTAGCATGTATTGTGGATGTTATTTCAAATAATGTGGGTTTTCACCTTTGACAATAGCTTGGAGTTTTTTGTTATCAGCTGGATTTCATTCTTGTGTTCTTGGATTGGCATCTTCACCTTGGAATGTTCCTTTTTCTTCCATAGGTGGCACATTGGAGGATGAGAGTATTTCTTGCTTGAGATGGTGATTACTTTCATTTTATTGTTGGTATCTTGATGGATCATGATAGCATGTTGTAGATTCATGTGGTTTCATGTATGGCTATGATGATGTATTTCATTGATTGATCCTTATGCAATGTATACAACAAGTGGGAGAATGTTAAGATTTGGTATTGTACACCATTGCATAAATTGATTTATTATATTATTATAATTAAATATTATCTAGTTTTGGTGCACCTAGGAGGTGTGTTTAGCTACACTAGGTAATTATTTGGGGACCACTTGTAAAGTTCTATTGTACCATTGGATTATTATTTTATATGTGGGACACATAGGATAATAATTTAATATTGGGAAAATAATTAATAATGTGAAAACTTAGTACCCAATATTAAATGAGAGGTCAATGGTTTTGTGGCACATGGTTTTATCTTACCACTTGGTTGTATTTGTGTGAGGTTGTATCTATAAAATCAAACACATGTTTCATGGTTAAGGTTGGACTGGTGAGTGGGCTATCATTATTGAGTCTTTCTGAGGATTGCATATGTGAAGCATGGAATGGGATGTGTGGATTAATAATTGGACACATAGAGGATGCATTGGAGAGGCTTGATGCTTCAAAAGTATTCATGGTAACTCTGTAAGTGCATGCAATATTTTATTCTTGAATAATAGATGGATTATGGATGCTTTTGGAGGCTAGATTTTTCCCTCTTAAGGGTTTTCCCAGGGTATATCTTTTGTTGTCTTGTGGCTTTTCTATTTTGATCTATGCATTATGGTTATTCTATAAGCTTGTATGCATGCTTTTCTCTCATGGGGTTATGTAGAAAATGGATTAAATGAACTAGGCATTGATATATTATTTCCTAAAATTTACTAATTCCATGTCAATTATTTTCTTATGCAAGCTTTGTATTTGTGATTCCAAGTCATTTGTTGTGGAAATTACTGGCCGATTTGAGGGAATATATGTTTGGTTTTATGGGATGGTTGATGAATTAAATCAAGGATTTTGATTTTATGGAATGGTACATATTGAATTATTTGTAGGAGAAATTATGAGATTGAGGGATATATGTATTTGTGGGGATAGAATGTAATTTTGAATGATTCATAATGTTTGTATTGATGATTATGTTAGATGTGGAAGAGTGATTTAGGATGTTGAAGGAGGGAATTTTTGAATGGTTTGGGATGTATGTATTTATAGAAGTTTGTGAAAGGTTTAGAATGTTAATTGTATAAGATTGATGTGAATGAGTTGAGATATATGTGTTTGTGGATATATTGGATGGTTTTGAAGTGTATGGAATATTTGGGCAAGTGCACCAAGATGGTTCCCAAAAAGGGGACTTAAGTGGACAACTTTTTTCTGAAATCAGGAAATACTGACCTTGGACGTGAAATTGAGGATAGTTACACTCAAAATTTTGAGATGAAACAAAAACAAGGATCGAAGTGCTCCGAGTCTACTTTCTAAAATACTAATTTATTTTTAAAATGGTTGAGATTAAGGGGTTAAAAAGAGGGAGGTACACAAATTGGTGTTGTTTTTTTTAGAAAAAACATAACATAGCAACTCTTGTACAACCCTTGTACGGTGAACTTTTTTTTAGTATTTTTAAAATCAAAATGGTCAGAAGTTAGCTAACAGTATGTAGTTGATGCACAATTTTTTTAATAATTTTTTAATGAATATTTGATTTTTTACTAATTTTCGAATTGGACACTTCTTGAAAAATAGAATTTTGGTTGTGCTACCCCTACAAATTTTGGAAACTAATTGCATTTAAAAAAAATAAAAATTGTAGAATGGAATCTAGTTTCTAAAAATTTAATTTATTTGAAAATTGGATGAATGGTTAATTTATAACAAAAAAAATACCAAACACTACTTTTTGGCAAAAAAGAGACATACAAACAAAAGAAATTATGGATGAAAGGCTTAACATTGTCAGAAAGTGAAAATAATTACATCGTTGGATAGCTAAGAGAGAAACCAACACTACCCATGTGTTTGATTTTTTCGATATTGAACCACATGCAATCCTGACGGTGAGCACGAACTCGATTATGTGAAATATGGTAGATTTTTTTAAAAACATGTCTTTGGTCGTTGGGAATGCCCTCCAATCCTTTGGGTTGGTATTCCAAGGAAAATACCAATCCTAAGGCTTGGGAATTACCAAAGAAATATATAACGCGCTCGCGTTATTTCTCAGTTTTGACATGGTTTTTTGCTTCTGCGGGAAACATGTCAACTAAGACATAACACGAGCGTGTTATAATGCACTTGCGTTATGTCCTCCTTTATGTTAAATTCCAATCTATTGAATGTATGTTGATATATTTGTATGTTTGTATGTACATGTATGCTTGTATGTCATGTATGTATGCATGTATGCATGCTTGTATGTATGTACGTATGCCTGTACGTATTAATGCATGTGTATTGTATGTATGTAAGATTGTATCTACACATGTATGTATGTATGCTTGTATGGATGTAGGATTGTATGTACATATGTATTATTCTTGTATGTATTTACGTATGTCTTTAGAGGGAGGGAGAATTTAGAGAGAGAGAGAGAGTCTGGAGAGATGGAGAGGGGGTGGAAGTAAGAGTTTAAGAGAGAGGGAGTGGGAGAGAAGGGTTTGGGGTGAGAGGGAATTAGCTAGGTAGGGTGGGAGGGATAGAGGGAGGGAGAGAAAGAGAGGGGGGTGGGAGAGAGAGAGAGGGGGAGAGACAAAGACAGAGAGAAAGAGAGAGTTATGTAGGTAGGGTGCCAAAGGGAGAGACTTGAGAGTGTGAGAGGGGTGAGAGGGAGAGACTTGAGAGATAGGTAGTGAGAGGAAGTGTGTGAGAGAGGGAGTGGGAGAGAGAGGGAGTGTGAGTGAGAGACCTGAGAGAGGGAGAGGGTGTGGGAGGGAGTGACTTGATAGAGGTAGAGAAAGAGGGGGGTGGAGTTAGAGGGACTTATCTAAGTAGGGTGGGAGGGATAGTTAGAGAGAGGGGAGAGAGACAGAGAGAGAGTTACCTAGGTAGGTTGCCAAAGGGAGAGACCTGAGAGAGAGGGGGTAGGAGGGAGATACATGAGAGAGAGGGAGAGAGGGAGTGGGAGAGAGTGGGATAGAGTGGGAGGGACATAGAGAGAGATGGATAGAGGGAGTGAGAGAGGGTGGTAGGGATTGATTGAACGAGAGGTACGTAGAAAGAGGGAGAGGTAGAGGATGGAGAGGAGGAGGGAAGTAGAGGAGAGGTGTTATGTATGAATAGAAAGTAGTAGGGGTAGGGTTGAGGATTGGCGGATATAGGGTTGATGGTTTCTAGGGTATTAGGGTTTAAGTTTGAGGGTTGAGGGAATAGGGTTGATGGTAGAGGGTATTTGGTTGAGGGTATAGGGTAGAAGGTTTAAGGGTTTAGGGTTAAGGGTTTACTTGGTTGAGGGTAGAGGTTTTAGGGTAAAGGTTTGAGGGTATATGGTTGAAGGATTAGGTTTAAGGTCCAATGTAAAGGGTAAAGAGTATAGGGGTTGAGAGTTTAGGGTTTAACGATTGAGGGTTGAGGGATTAAGGGTTGAGGGTTGAGAATTGAGGGTTGAGGGTTTAATGTATAGGGTAGAGGGTAGAGGGTAGAGGGTTTAAGGGTTTAAGGTTGAAGATTGAGGGTTTAAGGTTGAGGGTTGAGGGTATAGGGTATAGGGTCGAGGGATTAGGGTTGAGGGTCCAATGTATAGGGTAGAGGTTATAAGGGTTTATGGATTAAGGGTTGAGGGTTTAGGGATTAGGGTAGAGAGTTTTCTTGGATTTAAGGGTGTAAGGGTTGAGGGATTTCGGTTTAGGGTAGAGGGTATTGGGTTGAGGGTAGAGGGTAGAGGGTAGAGGATTTAAGAGTTTAGCATTTAGCATTTAAGGGTTGAGGGTTGAGGGTTTAGGGTTGAGTGTTTAAGGGTTTAAGGGTTGAGGGAATAAGGGTCAATAGGGTTGAGGGATTAGGGTAGAGAGTTTACTAAGTGGGTTTAAGGGTTTAAAGGTTGGGGGATTAGAGTTGAGGGTAGAGGGTAGAGGATTGACGGTAGAGGGTAGGGTTTCTGAGGATTAAGTTGAGGGTTGAGGGTTGAGGGTTCAAGGATTAAGAGGGTATGGGGGTTGAGGGATTAGGGTTTAAGGGTTGAGGGTTGAGGGTTGAGGGATTAAGAAAGTATAGGGGTTGAGGGATTAGGGTTTAAGGGTTAGGGTTGAGGGATTAAGAGGGTATAGGGTTTGAGGGATTAGGGTTTAAGGGTTGAGGGTTGAGGGTTCAAGGATTAAGAGGGTATAGGGGTAGAGGGATTAGGGTTGAAGTGTTCAGGGTTCAGGGTTAAGAGGGTATAGGGGTTGAGGGATTAGGGTTTTAAGGGTTGAGGGTTGAG
>CM021108.1:337581920-337906227 GCA_007115665.2 Sequoiadendron giganteum | reverse complement strand
GAACTCAATAATAAAGCTATGAAATCCTATTTAAATGCTCAAACTCTCAATCTCATGGGGGAATTGGTGCCATTTTGATGTGGAAAATGGACCTTTCCCAATTCCTTTCAAGCTTGATGATCAATGGTGAAAATTTGATGCTCCTTGATGAAATTTCTTCATAACCTAGCTATGACAATATTAAAATGGATGAAAAATGGATAGAAATACATCAAAACTCAAAGATAATAATGTTACATGAATTTGTGGATCCAAAATTCAAATGAAATCCTTCTATAAATAGAAGAGAATGATGGAGAAAGAGGCAAAATGGATGAATATGGGAAAAAAGACCAACCAATAGGAAGAGGCCACTTGTCAACATGTGAGTGGAGGAGGAATGAACACATTTTGATGAATGTGCAAATAAATGTAGTTAGGTGGATATTTGAAATTGTTGAAATGACAAGTTGGAGGGAGAAATAAATGGAGTAAATGCCACTTGGCTCAAGGAAAAGGACATGTAAGAGGCCTTTAATACTTTGTTGGATGTACTCATCCCTTTTGGAAGGATTTTTGAATTTGAGGAATATTCCCTCTTTGATGCCATGTTGAGAGAAAATAGAAGAATTTATAAATCAATTAAATTGATTTACTTGTGCAAGTTGCAAAAGCTAGAGGATTTGAATGTTTAAGATTAAGATTAATTAAGATTTGATTAATTTTAAAAGGAGATTAGCTGATGTGACAATTTGATTAAGATTTTTTGATTAATTTATATCAAAGTTGAGAGGAATATGGATTTAGAATTAATTAAATAAAGTTTAATTTACTTAATTAAAGGGAATGGTGTTAGTTTTAAATCAAATAAAGATGAATTTATTTAATTTAAATGAGATGACTTTTAGAGATTAATTAAATAAAATGAATTATTTAATTAAAAGGGGGACTATAGGACTAACTAAACAAAATGATTTATTTAATTAATAGAAAATGATGACTTAATCAAATAAATTTGATTTATTTAATTAAGAGAGGAAATATGATGAATTTAATTAAATAAAGATTATTTAATTAAATGACTAGCAGAGAATATGATTCAGGATGAACTAGCATTAGTAAGATCAGGATCAAGTGTATAGGATCAATCTGTATATTTTTTGTGTCTACAAGGGTATTGTGCTCTACCTTCTTTCCTTTCACTAATGCACTTGCACCAGGTGTTTCAGGTAATGCAAAAGTAGTGGTGGAAGGTGCTCTTTCTGATCTTCTAGGCTCGAAGGGTACTTCAACCAATCTAGTCCTCTTCTCTTCAACAACTTCCCTTAGCCTTTCAACATCATCCTTAGAAAGTGAATTCATTTGGAAGAATTCCTCAACATTTTTATTTACCCTTTTAGCCCCTTGAGGTGCCAAAGTTTCCAAATGCACTTCCACATACTTCTCTTCATATGTACCATGTTGGGGTAGAGTGGGATCCTTAGGGCTACTTAGCAAAATCTCAATGAGTCTCTTAACCACCTGCTCATCAATCTCAGATCCCAGAGGCTCTATCCATAGAGTTCTAGGTTCTACTGCCTCTATGATACACTCATCAATAGATACTATGAAGTTTACCTCCTTTGCATATTTATTTACTAAGCTCCTTGGGAAATATTTCTCTTTCATACACATTATTTTGAAAAACTGCGAACAATGCAGTTAGAGCATCACCCTGTGCTTTGAAGTTTCCAATGCTATGTAAATGTTCAAATATTTGATGTGCCACTGGTCTGTTGATGTTCCATATAATGTTTTTCTTTCCAGGTAGCTCCCTCAAAAAGTAAAATAGAAAAAATACTACCAATGTACCAAACTTGAAAGGAAATTTCGTTGTCTTAGTCTTGCTTAAGTTATCCATAAGTTGTTTCCGGAGCAACTCACACAAATCACAGTCTCTTCCATTTACCACCATGTCATGTGCAACATAAATTGCAGTTGCAGACATCAATTTTCCTCTATTTGTGAAGTAGATTTTTTGACCCATCATGATTGCAACATACCTCACAATAGGGTTTGTAATGGGTTTGGTTGTCAGTGCTCTCCCATCATATGTGGCACTAGTTAGTTTCATAACCACATCATTTTTCACAGCCTTTAGTATTGGTATGGGTCCAGTGTAACAAAGACCAGTCACAACTTTAACCACTTCCTTGGCAATTACTCTAGGCACAATTTCCCATACAAATTTATCGTGTATGCTACTAAGTGCCATCCTTACAAATTTTGTATCCTTTCCACTGCAAAAATATGGGAACCAATTCTATACATTTAGCTTCTTCTGTATTAGATTTTCATATTCTGGCTTCAACGAGGAATTATATCCAATTAATTCCTTTAGCCATATATCTATGAATTCTTAGTGACCAAATTCTTCTAATTTCCTATGAATGTAGGTTCTAGTATCCTCAGTGGGTAAAACATGATTGGAATTTGTGAAAACGCACCCATGGGGTTCATTTCGTAAACCTTCCATGAAAACCTTCTGAATTTTGGTCGAGGTTTCTTAGAAACTTAAACCACAGTGGGAGTGGCCATTTTTTCCTCAATTCTCTTGTATATGCTTATGGAAATTAGTTCTAGTTAAAACCCACAAAATATAGATAGTTGTAAATACCTTTTTTCACACTTCAACGAAAACTAGGGTTTGATGCTGGATGCTCTAAATCGCCTTCAAGTCACTTCAACTCTCTGTGCTTTCTTCAAATGCGTAAAAGTGATTTAACTCAACTTAAGTTTTTTTTACTTTATACCTTACCGATCTGCCCTAATTTTACATTTAATGCATTCCACCCACAAAAAGCTAATGAACACTTAATGAATACACTGTAAACCCTAAAATGCTCCACAAATCTCTAAATTTGCATCTTTTCTCCTGGAAATTTTTTTGACATCTTTCTAATGACATTTCACATCACATATCTTCATGTCACTACTTGAAACCTCTTATATCAGGGGTTTATTAGATTTCTCTGTAATTTTTTTTAGAAGAAGTATTTGCACCAAATGTAGGTACAGATGCATTTGATTCATCCTTATTCTCAAGTTTTTCCTTTTTCTTCCAAATTTTCTCCATTTCCTTTTTTACTTCAATAAGATCCACTTTATTCACAGGTTTATTCCTTTGTTCTGGATTATATTTCTTCCAATTTTTACTTTTGTAGAATCTTGAAATATGTCCTAGTTTATTGCAGGTGTAACACAACATTTTTCTAACAAGATTGATTTACATTTGACCTTGACCTACACTGGTCAACTTTATGTCCAAATGCATAACATGTGTATTAATAACCTTGAAAATATTGAATCATTCTACCAGTATTGAATCTATTCATAATTATCTGAATTTTGCAGCCAGTGGCTCTATGCCCAAATTTTTTGCAAGAAAAACATTGTCCAGAAAAGAATCCAACATTATGATTCATTCTACTTCTACATTTTGTTGCTTTATGACCAAATTTATTGCATGAAAAATAAATACCATTGAAAGATGAGTACCTTTGAGCATTAGGTTGTCTGATAGGAATATTTTTCAGTATTGCCTCTTTGATTCTTGATTTTTCTACCATTGCCTTGTCTTCCTTTAATTGTCAACCTTATTAGGAGTCTAATTTACTTTTGAGCTTTGTCCTTCTTCAAGTCCTAAACCAACTTTATCCTTAGAAGTTTTCTTAAACACAATCAACACATCAAGCATTGTAGTACTTGTTTTGAATTTTTCCTCATGAGCCCTTGCTTTCTCTAGGTTAGATATTAGGGTTACCACTTCTTGTTCAAGCTTTGAACACTCATCAACCTTTCTCTGAATGTTAGCTTTTTGAGAATCCTCAATTATTTTCTTTTCTTCCACTTGCACCTTTAGTACGGTGATGTCTTCATTGTCTTTCTTCAACTGATCAATGAATTCTCTATGCCTTTCTTTGAATTTCTTGATTATTTCTCTCAATTTCTTGATGCACTCATTTGCTTCTTTTAGGTTCTCCCTCAAGGTTTCTTTCTCATTTTCAATTCTGTCCTGATCTTCAAGAGCAACATGGAGTTCTTCAGTTGTAGAGATCTCTTCTAGAGGAACATTACACCTTTTGTTAGCCATGTGTTCAAACTTCAAGACCTTCCTTAAGTTGTTAAAATTTTGTAAAGGAATCAAGCTCTGATACCAATTGTTGAACACTTAGAATACTGAGAGGGGGGTAAAACTAGTATTCTATTAAACCATTTAATTACCAACCATTTAATAATTAAAATATATCTAACTACAACCGTAAACATGGACATGAAAGGAATCATAACACCACATGACACATGAACACCGAGAGTTTTACAGGGAAAACCCAAAATGGGGAAAACCACGATGAGTATTAGTTCACAATATATTATAACCGGTCATAAGATATTATAGTGAAACATTGCCAAGACACACCATCCTTGAAAGGATCACAATCTGAAAAAGATTACAAAAAAGGGAGTGTGGAACACTACCAAAAGATGAACTAATGAATACACCTTTTATGTGCTGAGTTCAATTCCAATTACGCTCTAGAATACAAAATCCTGCACTAATTTGCAGGTTCACAACAACTACCAACAACTTCACACAATATCACACTGTCGTGCATCACTACTTATTACTTGTCGCATATCACATATATCATCTCATCTTCAATACAAAAATGTTTCATATATATACACACTGTTACATCTACATACATCAATTAGGCCGGCCTAATTGGGTGTATACATAATCAATTCAAAATAGCTTGTTGACACAAACCAAAACTTCTTTTGCACTAAAAAAAAATGCAAGACATAAATTAGGTCGGCTCAGACCCAAGGAATATCTCATTAAAATCCACAAAGTGTATCTTCACACCACTTGTTCATGTCGGCTAGAGAAAGATACAAAACCTATAGGTCAGACATCTGTCATTTATACCTTTCAGCCCATTCAACCAAAATCGTTGAAAACTTGTTCAATCATGTAGTTAATAGTCCTAAATAACATATTAAAACCATATAGGTCGATATTTTAATATGAACAATTTCGGACCATATTACCGAATTAGAGTAACATAAGCACTATTTATTGGATGGAAAAAACTGTCACCAAACAATGTTGGCATCAATGACAACACACCAAAGGGATTCTTCTTCATTCTTCCAACAAGATGTGAGTTATGGTTTTTAGTATTGAACAACTATAATTATGCTTGGTTTGAATTAATAGAATCATGATAAAATATTGGTATTTTGTTGATAACAATCATTATGTCAGTCAAAATTGATCACATTTGGGAGGCAATGTAGGTAATTCATAATCATTCTCAATTTTTTTCAACATGTATTCAAGTTGGGTTACATGTTTTGTTGAAGAGGAAAATTGATAACTTCAACAATATAGCTTATTTTGAGAAGGTATGTGTGATCGATTATACTCAATCGATGAGAATCATTCAATTCCATGTCCAAGGGAATCAATTCAGATGTTTTCCAACAATATTGATTTTAAGGTGGATAATTTTTGATAGCGACTTGATGATACATGCTCATGCTTTCACCTTCACTTTATACGATGACACAAAAAAAATGGGATGTAACAGTTTATATAATTAGTGGATTGCTTCACACTGCAACAAAGAATGATAGGTTTGTAGTTTTTAATTGTGCTAGAGTGGCATAGTGAAAATATGGTGGAGCATTCTTTAGTTTCATTTAGGATCATGGTATTGACATACTGGTTCAATATTTAGAGATAATAAAATTAGAAGTTCAAATTTTGAATTTGCTTGAAAATGCCAACTACAATCTGGTTCAAGAGTTGCAATGGAGTTTTAGTAAAAGGCTAATGAGTTGTGTTTGGAATTTTTTAATTTCTTGAATGATTTAATAAGTTGGAATGGTTTGTGAGTTGACCATGCATTGCTTGAGGAATTTTTTTTTGGGGAGGGAGGACTTGTAATATCCTTTTTCTAGTCCATTCCAACATCCTTGGAAATCCCCAACCTTCTTGGAGAGCGTCAACATTATTGGGAAGGTATTTTGATAGTGACAGAGGGTTCTTGGAGCCAAGATGAGTACAATGGTTCCCACTGTGTGCATATATGACATTTTTGGATAGTTCTACACTTCTTGGAGAAGTTTGTCATTTTGGAAGAATGCCAACTTGCACATAGTTCAATCTCCTATACTCCTAGTGTAATAATGTTGGGTTAGAATTCATATTTTTTGGGTTATTTTATTATTTTTAGTAAATTTTATGATTGAGTAGGAAATAATTAAATTATTAATTAGTTAAATTAAGTTGTCTAAGCGGATGACTTTATTTAATTAATTATTTTGTAAAGCGACTTTCTTGGGTTTAAAATATAAATTTAAATTAAGAAAGTCACTTGGCAGGAAATTGAAGATTATTTTATTAGTTTTGGGGGAAAAGTATATAAAGAAGGAAATAGAAATGGAAAATAAATTATTGGAATTTTATCTTATACCCTCAATTTGGAGAGATTGAACTTGGTTCATTCTTCAGTCAAATGACCAAAAACCCTTTTGGAAATTAGTTTCATGGACAAAAACCCACCTAGTTGATTGAGTGGATTCATATAGGATTCACAAGTGCACTTAAATATGTGATTACATGGATTTTTCAAGATATTTTCATAGAAAATAAATGTACAAATTTGGAAAGTTGGTTCATGTAATGTTATCTTTCCATTTCCATCAGTGATATTTTTAGACATTTTTCCTCCAAGAAAATAATTATAAATTTAAAAGGGAAATCAATAGAAGTTAAGAGGTCGTAAAACAGGGTGTGACATTTAATTTACACCAACAACATTTCTTTGTTTGAAGACTACCATAATATCAAAGAATGGGTGTGAAAATTTTAAAAAGAAAAGTTGGCATTGACTTTGGGCAACCTGAAAGTTAAAAAGTGGAATTTGGAGGATTCCTAACTCAACTAGGACTCTTTGAAGCTTTCCGTACAATTTTTTTGCTGATGTTTGAAGAATGGAAAAATCATCACATGTTTAAAGGTAATCTTTGGAGACTATAAACAATAAACTTTAATTGGTGTCTAAGCCTTAGAAAGACATCACAACTTTATGGGATGCATTGTGTGGAGTTAAAAGGAAAAAGGAAAATTATTCAACAATACTAAAGCTATTAGGACTCTTTTACCTCAGTTGTACAAAATTTTTGGAAGAATTGAAGGGTTTAAAAAAAGTAGCACCACTTTTTGGAAGAGTTATGAGCAATTAGGAATCTCATTGTTCTATCGTACATCCTTGTTAAAGGTTTGGAGGATAAATAAAGTCATCTCTCCACTTTTAGAGAGTTGTGTGGTAGTAGGGGAAGGTGTTGTGTGAAGTTAGGAGTGTTGGAGGTATGTTAAATACTTTAAAAGGAATTGCAATTGTTAAGAAGGATAGAGTTTGATATTTATGGGACTCTTATGACCTATCGTTCTAATTGTACCAATTTAGGAAGAGGTGTGAGACTCCATACAAGGGAAAAAAACTTTTTATAAGGAGGTGTGAAGGTGTTAATAGGTAGCAACGACTCATTTGAGAAATACCAACCACCTAACTCTTGAAAGAGGTTGTGTAATTTGATTTGGTCAAGGTTAGAAAATCAATATCTATTGTATTCTTTATTATAGCAGTTCTACTGGTGAATTTTATAATAAAAGTAAATACTTATGTTGAGTTCAAAATTTTGATTACTTTCAATAGCAAGTTGTTTATCTCATAATTTTATGCTATGAAACTTATGCCAAACAAATGGTGAACATTCCATAAGAAGGAACAAAAATTAAAATATACTGAATACAACAATACTAGTTAATTGACATTTTTCCCAATACAAGGAAAAACTTAGTTGGGCATCTTACGATACATTTTGTACTCACTATTTTGATAATTAACTCTATAGATATTTCCTCTTTATGAAATTGGATAAAATTATTTTTTATTCATTTTGAAATTTGTTCCCAAGGAATAGTTGGAGCTTTTTTTTCTCAAAACTAAGGAATGTAGGAGACTTTTGGATCAAGGGAAAGCATGTTTTATCTATTTGAAATCTAGAAAATGTTATCTTTTGTTCTATTCTAAGATTATACATACAAAAATATATCTCCAATTGTGCCAACTAATGATCAAAATTTTTACGTCTACCTCCTTTAGATGGTAGAATTTTAATCTTTCCTTCATTCTTGATTTGAGGGGGGTGTTTGGTAAACTTGTTTTGACATGGATTTACTCTTCTTATTTGGAGTGGTATTTTTCCTTGTTCTTGGTGTCTTCCAATAAGCAAAAATTCTCCATCAATAGGTTTTCCATCTCTTTCCACACTTCTAATCTCTCTCCCCCCCCCCCCCCTTAATGTATGAGATTCAATGTTTTTGAAAAACCAACTTATTCCCTCTCAATCTTATTGGCATTAATTTGTATGGTTACAAAAACTTTATACCAATGGATACAAATTTCTCTTATGGTATTTGACCTATTTAAACTAAGATGTAGGTTTCATACCATAGGCTTCTAATTATATAATTAATAAGAGTGTTTGAACTATTGTAAAACTATACTAATCAATTGAACTAAAAGGATCAATAACCAACAATAAATTAACAAGAGACACAATGTTTACCCTAGTGAACCTAAATTTTGAGAGAAAACTCCAAAAAAGTGAGGCACAACGGCCTCTCTATCCATTATCTCCAATCCAATTACAATCTTAGACCTCTTAGGCATACACAATATTTTGCCTCCAAGACGACCGACATGCTCTGACACTTCACACTCTAACATACATATATATAAAACGATTTCAAATTTAGATTTTTATTGGAGGTTATGATTGGTTTAATTTAAATAACAAGAGGGAAAAAGAATGTTGTAGTGAAAATGCACAACACCTAAAATATGGAATTCGCACTAGGTAATCTATCTTATTGATTTTTTGTGAATTGTGGGTATGTTAATTACTTCACATTTAAGTTCTCTAGTCATCCAAGACAACTCATCATGTGTTAGGTACTACAAAATATTAATTTGTTGCATGCTCCTTTAAGCTTGAGTATTGAGATATAATTAAGCTAGAAGAGTCACACCCTTACAATTGGGTTGTGTGTGATTAGGTGTTACCTTATTTTAAATATAGACTAATATTAAATATTAATATAAAGACATAAACATATTTTAATTATTTAATCATTTAATATAAATAAAATATTTTTTTAATATAATCTTATTGTTAACTTCTTGTATTTTCTTATCTTTTAATAAACCTTTCCATAAAATTCAAGCATGTGCTTAGTTTTTCCCTTGGTGAAGTGTTGGTCTTATTGCTACTATTTCACATAGCCATATGTTTTTGACATTAGAAAAAGCTGTATGATGATTTATTTTATCTTGTGTTACCTCAAACATCCTCTCTAGACTTTTCATGCTTAATTCTCTCCCATTTTATGCTCATTGTTGATTTTCAACCTGATTTACTAGTTTTTATGGATATCATTTTAAATGCTCATTTTGTAAAGCTTTATTTTTCATCATTTAATTTTTATGAATATCAAACAAAATAAAAAGGGTGATTAGATTCAAATTTATATTTTAATTATGAAATTTTAAGTTTGTTGTCATATTAAATCATAAAAATTGGAAAATCTCAATTTTCTTTAATTTTGAGCATTTGCTTTAGATTGTTCTGAAACCTTTCTCTATTAAATAGTAATACTAGCTATTACCAACCTTGCCTATTATAATTTAGCTTATTTTAATCTTGGTTTTATATTCTCAAAGTGTGTTCATTCTCAAGTCCACAATTTGACCATTTGCAAATTTTGACATATTTAAACCATTTTTATTTGATTATGGTACATTAGATAATATTGGCACTTATATGTGTCTATAGGTGGATGCCACACTAGATTAATATTATCAAGGTGAAGGACAATTAAAAAGGGTAATGAAATTGATATTTTTGTTCACTCATTTAGTTGTGTATTTGCAAATAAAATTTCAAATGGATAAATTAAGTCTTGGAATTGAATAATTATTTAATAATTTTAGAAGAATATGCTATAGATCTAGGTTTGTTTTGTATGTGTCATAGTTAAGAATTATTTAAAATGTATTAAAATTTTTTCATTGGAAAACATGTTTTCATTAGAGATAGTCTCAAGGGATATGAATTCTCACTTCTCTATTCTATTTTTTCTCTCTTCTTTCTTTTAACACACTTTGTCCTTAAGTTTGATGACCAAGGCTCCAGACGTTGCATAACCTTTCCTTTTACCCTAAAATATCACTTTATTTGTCTTTTTCCTTAGCAAACCTTTTTGTAATAGTCTTTTAATGAATAGCCCTGTGGTTGGCAAATTTTTATGGGATCAAGGTGGTCTCCATCATTGTATGGTTTTGCATGTCTTTGGGAATCTAAATAGTTTTGAGATCAATTTATTGTAGTTATATTGTGATTATATTTTTAATAGGAGCTTATTAAATTAATATGATTGGACTAAAAAGAACTCGTTGTGTGAATTATGTAAATAATAGTTGTTTGAAAGAAAAGAAAAGAAATTAATTATTTAATCGTGCCACAAATTCAAATAATTTTAATGTTGGTAATAAAAATTACTATAACATTAGTATCATAAATTGGTTCAATAGAAAGATCGCAATAATACATACATCTAATTGAGCATGGGTGTATTTGTTAATGGAGGAACACACTAAATATAACTAATATTACTTTGTAATCAATGTGGTTGATAGAAAAGGAAAAACTACACTCATTTATTAAAGTACCTTAAATGTGGTAGATATTTAATAATACATTCATCATAGGTAAAAGTGATAAACCTCACTTAGGTACAAGTTAGAAATTTAATATAGTAAAAATATACACAAGAAGTTAGCAATGCTAGTCTAATTTATTTTAAAAAGATTATCTATTTTGTATTCATGGTTTTAATATTTTAGAAGGAATGTATGTTAGTTTGTGGAAAAAATTATTTTGGATAAAAATAAATAATTTTTTTGAGTTATAATATTTTTGTTTATTGTGTTCAAATTCTCTCCAATCTATGTATTATGCGTTATTATGTGTTTAATTTATTCATTGCGCTATTATATTTGTGTTATTTGTTGTATTACAAATTTTCTCTTTGAGTATCATTATTTCTAAATAGTTATTAGTTAAAGGTAGTCTAATAGTACCTCAATAAGTGTTGGTTACAATTTAATGCCCATAACTATCAACTAATATTTTGTTGTCATTTATAAAATTTTGTTGTTATTTGTGTAGTTGGGCATAATGACACTTGATTATTTCATACTTGAGTGACCATTTCTATGTTATTTTGCTATTTGACCAATACATTATTCTTTTTGTTATTTGTTATAAAAATTATTCTAGAATTTTGTGAAAAGAAAATGTTGCAATTTTTTTCAACTTACAATACAATAGTAAATAAAATATTCCCAATAAAAAAGAAGTTGGATACACACGAATATTATTTTTCTATATTACTTTCTTGAATTTTTCATCAAGACTTATTGTATAAGGGGGAAATCAAGTGTGCAATAAGATCAAATATGAATGAATTAAAACTAATATAATTCAAACAAAGATCATGATTCATGCCCATTACTCACAAAATGAACAATACAAGAACAATGAATTCAAAAACATAATTGAAACAAAATAAGAACAAATGAATTCAATACACTGTAAAGTTACCCATCCCATGTCGAAGTATATTCGCAAAGGTGTTGGACTGTTTGTTGTATCAATGCAAAGCCTCCATTTGTGTGTAGCAAAAGCTTCAAAGTCATGCAATGCCAATCAAAGATGTATGTCAAAGATTCAATAAGTTGGTTGTAAATTTTGGCATTGCTTTGTTGTGCAAAGGATGTTGATTCTTCGATCATTTTTGAGGAAGAAGATGGTTGTTATATATAATTTGTGTTTTGAAATAAACGCTTGAGATCGCGCAGTTGAATATCCCGATCAACAGTTGAAAATTGTTGAGAGGAATTAGATGGGAATAATTAGTAGATTTTGATTGTGTAATTAGTGTGATTGATGAAATCAATTTGAGTGTTCAGTGGAATTGAGGAAATAGATTGAGCTTTTAGTGGGATTGAAGAATAGATGAATGAGTCAGGAAATAGATGGATCTGTCAAGAAATAGAGTGAGCAATTGAGGGATCATAATTTTCTCAATCATGAAAGTGGGTGAGGATAATTAATTAATTGATTTAATTAATTAATATTTTTTATTTGAACATGCAAGTCATGTTTGACTTTTTGCAAACAAAGTTGTATTTGTTTTATTTGATTTTTGAATAATTTATTTAATTATTCAAGTTTAGGGGAAAGTGATTTAATTAAACTATTACGTTTTAATAATTTAATTGAATTTAGGGGAATGGGGTAAATTAGCAACATAATTAAATAATTTCTGTTATTTAATTAATCAGGAGGAATAAAGTTAGATTAGGACTTTATTAAATAAATAGAATTTATTTAATTAGTCAAAAATGATGAAAAAGTGAATTAATTAGATAATGTACTATTATTCAATTAATTGAGGAAATAAGGGTTTTTGATGTGAAATGCAATGATATTTAGGTGATAATGATGTTGATGATGAGAAAATGTCATTCAGGATGTGTGATATGCATTAGGTCATTTTTACATGTCTGCATTTTTCCCCTCTTTGAGACAAATTATTGGTTGCTTTGTTTCAAATATTTCAATGTTAAGATCAAGATTTGAAATTTTTTATATGCCCCACTATGCCCTAGTGGTCAGCGGAAAGGTGGTAGGACATTGGGTTGCCCCCTCGAGAGGTTGGCCGAAAATATCAATTTGTAGATCAAGCTTGCAACAATATTTTATTTCAGTTTAGATGTGTAGATGATGATAAATTAAGCTTATAAGAACCTCATTGATAGTTTAGATGTTCCTGTGAGCTCCTAATTTCATCCCAGGAGGATTTCCTAGATAAAAGAAATAGGGTATGGGGGGGTTAAAATATGTAATTAGGGTTTAATTCTCCTCATTTGCACATAGAAATTTCTTGTCTATGGATTTTGTGATTTGTTGATTGTCGAGGAGATATGGTGAGGATTCAAGGAGCCCCACATCACATGGATGCGGTTTGTGAGTTTGGATGACCTACAGGCATCGGTGCCTCAGTATGTACCCTTTCCTTTCATGTTTTCAACTTTGCATTTTTGTGTAATTAATGCATGAAGTCTTTTTAGGCATAAGCGGTAAGCTTATGCTTTTTTGCTTTTGAGTCATTTTTATTGCTTTTGATGTTTATAACTAAATTGTACTTGAAATTTCTACTCACACTTGCTTAAAATGTTTGCTCTTGAGTTTAATTTTTGCCTTTGTTTACGCCTTTGATTGAAATGTTCACTTTTGACTTTTTCCATTTAAAATAAACGCTTTTGTGAAAAAGTTTCACTTTTGCTACAATTGTTCGCTTTTGATTTTATCACTTTTGAGTTTGATGAGCACTTTCGACAAAATAGTGTTTGCATTTGGCTATTTTTAATGCTTTTTATAAAAATGTCACCGCTTTTGACAAAAAGTGATCACTTTTGTTTTGCATAGGATTTTGAGTTAGATTGTTTGTAATTTGAGGTTTGTTTCACATTTTCATAGTAAATCCTTGATATCATGGGTTGAATGGTTGCAGGTGGTTCTCAATCCACTTATGTCGAGGGAACGATGACCATGAGAGTTGTTTGATTTGATCACTGGATTCCATGTGTTGGAGCGAGATGTACTAGATGTTGTAGGTTACATCACATTTGTTACATGCCAACCATCAGATGTCGTTGAGCGATGATGACTGCTCTTGTTGAGAGGTTGAATTTAAAGAAATTGTCTTTTCACTTACCTATTGGGGAGGCCACCATCACCCTAGAGGATGTGTGGAGGATTCTTTGCGTACCTGTTCATGGAGATCTTGTGACCTATTTGTACTCTGGGTACATGTGCTATGCACTGAGTACTTGGTGTGATGTGTTTGCAGGTTCGTGAGGCAGAGATATACCTATCTTTGTTCGTGGGAAATTTTGATCTTGTTTCACTTGTTCTATGTGCTTTGGTTTTGGGGCTTGTCATTCTTAATCAGTGAGGCATGCAATTTCTTGTTGGGTGGGGTGTATGCATCGAGAAGATGTTCGAGCATGGAACTAGATATGCATGGAGACCATGTTTCCTTGCACATTTATACAGAGATATGCATGAGGTTACGTATCATGGAGGTAGATCTATTTCTGTTGGTGTCTCTCTAATGCATGTATGGGCATGAGATCATATCCCAGTTACTAGGCCCGAAGGCATATTGGATCGAGATCTCGAGGATTTGTATTCATATAGGTATGGTGAATTTTTGCATTACACTTGGCTTGGATAACTTCCTTATTGGTGCTGTGTTATAGATGGCATGCCAAGTTTTGTTTGGAGGGCTTATTTGAACTGTGATGCATGGAATGATGATCAGGAGCATCTTCCATATTTTAGAAAAACTCAGTGGCTTATTGGTCATGTTTGTTCCGTGTTAGAGAGATATATTTTTGATCACGTGTTTTTCGCCAATTTGGCGAGAGATAGGGTCGGTTCGCAGATGCCTTTGAGGCTAATTTTGGTAGGACCACTCAAGAGGTCCGTGTATGGGGGTTGTAGGAAAATCAAGATGTAGCCTTGGTAGATTTCAGAGCACTTGCCCCGTTCGAGTGGGGGTGGCCAGTTGGACAGGTGGATCTTGGGACTACCCTAGATTTTGATCAGTGGTGGGCTAGGTGGTTGCCTTTGAGGTTTAAAAATATTGCTGGTGTGGTGGTCATGGGTAGAGCAGGTATTATCAGCTATTGAGGGGAAAGAAAACATGTTCATATTATTGTTGATTAGTTGGATAGAGCTAGACAGTACATACAAGATGATCTTATGCATCAAGATTAGGGGCAGGTTATGAGTCCTCCTCCACCACCTAGAGATGGAGCAATGCAGCTAGTGTAGATGACAATTGCTAGAGATGTAGAGGTAGTGCAATGGAAATCCGTTGAGGCTTAGGTTGTTACTCTAATGACGAAGAGGGACACCGCGAGGTAGGAGCAAGATGGCTTCAAGCAGCAACAGGATACTGGGATTGAGCGTCATCTTGTGGTTGAGGCATATGTACAAGTGATTACATCTAAGAGGTATACCCTCTGGTCAAAGCGTGATGCTCTCAAATTAGAGTGCGATAATTATATGAGGGAGGCCACCTACTATCAGACATTATATGAGGTTATTGTTCCTAGAGAACATAGATGTCCCAGGTTTGGTGAGACTAGTACAAGCACTGTTGCAGCCAATTCTGGTGAGAAGCTGGTTAGACGTTCCCCAGTTATGCCCCAACCATCTCCCCATCACAATGTGCATCAGTCGAGGTCTCCACCTTGAGACATCCAACAAGGGCGAGCTATACTTGTTCTTTATCATTATGATATTGATTGTTCCAACAATATTGTTGTAGAAATGATTTTGTATATACATTCATCGGCCCAGCTAAGGCCTCATATATACGTATTTTTTTGTATTATGATCACACATGTTTCATTATGATGATATACCTGAAATTATCATTTTTGATGATGATATATATGAAATATACATGTTCCGATTCAACTTTATTATGTGTTATGTGATGATTATGGATGATGTTGTATGCATATACATGTTTTTGTATTTTTTTGATGTATGCATATGATTTGGATGGATGGATGATCACATCTTATGATATATGATGTTTTATTATGTATATCACGGATGTTGACTATACATGATACATGATGTTTTTATTTCTTTATTATCATCATGATGTGCATTGACAATATTGTGGATGCAGGATGGATGTTAGTTAGATGAACTATTTGATGATGGATATAAATTTGATGTTTTTAGTTTGATGAGTTACTTTTGATTTACATAGAGGCTTTGTATCTTTAACAATCCTTTTTGATGTAGAAAATAGATACGATGCACTAGGGTATTGATAACCAAGGTGACTTTGTATCCATTGCGTGGACTTTGACTTGGCACATAAAGAATATTCTTGCTCATACCAAACATACAAAAACCTTGTTTAGAATATATGGTTGAGTTGTGTTTGATTTTTTTTTGGACCAGTTACATAGACGTATGAAATACCTAACATGCAACCACTACACAAATTGTCTCAAAACAACTTCCATACACAAAACAAAGCAAGTATTCACTATGGTAGTATCACAAAAGCATCTTACAAACAAAACTAAAAAAAATTGACTGTTAATACCACCATTCCTTCTTCTCTAAATCTTTATGGACATCCTCAAGAGATATTGGGAATGTAGTATTATGATAAATTAAAAAGATAAGACTATAAAAAAGATAAAAAATGTTGCAATATCACTTGCCATATCTGTTTTGAGGTTTCATGCTATTATCCAATTTTGATGATGTCTATTGTAGGAACGGATCCATTAAGACATATCTTAGGATGTTGCTGGTGAATTGTAAATAGATAGGTAGTTAAAATTTTAACATTTTTTTAAATTGATAGTTGTCTAATCGTTTCAATCTTCACTTTGGAATTTTTGATTTTGATGTTTGTTTTGTTTGTTGTTTGCATTGTCAAAGGGTGAGTGTGACAATTATTTTATTATGGATGAAAGTTAATTGTGTTTGGTGATGATGGAGGTAGGATTTTTTAGTTTTATGAGTTTTCTCTGATGTTGTTTTTATTGTTTTCAGGGGACTAACCTAGGGCCTTGAGGGATAATCAAAGATAATCCTTACCTATGTTGTACACGTAGAGGCTCGTAGTTCGCTTGGTTTGATAAGAATATGTTATTGATCTTTTTTATTTTTCGTATATTTTTGGATTTTGAATTTTTTGACTAAGTTGAAAGAAGGCATGATAGATACCTAAGGGGATTGGCCTAAGGACTTGGGGGTTGATAAGCCTCACCTACATTGTACACACAAATACCATGTAGTTTGACTGGTGTTGGATCAAAGCATAACATGTTTTGGGATTTTGATGTTTCTGATTTTGTAGTTTTTTTTGGATGTTTTATTTTTTGATGTTTTTGACCATAATAGGACATAGAAGGATCTAGTCCGCTACTGGTTTTAGGAAGTTTCCCCCAGTTAGAGACAAGATTACCTTTGCTAGGAGAGGAAAATTTTGATGGTGCAACAAATTTCAATACTTAATCAGTCATCAAGCCATGGTTGGGCACATGTTTTATTATGGGACGAATGGGTGGATGCTTTAGATATTGTTGATAGATAATGATGCAAATCTTATTCAAATGTAGCACTTGTTTGCTGGGTTTTCACTATGGTACCTATTCTAGAAGTGCCACAAAGTGGTTTTCACTTAAAGACCATTTTATTTCTCTTTACTATTTTCTTACTTTAAAAAAAAAAAATCTTTTTCAAAATTTTGATTTTTTTGGATTTTTACCCTTTTTCCTAGGGTATTTTGATGTGCTCATGTGAAGAACTTCTTGAGGTCACTATTGTTTAGTGGTTCGGCTAAAGGTTCCCCTTCAGGAGCCACTAGTTGATAGGCTCTAGAACCATAGCTTGTTGTGATGATGAATGGGCCTAACCAATTGGGCTCAAACTTACCTTTGCCATCCTGATTCAACTATACCTTCTAATTGTCTTTGAGTACCAAGTCACCAATCTAAAAGTTTCTATTCCTAATATTTTTATTGTAGCTTTGTTTGAGCTAATTCTGATAAACCTGAAGATGGTTTAACGCGCTCAAATGCCTTTCATCTACACGTTATAAGTCATTTAATCGGGATACCCGATACTCTTCATTATTGACCATGCCTTTGAGTGATATCCATAGTGAGGGGATTTTGACTTCAATAGGTAAGAAAAATTCTGATCCATAGACCAAGGAAAATGGTGTGACACTTGTAGGGGTAGTAATACTGGTTCGATAAGCCATAGGGTTGGGTTCAGTTGTAGATGAAAATAATGACCAATGTCATTAATAGTCTTGTTTAGTATCTTCAAGATGGTTTTGTTAGACGCTTCTACTTGGCCGTTTCCTTGGGGGTAATAGGGCGTGGAGAATTTGTGTTGGATAGAGAACTTGGAACAAAGTTCTTTGACATCTTAGTTTTTAAACAGGGTCCCATTGTCTATTATGATCGTTTGGGGAATTCTATATCGAAATATCAAATAATTCCAGATGAACTTGGATATCTATTTATCGGTGATGTAGGTTAATGGAATTGCTTCTATCCATTTGGTGAAGTAATCAGTTGCAGTAATGATGAAATTATGACCATTTGATGAGGTGGGAGAGATCTTACCTACCAAGTCTAATCCCCATTGTAAAAAAGGCCATGGTGTCGTGATAGGTCTTAAATCTTGTGCTGGCATGTGAATGAGGTCACTGTGTTGCTGACATTAACAAAATTTTATGGTGTAGGCAATAGATTCTCACTCCATGGAGGGCCAATAGTAACCCATTCTTAGTAACTTTAGTGCTAGGTTAGGTCCGCTAGAGTGGGACCAACAAATGCCTTCATGTACCTCTTTTAAGGCAATTTTTGCTTCTTTTGTGTCAAGACATCAGAGTAAAGTACTGTATAAACTTCAACGATATAAGGTGTCTCCTAGTATTGTAAATTAGGAAGTTGTACAGACAAAGGTTTTCTTTTGGGTGTTTTTCAAGTGAGGGGGTACGGTACCATGTTGGATATAGTCAGATGTATCATGGTACTATGGTGAATTAGGACCAACAACAACACACACTAGTTCTAGTTTAGGGATGTCAAACATCGGTATGAGAAGTTGCTCCACAAGGAATTCATACTTAGAAATGTTTTGTAGAATATCAATAAGTGAACCTATCCTTGCCATTGCATTGCTTGCTCTGTTGTTTATCTGGGGAATCTGTTAACAAGTGATGGTGAAAAAATATTTCTTGAAACTGACCACCATTCTTTTATACGACATCAACTTGTCTCCTTTGTTTGATACTCATCATTGAATTTCCTTGTAGCACCCCTCCATTTTGCTCTTTTGATCAGACAATGTTCTTCTTCATTATGTTTTGTTTTCTGTTAGTACTTTGACTATGGTACTCGGTTACTATTTGATCACTAACTGTAAAGCGATGTGAATGTTACATTTTAATATGATGGTATTTTATTCTGATGTTATCATTATGGCATGCTTTAGATTAGCATAGAGGATATTTGAATTAATCTTGTTTTATGCCTTTGATTAGATTATTGATGTTAGATTCGTCAATTTCGTAACATTGTATTGGTGAAGGGGATGAAATTGCACCACTCGCTTGCGAGCGCCCTGCGATTATGTGATTTTCTCTTCACAGTGTGTTTTATTATGATATATATGCATGTTCGATATACACTTGGTTTGCAGGTTTACAAGTACATGACATTGACTCCACTTGGATCCCCAGGTTTGAGCGTGTCCATTGGCCAACGGTATTTGATTAGGAGATAGTAGCTAGGTTTTTCGTGTCAAGTCATCACCTTGGTCATAGTGTTCGTTGGTTTTAAGTCTCGTTCGGTTGTTTTAATGTTATTCAATTTCTCCTTGATATTATTTAATTGCAAGTTAAAAAAGGTAAATAAATGACATTGAGTATTTAAGTTATTTATTAAATTAATCTGGTTTATTATGTTAAAAGATGCTACTTAATTAATTAATTAATTAAATTTAATTAGTAAAATAATTAACCTTTGGATTATATTTATTTTATTGAATTAATTAAATTAATTGAATTGAGTTAAGTTATTTTTAGAATTGATAGATATTTTGTTTGAAAATTGAAAAATGTTTTATTTTACATTTTTAGAGAATTTGAATGCAAAAAGAAGTTGGAAGATATTTTCTATTTTGTTTTCAAAAATTTATGTTGGTGGTTGAAAGAGATATTTTTTAATTTTTCATGAAGTTTTTTTTTATGGCTATAACCATGAAAATCTCAGTAAGAAAACAAAAAGAGGAGAGAAAGAAAAGGGAGAAAGGAGAAGGATTATGGTTTTGGTTTTGGTTTTGGATTTTTTTTTGTGGAGAAGCTTTGTTGGATTGCTTGGAAGGAGCTGAAATCTATGGAAGAATCATTGCACCATTTGGCATCCTCTCAAGCATTTGGAGACCAGGTTTTCTATTATTAAATTTATTTCATTTTTGAAAAGATTCATAATTTTTATATGCTGTCGCAAAAACAAACTTTGTTTAAATTGAAAGAAAAACCCATGTGAAATCTTGTATCAAATTCTTAAACCTCTATTTTCAAATGATTTTTCTGAAGAAAAATTACATACCTGGCTATAGATGGCCATTTTTGGAAATTATTTGCTCAACTGGACTTATAATTTTAATAAATCTGTATAAAATATATATATGTATATATATATATTTTGGAAATATATATATATATATATATACATACATATATATTTATATACGTTTGTTTATGTTGAAATGGTTGTATTAAAATAAAAGAACCTCCATCAAAATTTTGATTTCGTGGATTTCGAAATCCGCAGAGGAAGCAGTCAAATTTTTTTATAAAATAAAATAAAATAAAAAACCAATTTTTTTGGAAGACTGAGGGCTCACCCCACAACCACCCCCATGGGAGGTGTTGTGGGGGAGCCACGCCCAACACACCCCACACACGACCATGCCCACATACTTGGTGGGTCGGCTGTGTTAAACACAACCGCACCACCAAGTATGGGGGTCGATTGTGGTAAACACAACCGTTGCCCACACATTTGGTGGGTCGGCTGTGTAAACACAGTCATGCCCACATCTATGGGCCGACTGTGTTGAACACAGTCGCCCCCAAATATGTGCCCTCAAAAAAAAAAAACCCTACGCCTTGTCTTTTGAAATTCGTTTTTGAAAAATAAATAAAAATATTTTATATTATGTTTTTTTTATAATATTAAAATATTTAATATTTACATATTAAATATATATATATATATATGTGTGGTGTGTGTATATATATAAGTATGTAATGGCATATACTTATATGTATATATATATATGTATATTTATGTATGTATATATGTATATTTATGTATATATGTTTATATATATTATTGTTTTGGAAATTTTTATGATAATGTTTAATATATATATATATTTAATTGATGATTTAAATAATGACATGTTTTAAATGTAATTGGAGGATATTAAAATAATATGTTTTAATAGAACAAATATTTGATTTCAAAGTAATATGTTTAAATAGAGGAATTAAGTGATATTTAAAATGATTTATTTTGAAAAGAAGAAATAGATGATTTGAAAGTATTATGTTTTGAATTGAAGAAGTAAATGTTATTTTTTTATTATTATTGAAAAGAAATTAAGGAATTGAATATATGGTTTAAATTCCCTCCTTTGTCTGAAAGAGACATTAGTAAATTAGTTTTATTGAGGAACTAAACTACTGAATTTTACTAAGGGAAGTGGATTTAGGAAATCCAAAAGTAGATTTAATTCCTGTTTAAATTGCTCTTTTAATGTAAATTTCTTCTGTTTTCATTTTGGGGGAAATTGTTTAGAAACGTTTATAAGTCTTCCAGATGGGGTGTTTAACTCTTTGGGGTTGTCGTATTATGAAAGTCAACCTTTGAATTGCCTTGGGTAGTGCATATAGTTGTATCCAGTTAGTTACCCGGTTATCACAAATGAGATTGTGTTGCCTTTATGTGTTGGATAGGGATTTAATATCCTTAAGTTGCACTAGTTTACCCTTGGGATGTGGAGTTGTTCCACATGTTGTCTTAGAGGAGTGGCTTTCAATGAGGGCCGACACACAAAGTGGTGCTAGGGTAACTCATTGTGAGTTAGTTAATCCAGTGATAATGGAAATAAATTTATTAGAAGAATAGGTAGTATCAAACACTTAATAAGAATAATTGTGCCTCGCTCATGGACACAAGGGCTTGCATAGACTTGGGATGGGATGAGAAGGCCTGGAATGGAAAGATCATTATCTTTTCTCTAGGAGAGATAACTGATTCTGCATTGGTTTACATGAGGGGATGAGAGTGGTTAGAGGTTTCCAGGAGATCCCGAGATGGAGGCCGGGGCCTAAGAAGACTTACTACGATATCCCATGTAGCATTGTGATGACACTTCTCCTAAGTCCACAGTATGTTTGTAACAATGATGCAATTGTTAAGTTAACTCTGGAAGCATTGTAACCATTGTGTTAGTGATGTATTTGTATTTGAGTAAGTTCGGTTATGTTTTAGCCTATGTCTAGAGGTTGATGGTCTTGTCTAGGAATCCTTGTTACTATCTCCTAGCACGAGCGGTCGGCCTTCGGGTACCACTTGGTTGGGTGGAATGTGCACCTTTCTCCGTTGGGTTTTCTTCTTATTCGTGTTGACAAGATTTCTAGTTGGAGAGCTTGTAGGATCCAGTTACTTTACATGCTTATATACATTTTAGTTGATTCTTATAATTTATTACCCCTCAATTGTAATCGAGGTGGAAGATTGTAATTTTTAATCATGCTTATTGGTTCTACCTCATTCAGGGAATGAGAGATTAAATCTTCTTGGAAAATTATTGGTATATTCAATCTTATTGTATCTCTTATGGTTATGATGTAATTTATCATTTATAGAATGTATGTGTTCTTAATTCTTAAGTAGATTATTATTTGGATTTAATTATGTTGTATGTTTGGGTATTAAGGTAATCTCAGTCTCGTAACCTTAGAGGTTGTTGGAAATGGGCAGTGAACTTGCATGTTAATTGTTCTTTAAACAAAAAAAAAAATTGTGTGCTTGAGCAGTTAATTGCATCTTCCTCTAGGGTTACATGGCGGGGCGTTACACATGTTATCAGAGCTTAGGTTTAAACACTGGGTGCTTTGGGATAATGATGAACCCATTAAGCTTTGAGTTGTGTAGGTTTTAAGTTGTGTATCTTACCTAATACCTTGGTGTGTCTGTGCAGGATTATGCCTCCCAGACATGGAAGAGGTAGAGGGAAAGGATGTGGCCATGTAGGCGGTCGCAATGGGATTCAACATGACTCTCCTCCTCATGTTCCAATTATTCTAGATTAGGAGGAAAATCAGGCATCATAGAATGCCCTAGGGGGCAGTGATCGATAGCATAATCCTATAGGGATCGAGGCTACGTGTAGGGAACTTGAGGAGGCATTGGTGCTTCTTGGTTAGAGGTAGGTCGGGGTTCAGGGTAATCCTGGTGAGAGGGAAGTTCCATCTCAGTTAGAGGCACATATGAGAGATTTACTCAAGGTATGACCACCATTGTATGATGGAGCAGGCACTGGGTTGGAGGCTAAGACTTGGCTTATAGACCTCAATAGGTGCTTTTCTATGCACCCCTATGAAAGTAATACCAAAGTGCGATGCGCTATCATGCATCTACGAGGGTTCACATCCATATGGTGGAGGCTAGAGGAGAAAAAGCTCCATATAGATATCAACTCAGGGTCTTGGGAAATTTTTCTAGAGCGGTTCAGAGCTTGTTTTCTTATTTGACCATTGGCGTCAGTGTTGAGGCGATGAGTTTCATGCTTTACGTTATTTAGCATTGACAGTTGAGCAATATGAGCGATGGTTCTACGAGCTCAAGCAGTTTGTAGGTAGAAGAGATGATGAGGGGATTTTGGTTCACCACTTTTTCAGGGGCTTGAACGCTCGTCTTAGCGAAGGTTTGAGGGTTTTCGAACCCAAAACCATGGAGACAACAATGGAGAAAGCACCTCTAGTAGAGGAGAATCTAGCCATGGCATTGGGAGGCCATATGGGTGTTCAGATCGGTAGCAGTTCAGTAGCAGGGTCTAGTGCATGAGGAGGTTAGACTCAGGGAGGTGCACCTCCCAGGGCATAACAAGGACCTTCGTATAGTGGTCAACAGTAGCAGGATTCACAGGGGAAATGTAAGGGTTTCTAGCAGAGGTAGGGGGACAAGAACTGGAGACATATGAAATGCTTCAGCTTTGAGTAGCCAGTGCAGAGCTCTCAGTCCACTTTTAGGGGTAGCGTGCAACAGTCTAGCACACCACCTAGAGGCAGGGGCTATGGTAGAGGTACATGATGTTTTGCATGTGGCCAGTAGGGTCATATATCTAGAATGTGCCCTAATAGGGGCACATCTAGATTTTCACAGGGACCAGTGACATCTAAGCTGATAGTTGGGGATGCAGGCAGAGGGCATCGTGTTTTCGTAGCAGTTGATAACCGCGAGGAAGAGCATTAGGGTATTGTCATCGAGACATTTGGTATGTTGTTGGGTAACCCAGTTACCATTTTTTTTGATTCTGGAGCATCAAACTCTTTCATTTCTTCTTCTGTTGTGACACGATGTAGACTGGGGGCAGTAAGGCAAGTTGATAGGTGGTAGGTTGAGTTAGCCTCGGGTGTGAAAGTTGCATCCCATTCCCTTGTACCAGAGTGTAGATTAGAGGTTGGACCTCTCCATACTACAATGGACCTCCGAGTGATTCCATTGGGTTCTTATGACGTTGTCATAGGGATGGACTGGTTGGAGGTGCATAGTGTAGATATAGATTGTCGACTTAAGTCGATTCGATGCATTGATGCATCTGGCAGAGAGGTAGAGATAGTGGGAGTTCAGAGGCTGATTTCCTTGAGAGTCATCTCATCTATGCAATTGAGAAGGTGTGTGCATTAGGGTTGTTAGTTATTCTCTATTACAATGGATAATTTGGATTTAGGAGATGGAGAAGAGAAAGTCTCTCTTGATAGTCACCCCATTCTTCAGGAGTATTCTGATGTCTTTCTAGATGAGATTCTAGGGATGCCACCTCAGAGAGACATAGACTTCAAGATAGATCTTGTACCTAGATCAGAACCCATTTCACGAGCTCCTTATGGTATGACCACCCAGGAGCTAAAAGAGCTTCGCTTGCAGCTTGAGGAGTTGTTAGCAAAGGGCTTCATTCGCCCTAGTGTTTCTCCATGGGGAGCACCAGTAATATACATGAAGAAGAAGGACAGTTCCTTTCGGTTATGTATTGATTACTGACAGTTGAACAAAGTGATTATTAGGAATCGATATCTGCTTCCTAGGATTGATGATCTATTCGATCAGATCAAGGGCGCCATGATCTTTTCAAAAATTGATCTTAAGTCAGGATGTCATTAGCTTCATATCTTCAACTTGAACATTCATAAGATGATGTTTTGAACACAATATGGTCACTATGAGTTCATAGTAGTACCATTCGGGTTGATGAATGTGCCCTCTATGTTCATGAGTATGATGAACGGGGTATTTCATACGTACTTAGATAGATTTGTCCTTGTGTTCCTTGATGACATTTTGATATGCTCTAGGACAGTGGAAGACATGAGGAACATTTGTGATAGGTATTATAGTGCTTATGGGATAATCAACTCTATGCTAACCTGTCGAAGTGTGAATTCTTCAAGACTGAGTTCAAGTACCTTGGTCATGCTATCTCATGGGAAGGTATTTCAGTGGATCTTGCAAAGATCCAAGTGATCATAGATTGGCTTGCGCCCATGAATGTGGAAGAGATACATAGCTTTATGGGGATAGCGGGTTATTACAGAGGTTTTGTGCAGGGATTTTCGAGGATAGGGTATCCTATCACCTCCCTTCAGAGGAAAGGGAAGAGGTTTGTGTGGTCAGAGTAGTGCGAGGCAACATTTTAGAATCTTAAGGAGAAACTGACCAATGCACCAATACTTGTGATACCTGATCCAACTGGGGACTTTGTAGTTTGTACAGATGTGTCCTTGGAAGGATTAGGGGTAGTGTTGATGCAGGAGGGTTGTGTCATTGCATATGAGTCATAAAAGCTCAAGGAACATGAGCTGAACTACCCTACACATGATCTAGAGTTGGAAAAAGTTTCTCATGCATTGACGAGATGGAGACATTTCCTTCTTGGCCACAGGTTTGAGTTGCACAGTGATCATAGAAGCCTTCAATATATTTTCACGCAGCCCAACCTTAATGCTAGGCAAAGGCATTCAATATAGTTTCTTTGTGAATATGACTTCGAAGTGAAGTATATCCAGGGAAAGGAGAATGTCGTAGTTGATGCACTTAGTAGACAGAGACACGAGTTATCTGAGTTGACTCTTGTTGTAGATTTGTGGAGTCGAATTCTTTCTGCCCTTCTAGCGGATAGTTGGTATCAATAGGTTAGGACAGAGATAGAGGCAGACAGACCTCTTGAGGGTAGGTATTCAAGATATTCTCTGGATCCAGATGGCATATTGAGGCACATGGGATGCATATACATTCCTTCATCAGGTGATCTTCACACCTTAGTTATAACTGAGGCACACCGTGCACCTTATTTAGCCCATCCAAGGGTGAAGAAGATGCATGCAGATTTGCGTTAGTTGTATTTCTGGCTAGGAATGAAGCACGACATTGTGGATTATGTGTCAAGATGTCTAGAGTGTCAATGGGTGAAGGCTGAACACCAGCATCCAACAAGGCTTTTGCAACCGCATTTAGTACCAGAGTGGAAGTGGGATATAATCTCATTGGATTTCATTGTTGGTTTACCCAACTCTTCAAGATGATATGATGTGATTATGGTGACAGTTGATAGGTTGACGAAGGTAGCACACTTCTCACCTATGCGCTCTTCCTATAATGCATCATCTGTAACCAGATTGTTCATGGAGGACATAGTGAGGTTACATGGTATTCCACGTTGGATTATTTTTGACAGGGATCCAGTGTTCACCTCAACTCTTTGGATTTCATTACAACATGCGATGGGGACACAGTTGAACTTTAGTTCAGCTTATCACCCAGAGAAAGATGGACAAACTGAGAGGGTCAATTAGATCCTCAAGGATATGTTATGTATGTATGTGATGGACCAGCAAATGCAATGAGAAGATTATCTCTATTTGGTAGAGTTTGCTTATAATAACAGTTTTCAGAGTTCTATCGACATGCCTCCATTCCAGGCATTGTATGGGTGACCATGTCGTACTCCCTTGAGTTGGGATTGATTGGAGGATAGAGTAATTTTGGGTCCTAAGATGTTGCAAGATATGGAGCAGCAGGTGGTTCGAATTAGAGAGCATTTGGTGGAAGCTCAAGATAGGCAGAAGAAGTATGCGAATGCGCATAGGGTGGATTGACAGTTTTCTGTTGGTGATAGAGTCTTCTTGCGGGTGTGTCCACAAAGGAGTCCAATCCATTATGGAAAGGGCTCTAAGTTGGCGCCTCGCTTTGTCAGATCCTTCGAGATACTCAAGAATATTGGTCCAGTTGCTTACCCGCTTGCGTTACCGCCTAGTCTCTTGTGTATTCATGATGTATTTCAAGTTTCTATTCTTTGACTGTACCATCTAGATATTTTTGATGTCCTTGATTGGAATGATTTACAGGTAGAGGACGGGCAGCTGGCTTTGGATCCCATGGCTGCAATGGAGCGTAAAACACTCGCTCTTCGAGGGCAAGATATTGATCAGGTGAGGGTCTAGTGGGATCCTAGGGATGATATGTCATCCACTTGGGAAGATGCAGCTAGAATGAGGGAGCTCTATCCCTATTTTTTCACAGGCTTCCAGGAGTAAGCCTGACCCTAGGGGGAGAGGATGTAGCACCCCTCCATTTTGCTCTTTTGATCGGACAATGTTCTTCTTTGTTATGTTTTGTTTTCTATTAGTACTTTGACTATGGTACTCGGTTACTATTTGATCGCTAACTGTAAAGCGATGTGAATGTTACATTTTGATATGATGGTATTTTATTCTGATGTTATCATTATGGCATGCTTTAGATTAGCATAAAGGATATTTGAATTAATGTTGTTTTATGCCTTTGATTAGATTATTGATGTTGGATTCATCAGTTTTGTAACACTGTATTGGTGAAGGGGATGAAATTGCACCACTCGCTTGCGAGCGCCTTGCGATTCCACGATTTTCTCTTCACGATGTGTATTATTATGATATATATGCATGTTCGATATACATTTGGTTTGCAGGTTTACGGGTACAGAACATCGACTCCACTTGGTTCCGCAGGTTTGAGCGTGTCCATTGGCCAACGGTATTTGATTGAGAGTTATTAGCTAGGTTTTTTGTGTCAAGTCATCACCTTGGTCATAGTATGTCGTTGGCTTTAAGTCTGGTTCGATTGTTTTAATGTTATTCAATTTCTCCTTGATATTATTTAATTGCAAGATAAAAAAGGTAAATAAATGGCATTAAGAATTTAAGTTGTTTATTAAATTAATCTGGTTTATTATGTTAGAAGATGCTATTTAATTAATTAATTAATTTAATTTAATTAGTAAAATAATTTAATCTTTGAATTATATTTATTTTATTGAATTAATTAAATTAATTGAATTGAATTAAGTTATTTTTAGAATTGATAGATATTTTGTTTGAAAATTGAAAAATGTTTTATTTTGCATTTTTGGAGAATTTGAATGCAAAAAGAAGTTGGAAGATATTTTCTGTTTTGTTTTCAAAAATTTATGTTGGTGGTTGAAAGAGATATTTTTTAATTTTTCATTGAGTTTTTTTTATGGCTATAACCATGAAAATCTAAGTAAGAAAAAAAAAGAGGAGAGAAAGAAAAGGGAGAAAGGAGAAGAATTCTGGTTTTGGTTTTGGATTTTTTTTGTGGAGAAGCTTTGTTGGATTGTTTGGAAGGAGCTGAAATTTGTGGAAGAATCATTGCACCATTTGGCATCCTCTCAAGCATTTGGAAACCAGGTATTCTATTTATTAAATTATTTCATTTTTGAAAAAATTCATAATTTTTATATGTTGTTGCAAAAAACAAACTTTGTTTAAATTGAAAGAAAAACTCACGTGAAATCTTGTATCAAATTCTTAAACCTCTGTTTTCAAATGATTTTTCTCAAGAAAAATTACATTCCTGGCTGTAAATGGCAATTTCTGGAAATTATTTGCTCAATTGGACTTATAATTTTAATAAATGTGTATAATATATATATATATATATTTTGGAATATATATATATATATTTTGGAATATATATATATATATATTTTGGAATATATATATATATATATATATATATATATATATATATATATATATATATTTATATATGTTTTTTTATGTTGAAATGGTTGTATTAAAATAAAAGAATCTCCATCAAAATTTTGATTTCACAGATTTCGAAATCCGCAGAGGAAGCAGTCAATTTTTTTTATTAAAATAAAATAAAATTAAAAACCAAAATTTTGAGGAGACTGGGGGCTCGCCCCACAATCACCCCAATGGGAGGCACTGTGGGGGAGCCGCGCCCAACGCACCCCACACATGACCACGCCCACATACTTGGTGGGTCGACTATGTTAAACACAGTCACACCTCCAATTATGGGGGTCAGCTGTGGTAAACACAACCACCACCCACATATTTGATGGGTCAGCTGTGTAAACACAACTGCGCCCACATCTATGGGTTGGCTGTGTTAAACACAGTCTCCCCCAAATATGTGCCCCCCCCCCCAAAAAAAAACCCTATGCCTTGTCTTTTAAAATTCATTTAAAATAAAATAAAATAAAATTTTATATTATGTTTTTTTTATAATATTTAAATATTAAAAATATATATATTTTTATATATATGTATATATATAAGTATGTAATGGCATATACTTATATGTATATTTATGTATATATGTTTATATATATTATTGTTTTGGAAATCTTTATGATAATGTTTAATATATATATTTAAATATATATGTTTAATTGATGATGTAAATAGTTAAATATATATTTAATTGGTGATTTAAATAATGGTATGTTTTAAATGCAATTGGAGGATATTAAAATAATATGTTTTAATAGAACAAATATTTGATTTCAAAGTAATATGTTTAAACAGAGGAATTAAGTGATATTTAAAATAATTTATTTTGAAAAGAAGAAATAAATGATTTGAAAGTATTATGTTTTGAATTGAAGAAGTAAATGTTATTTTTTATTATTATTTAAAAGAAATTAAGCAATTGAATATATGGTTTAAATTCCATCCTTTGTATGAAAGAGACATTAGTAAATTAGTTTTATTGAGGCAATAAACTAACGAATTTTATTAAGGGAGGTGGATTTAGGAAATCCAAAAGTAGATTTAATTCCTGTTTAAATTGCTCTTTTAATGTAAATTTCTTCTATTTTCGTTTTGGGGGAAATTGTTTAGAAACGTTTATAAGCCTTCCAAATGGGGTGTTTAAATCTTTGGGGTTGTCGTATTATGAAAATCAACCTTTGAATTTCCTTGGGTAGTGCATATAGTTGAATCCAGTTAATTACCCGGTTATCACGAATGAGATTGTGTTGCCTTTATGTGTTGGATAGGGATTTAATATCCTTAAGTTGCACTAGTTTACCCTTGGGATGTGGAGTTGTTCCACATGTTGTCTTAGAGGAGTGGCTTTCAATGAGGGCCGACACACAAAGTGGTGCCAGGGTAACTCATTGTGAGTTAGTTAATCCAGTGAGAATGTAAATAAACTTATTAGAAGAATAGGTAGTATCAAACACTTAATAAGAATATTTGTGCTTCGCTCATGGACGCAAGGGCTTGTATAGACTTGGGATGGGACGAGAAGGCTTGGAATGGCAAGATCATTATCTTGTCTCTACGAGAGATAACTGATTCCGTATTGGTTTGCATGAGGGGCCAAGAGTCATTAGAGGTTTCCAAGAGATTCTGAGATGGGGGCCGGGCCCTAAGAAGACTTACTACGATATCCCATGTAGCATTGTGATGAAACTTCTCCTAAGTCAACAGTATGTTTGTAACAGTGATGCAATTGTTTAGTTAACTCTGGAAGCATTATAACCATTGTGTTAGTGATGTATTTGTATTTGAGTAAGTACGGTTATGTTTTAGCCTGTGTCTAGAGGTTGATAGTCTTGTCTAGGAATCCTTGTTACTATCTCCTAGCATGGGGGGTGGGCCTTCGGGTACCACTTGGTTGGGTGGAACATGCACCTTTCTTCGTTGGGTTTTCTTCTTGTTCATGTTGATGATATTTCCAGTTGGAGAGCTCATGGGATCCAGTTACTTTACATGCTTATATTCATTTCAGTTGATTCTTATAATTTATTACCCCTCAATTGTAATCGAAGTGGAAGATTGTAATTTGTAATCACAATTATTGGTTCTACCTCATTCAGGGAATGAGAGATGTAATATTCTTGGCAAATTATTGGTATATGCAATATTATTGTATCTCTTATGGTTATGATGTAATTTATCATTTATGGAATGTATGTGTTCTTAATTCTTAAGTAGATTATTGTTTAGATTCAATTATGTTGTATGTTTGGGTATTAAGGTAATCTCAGTCTCGTAACCTTAGAGGTTGTTGGAAATGGGTAGTGAACTTGCACGTTAATTGTTCTTTAAACAAAAAAAATAAACTGTGCGCTTGAGTAGTTAATTGCATCTTCCTCTAGGGTTACATGGCGGGGCATTACTTTCCTAATCACTAGTTGAGAGTTTTCATATACATGCAGTTATTTTATCATCCATTCGATGGCGATTTTGAGTCCTGTGATCAGTGTTTTGTATTCTGATATGTTGTTTGTGCACGGGAAAGCAATTCAGTAAGCCTTAGGTATACTATCTCCCTATGGTGTGAGAAATAATATACCCGCTCTTGAACCACGTTGAGTGTGGGACCCATCAAAATACAAGGTCCAATGGCTTGTTTGTACTGTTAACAAAATACTTTCATCTGGGAAGTCTGTTGTGAGAGGTTGTTGGTTGTCCATTGGTGATTTTGCTAATTGGTCTGCTATGATCTGTCCTTTGATGGCTCTCTTGTCTACATACTCTATATCAAACTCACTCAATATTATCACCCATTTAGCAATCCTACCTATTAGAGCTTCTTTTTCTAGTAGGTACTTTAGTGGATCTACTTTTGAGATCAAATTTACTTGTCTATTCAAGATATATTGTCTAAAATTTTGTGTCACAAATATGACATAGATACACTCTTTCTATGGGAAAATAGTTCAATTCGTAGCCCACTAGTGTTTAGCTGATATAGTGGACCACTCTTTCCTTGTTATTATCATCTAGTTGTGCAAGGAGAGTTCCTAGTGCTGCTTGTGTTGTAGAGACATAAAGTATCATTGATTTATCCAGAATAGGCAATATTAATATTGGAAGAGTGAGTAGTTACTCCTTGACCTATTGGAATGCTTGATCGCATCTACCATCCCATTTGAATGTGATGTCTTTATGTAGGAGATGGGTAAAGGGGTGACACTTTTCTGCTAGTTGTGTGATGAATTTCCTGATGGATTGTAGTTTCCCCTGTAGACTTCTGAGTTAATTCAATATCTTTAGAGGAGGCATTTCTAATATGGCCTTTACCTTTGTAGGATCTACTTTTATGCCTCTCCTTGACACTATGTATCCGAGAAGCTTTCCAGATGTTACTTTGAATACACACTTTTTCAGATTGAGACTTAAGTTATACTATTCAAGCCTGTCAAACACTTTTGCAAAGTTGATAAAATGGTCTTCCCTTTTGATGGAATTTGCTAGTATGTCATCCACATATCATGGAAGGTTGTAGTCATCACTCGCTAATAGGTTGCCCTTACATTTTTTAGACCGAATGGCATGACATTCCAACAAAAGGTCCCCCAGGTGCACATGAATGTTGTTTTATGTTGATCATCAGGGGATATTTTTATTTGATTATACCCAAAGAAACCATCCATTAAGGATATAATTTCATGTCCTATTGTTAGATCCACAATCATATCAATGCTTGGAAGAGGGAACTCATCTTTTGGGAAAGCTTTGTTAAGGTATCAAAAGTCTGTATAGATTCTTATTCCCCCAATGGGATTTGATATCCATTTAGTATAATCATTTGGTCTAATGAAGCCCACATCTAGTAATTTCTTTAGTTCTACCTTTACCAATAGTGCTATTTGGGGATGCATTTTTCGAAGTTTCTTCTTGATAGGTTTAACTCTAGGAAATATGACCAAGTGGTGTACAACTAATGTTGGATCTAGTCCTAGAATGTTTGCATGTGTCCATGCAAATTTTATCTTCCTTTCATTGATGAACGTTGAGAAGTTCCCTTTCTCTTCAAGATCAAGTGATGCTACATGGTATGCGATCTTTAGGTTCTTTGTTGTTCCAACATTGATGGATTCTGCTTCTTCAACTAGGAGTGTCAACTTCTCTTGATATTTAAAAATAGGGAGATTGAATCCTCCATCTTCAGGTGCCTCAAAGAGGTTTTCGCCTTTAGATTCATCCTTTAGTTTCTTCTTTTCAGGATCCGATAGAGCCACTTTGTGGTTTTCTCTAGGGAATCTCATTTTTATTTTTACATTATCTTTTTCAATTTTGTGACTAGAGGACACAATATCCCCACCAAAATATTCTTCCTATTTGAGTTCCATGACAAACCCTGCTTTATGATCTCCTGCTAGTATATTGGTTCATAGTCCCATAAACTCTGTGATTGCTTCATCGTTCTAGAACTGGTCCAAAATAGGTGTATGTTTTTGTTGGTCCCAATCTATCAACTATGGGTAGTAGAGGGGTAGGATATCATCATTCTATACAAAGCTTATAGAAGTTGTTGAGATGGTCAATATAATTATTTCTTAAGTATGGTCTTTAGATATAGTTTGTCTAAGTTGGGTAGGGACTATACCTATGTTAAAGTTTTCAAATAGGTCTTCAATTGGTAAATCAAAGTTTATACGATGGTAGATATCCAATGTCTTAACACCAGTAGAAGTAGCTTCTTTCTTACAAGAGGTATGTCTAGCATTTGGAGTATCCATGTCTTTCAAACTATATCCTAGTCCAAAATTCTTTTTTCTTTGTTCCACTATAATAGGTTCCCATTTGCCTTGTTTGTGTCTCCCAAGGCCACATTTTCTAGTGTATCCCATTTTTTGAGCTAGTCAATACCCTTTACTACTGGGATCAATTAAAAGGGGTTGTAGTTGTTTTGGTTCTTCTTGGTCTTTTTTGTAGATCATTGTTGAAAAATCTTCTTTGAATATCTCCTCATCCTTCATAACTCCCCACTTGGTAAAAATTGTAGGGTTGACTACCATTGTCACTTCTTGAACATCTTTGATCTCCTTAGGCCCTCCATAAACTTTGGGTGTTGGTGGAAGCATTCCAATGCAAAGTGCTTGATTGAAATGATAGTTTCCATTACCTTTGTCAAGTACTTGAACCTTGGTTTCAGTTTTTGGTTTCTCCCTTGATGTTGATTTAGTTGAGGTTGATGGTAGTGTGGATGGGTCAACATATGAGAAGGAGTGGAATGATATATCATTACTAGGTATACACTAGATTTTTTTGTATTTCTCCTCTAATTTTGCACAATAGTGGAAGGGTTTAAGATCAACATATACTGTAATGTCCTTTCCTTCGTGAGGAAACTTTAGACACTAGTGAAACATGAAAGGAACTACTTTTAGTGCATGAATCCAAGGGCGTCCTAGAAGAAGGTTATATAGTAGCTCAAGGTCAAGTACTTGACATGTGGTTTCTATTGCTACTGGTACTATCTATATAGGTACTTTGATTGTCCCTTCTAAATTTCTTTCTAGGTTGTCATAAGCCCTTACAGTGATGCTTTATCCTTTGTCAATCACATCATTAGAATACCCTAGTTGTTTAAAAAATTTTAAGGTATAGATTTTTAAACCTGCACCGTTATCTATCAATACTCTTTTGACCATATTTTTATGTATGCCAACCTCTATATAAAGGTCTTTGTTGTGGAATGACTTCTATGCAAGGTATTTCTTGAAAAATACTAAATGATGATTGGCCTTGATTTTTCCAACCATAGCTTGAAACTGATATGGACTGAGGTCACTAGGGACTGATGCTTCCAAAGCTCTCTCTAGTATTTCCCTATGTGAGGGTGATAATTTCATAAGCTCTAGGATGGAGATCAAAGCGAAAGTCTTCTTTAGTTCTTCCACAATACTATAGTCATTGGATGACTTAGTTATGGGTTTAGGTGGGGCTCCTTGTATTAAGAATTTCCCTCGATGGGTAGTTATGTTACATTGGGGGTTCCTACCTTGTATAGTTAACACATTGATCCTAGTGTCATCTTCTTGTGAAAGGGTACCTAGGATGGTGCCACCATATGTATAGTTGGCGTTGTGATAGTCTTGCTCCTTCCCTTTGTCATTTTTCTTAGTATGGTTAGGGATTGGATTTGTTTAGATTTGGAGATCTTTGTTTCCATGACAATGTTCTATATCAAATTCTTTTTCGATTAAGTCTTGGATGATATGTTTAAGTCTCATGTAGTTATTTTTCATGTGTCCTTTGATTTTGTGTAACTTACATAAGTCTTTTTCATGGTACCAAGGTGTTTTGAAACTTGGCTCTTCATAGTTTGGACGATAATTGACCTTGATGAGGTTTTGTTGAAATAGTTTGCGCATGATTTCCTCAAGTGGTTCTCCTAATGCAGTGAACTTCCTCCTTGGTTGATCATATTGCCTTTGTTGTCCTCCCTAATTTGTCTATTGGTTAACCGCTTGATTGTGTTGGGGATAGATGAGTTGATTATTTTGTACGTTGTTGGGAGCGTAACTCATTTGTGCGACTTAAGGTTTGTTTTGTGGTCCATTAGTATTTTGCATGTTTCATATAGCTCTAGCATCAACTACTCCATCATTGGTAACGTTTTTGTTTTTGGCCCAGATCTTGGGTTTGTCATTCAAACTAGAAGGATTGTTGTTTGAATTGTTTAGTGGCTCCCCTTGCTATGAGAGATCTCTCAATGTGTAGTCCCTTTTTAATGGTGTGAATAAATGTCTTGTACCTAGTTATTTAATTTACTAGGGACTTAGGGGACATATTCACATGTTAAGTTTACTTAGGTTGTAAGATTCTTTCTAGAAGGTGTTAGTTGTCTTTAGTTGTTATCTTATCTTTTGAAAAATAACACATGTTACCTAGGTAGTTGTGTCTAGTTGTCTCATGTCATATGTGTTACCAATTTTCACTACAACTCAATTGGTAGAGCTGATTCCTTTGTTTTATTTTAAAGTGGAAGTTCTGTTAGTTGATATATTGTTTAGGATTGCTGAATTGCATCTGATTTATCAAGTTTCAACTATGCAAGTGCTTTCAATAAAAATAATTTCAAGAGTCATTGCTTAATGCTTGCAGCACAAGTGAAATACATAACAAAATACATAAATGATTAAGAAATAATCATTGCTTTCATTTATTTCATAATATTAGCTTTTCATTCATTCATAAATGGATTGTACAAGTTTTTCATTTTGATGCACTTCTTTCCAAAATGATAGAAAGGAAAAGAGAAATTAAAGGATCCACACAAGCCGTGGAGATAGCTAAAACCATTAATTGCAAGAAATGAATTCTATAATTGAAGGTGGAAAAGAAAGAAGAAAGAAAATAACATAAGACATATCCATCATTGCCCGTGTTTTGATCTTCAGTTGATATGCTTGCAACTTGCCCCGTACTACTTTTGATTTCGAGTGGACCTGTAGAAAATTGGGAGAGTTCTTTTAGAGCTCCAGATATGAGTTACACTACATGCTCTACCAACAAAGATAAAATTCATTCCTTGAAATGCATAGAATCAGCTAAGAATAAAAAAATATAATGAGAGCCTAAAAATGAAATGCCGTATCATGGAACCTTTTGAATTTTGTTTATTTTTTCTAACATTGTTTATTTATTGTGTAGGTATAGAAAAATTCATGTAGATGATCATCTTATGAAGACATAAAAGAATGTGGAGTAAAACGGGCTCCGACAAGGGTAGAGCTCGACATGCTGCCCTTAAACATAAAACTGGGTTGAGTACAAAAATGTAGTATCATGCTCATCTAATCCATTCATGAAGGAGTAAAGTAGAATTTGAGTCATCAAAACATCAAGGACATTGTTCACTAATAACTGTCAAGTCTGAGAAGCAATGAAATGAAAATTACAAGTGAACAATGAGCTAGATTCACATACATAATCAACTGAGGTACATAAATTTCATAGTGGAAAAAGTTTTAATACTGAAAAATGATTGCATATTTTGCCATATGATTTGTTCATCTTTGTTCATGCTGTTTCATGGTGTTCTTTCCAAAGCAGCAGTGTTTCATGTTCATATTAGTGATAGTGAATAGGCATACATAATGCCTTATGAACAAAGCTTTAATAAATGATGCAAGCACATAGAGAGACTTCATTTCAAGAAAGATTGAGATGAGAATGCATGTTTCTAAAGCATTCAAATCATGAAATGGAGGATGAAAAGCATCAAAAGTAATCTATAGGTATGCTATGCTAGTTGAGCCATTCAATAAAGTAAATAAGTAAAGTGGAAGCATTTACATACAGTGCATTGGAGAGATGAATGGAGTTTTTATGAATGTTTCATTGAATACATGCAAGGGTCATTATCATATCAACCTTGGAGCTGTGTTAGGTAGAAAACATATTTTGATATTTAGCTAAAGGTTTTGAGTTGTTTTTAGTTTCATTGTGATTGAGTCTTTCAAGTAAATAGTGGAGTGAAAGTCAATTAACAGGAAGAATGATATCATGTTCAATAGAGGTAATACCTTCTTTGTTTTGTGTTTGCCTTCTTTGTTTTGTGTTTAAGAGGGTTTAAATCTGCAAGTAAAGGAATACACAACTTTCTGAGATAGTTTAAAATCTAAAAGTAAACATGAACAAGGAGCTATAGTCACATAATTTTAACTTAAAATGCAATTTTCCTTTGGAGTATAGAACACCCATTTTGTAGTTGTCAACTAAAAATGCAGAATATAATTAACATGCACAATTTTGAGTTTGAGAAACTCTTCCAAATGAAAGGAATTAACAAGTAGTGTCTACAACCATGATTGTCTAAAAGTGAAAAAGTAAAGTATTTTGAAATCTAAGTGAGCATGATTTAATGCCATGGGTCAACCTTATAATTTAGAGAGGTGTTCTTTCATTTTCACAAATACCCATATGGGGGTTTTGATTTAAAATACAGATTTCTCATTATTTATGCTAACCCATTGGAGGGTCTGATAGAAAATATAGAAATGAATGGATTTATTTCAAAATAAAGAATACCCACACGGGGTTTTTGATTTCAAATGCAGATTTCCCATTATTTCAATTTATCCATGTGAGGGTTATTGTCAAAAATACAAAATGCATATAATGCTATCATGGGTCAAGCCCAGTACATGGAGATATAAAAGAGATTGCAAAAAAATGTAATGAGAGTCTTCCCTAAGAGCATTCTTTTTTCATACTTTGGAATAAAATGCAGATTATAATCAAATACCTAGTTTGAGCATGTATTGGCTATGACCTAGAGAGCGCTCTTGGATCATGAATATTCATCATTTCATAGAAAATAGAAAACCCATTTTGAGTTTTCCATCTAAATCTCAAAATCTGAAGCAAACAATGATTATAATGCAAAAAATTCTTTGTAAAAAAATCATTATCAAGTGCATACATTGCGCGACCTGCACAATGGGTCTGTATTTGTTTTGAGAAAGCAATCATAAGCTTTTAAGAGCTTTTTTTTGACAAAAAATATAGAGGAGAATTAAAACATACCATCTCATGCCTATAGGAGGCCAAGAAAGCTGTGACCAAGCTCTCACAGAGAACCAAAAGAAAGGGTCGAGCTCACTCAATGGCGGCCAGGAAGAGCAGTAAATAAAGCAGAGAGAAATGGAAGAAAAAAATCAGACAATAAATACATATAAGCTGCAGCCTTGAAGGCCATTTTTCTTTCAAAATGAGATGAAGAGGTCACAAAACAGTTTGAGATCAACTTACCATGCCTGTGAAAGGAAGAATCGACCATCTTGATGTAAAAAATCATGTGTTCCAAGCATTTGCAGCTGAAACCCTAAGCATGGTGGCAGCACTCCTTCTCAACATAGTTCTCTTCCAAAAATGACAAGAGAAAATGATTCAAATTTAGGGTTTGCCTTCACTTTTGTTCCCTTGTGCCCTAATTCAAAATGTGGGATTTTGACATTAATTAAAGTTTGAGTCCTCCATTTTTATCAATTGATATTTTATACATGCCCTAGGTCGAGCCTTTTGAAGTCTTCACTTAGCTTCATATGTCTAAGTCTTTAGGCTTGTTTTCGATAAAGTATTTCATGGTTTAAATACCTTAGGTATTTATGTAATGTCAAACTTATGCTTTAGTTAAGAATGGAGAGTAATTATGTCTTTAGTCTTCACCTAGAAATCAATTAAAATATAACGATGGAGGTTATTTATATTTTTATGATTTTTTTTAAGAAAAATCAAAGTTGTAATGGAGTGATAAGGTTGATATTTTTGCAAAGATTTTTAATATTTATTGCAAAAAAAATCAAATTGAGAGGAATTAAACTGCATGTTTTGTAAAGCAGAAGATAAAACAATATTCTATAAATTGTTTTATTCTTTCTTGCTATTTTTAGCAGTTTGTAAGGCAAAAGAGAGTTTTACTTTTCTTGGGCAGATTTGAGTTGCATGGATTGAAGATAAGGTGTGTTTTTTGCTTTTAAAGCAAAGAAAACCTATATTTAGGTGCTTTTTAGCATGGACATGCAAAAAGTGAGAGTTTTCCATTTTAGTTACTCATTATGGAGTAGTTTTAGATGATTTTTCAGAGCTTTCTTCTTGAGCTCGGATTAGGGTTTTGGAGATTTTATTTTAGGAGAAAAACTTAGGATTTTTCTTAGTTCAGATTCATTGTTTCTTCCTCTCATGCTGAAACAAAGAGTTTTGTAAGCAAAAATTTGTACTCAGACTTTTCATACTCCTTCAGTTGAATAAATCAACATTCCTATTTATCAATTTCTATTCCTTTGTAGTTTTAGTTTGATGTTATATTGTGATTTTTGTTTATAGAATCCTTTTTATGTCCTACAATTGCAGTTCTTGATGCAAAAAGTTCATAAAATACAGGTTGCATGTTGTGTTTAAACTTGAATCTTCATGCAAATCAATTATGTGTTGAGTGTTCATGAGGGATTGTGAAGTATTGTTGTTTTTTGAGAGCTGTTTGTGGGTAAAAAATTGAAGTCATCAATAAGTCATCATTAAGTTATGAAAATAACTTTAAGTCATAAGTTTCATTCCAGTTATCTTTCTAACTCTTTACCTCAAAGATCATTTAGAGCAGAAACTATTATTCAGAGAACCAACTCACTCTAGAGATTCCTTCTTCAATCAGATCACCCACATCTAAAGAAGGTTTCCATGTGTCAAAAAATAGTTAAATTCTACAAATTTAGCATAGGGTGCATATCTAATTGATAAAAGTTTTTGGCATGCCCGATGGGACTCTGAAAGTCAATTTCAAAGAAGTTTCAGTTTTTTTTAAATTGTTGTTTTGGTGTATGCAGTAATTTTATTCAGCCTTTTGGAGGACTTTTTCAATATACCTGGTGACTCCAGTTCTGATTTTGCATGCAAACATAGTATATCTTGCGAATGAGAAAAATACAAACAAGATCAAGTTTTGTACCATTTGAGTACCCGCAGCTATCCCCACTGCAAAAGAGAGGCGAAATAGAAAAAAGACTATTTGATACACCAAGGAGATCAACATCAACACCTCCAGCTCTCAATTCTATAGTCCTATCACCAAGAAATCGTGTTCGTGTGTCACAAGCACCACCAATGACAAGACAACATGCTTTCATGCCTTTTAACAAGGGCAACCCGTTAAATATTGCTCATTATGATGATATTCTAGAAACAACCTTCAAGAGCCTACCATTCTTTACTGGAGAAGACCAAACTACTACCATTGAACACATTCAAAATATGGCCACCTTATGCTTAGTTCACAACATCACTCAAGAGAACGTGGCACAGAGGATATTGGCTACATCGCTTAAGGGAAAAGCTTTGCAACGGTTCAGAGGCCTCACAACGAACTCAATCACAACATAGGATGCATTAGGTGATGGCCTATACCAATTTTTTGCTGATAAGTCAGATCATCTATCCTTATTGGAGTAGCTGAGCACGATCAACTTTGCACGAGCACTTGGCTAATTTCAACTACCGATTCTAGAGAACCTAGGATAGAATCCCTGTAACGGTAAAACCTTTACCAGATCATACCTTTCTATTTTTCTTAAAAGCCTTAATAGAAAAAATTTAGTTATGACCCAATCTATGGGTGGTCACACACTCCCTAATGCTTTCAATATCACCATCAGGATAGAAAATTATCTTATTCAAGCTAGAGAAATTTCCCTTAGGCCTCATATGCCCTTGTTTCCTGAAATCCAGTTGCTTACGCTCGTATCTGCTATTCCCTCTATTCCAACAATAGGTTATCAGACCGTAGCCCAAGAAATTGCTGCTCCAGCCCAAAACCAAGAGTTTCAAGAGATAAAATGTATACTAAATACCTTTGGGAATGATATTGTGAGCATTAAAAAGAAAGTTGGCCAAGAAAATAAGCCATATCAAGCCCCATACCAGTAGAATCAGCCTAATAGGCCAGCCTTTCAAAATGACTATCAAGGCCAAAGGAAAAATTTCAACTCCAGACTGTTCGAGCCTTACAACCTGAATGTTGCCAATTTGTCAAAGGAACTTGTACCACAAAATAACATTTCCCAAGATTGCAATTGGTGTTACCCATGCAATCAGCCCCATAACCAGTTAGCATGTGTGAATGACATGAGAAATCAGGCCTTAATGGTCCAGAATAGCTATGCTGGTTCGGAAAGTGTTCCAAGTCAAAGTCTGGAACAACAAGAAAAATTTAAAGTTGTTTTGCCAAACTAGCAGAGTTCTAAATTTTGTGGCATGAACAACTAGGATAAAAAAATTCTCCCGTTTCAGCCATCACTAGATCAAAAAAGAGAGCCATGGATTTGGGGCAGCAAGCTGGAAACTTATAGCAACAACCTACAAAGGATAAGCAACCTGTTTCTTCATCAAATGTTATTGCTACAATACAACCTAAGGTGCAGTTTCTGCAAAGAGGCCAAGAGGTACCTATCAAGGAGTAGTCCAAGTCACAAATGCAACCTTTGCAGAAAGGAAGCGATGCTGCTATTACTAAAAATCAACAAAAGGTAACTCCTATTTATTTCAACATTGTTGAACATCTTAAGAAGGCTACTATCAATATGTCAGTTTTGGATGCATTGCATATTCTGGGTCAGAAGAGCTTGCTGCAGGATGTTTTGGCTGAGCTTTCTATTTTTGATAATGCTAATCATGGGAACACTAAAGTTGTGCTTGCAAACAACTTGGAGGTTAAAAATGAGTAGAAAACTCAAGAGGTAAAACCTCCTCCTTTTTATTTGAGTTTGATTATTGGGGACAAAATAGTGCATAACTGTATGGTTGATTCTAGTGCAATTAGCTTCGTTATGCCTAAGAGCTTAGCTAATAAACTAGGTCTTGTTTATGAGCCTAACTCTAAGAGGGGTGTAGTTCAGTTGGATGGGTCTACTGTTAAAACTACTGGTATAATCAAGAATTTAGCCCTTACTTTGCATGCATCCCCAAATTTTAAAATCCATCAGGATATACATGTTTTTGATTTGCCACCCCACTTTTCCATTTGCCTCTCAAGGGATTTTATAGCCAAACTAGGGGGTTTCTTGTCTTCTGATTGGTCTCTTATGTTCTTTAGAACAAGATATGGTACAAAAGTGACCATAAATTTTGAACCTCTAGCCAAAGACCATATTGAACCATATGTTTTGAGCCCTATAAATGCTAACCTCTATGTCACCCTTGTACTGGAGGAGAAAACCATGACCTTTGACTGCATCATCCCTTTAGAAAATGTGAATCTAGATGAATGGGCAGCCAAAGATCATGAGATTGATCCTTTCCAACACACAAATGAGATAGGATTAGGGGTTTATATGATTCATGAAACCAATTTTGTTATGCCTAATCTATTTAAGGAGGAAGAACAACTTGTAGAGATGGAAAAAAAGATTTGGAAGCTTTATTTTGATGGCTCTAGGAACAATATAGGCGCTGGTGGTGGAGCCATGTTAATTTCACCACAAGGAAGCAAGTATTATTCAGCTTTCAGGTTTACATTAAGTTATACAAATAATACAACTAAATATGAAGCATTGGTGCATGGCCTAGAATGGTCCTGAAAGAGAGGTATTAAATGCTTACGTGTTTATGGTGATTCCGAATTAATAGTGAATCAAGTTAGAAATATAAATGCTGAAAAGAATGATTCACTTAAGAAATATAAGCATCGTGTATGGGATTTTATAGAAAATTTTGATGCTTTTAATATTCTTTTAGTGCATAGAAATGAAAATAAGCATGCAGATAGGCTCGTTGCCATAGGATCCCAATTTGATATTCCAAATGAAATTCACAAGGTAGAGGCATGCTAGTATGTCAAAATTATAGTCAGACCTTCTTTACTTGACAATAATGTGAGTTGACAGGTTTTTGACAACGATGAGTAGATTGTAAGCTTCTTAATTGCTGAAGTTGAGTTCGTTGATGGAAATCAACAAAAGTGGTAGCAACAATATGATAATCAGATTGTGCAATTAAAGAAAAGCAAGCTGCCAAAGGGGTTGGTGACCTTGGAATCTATTTTCAACTCAAATGACTGGGTATGAAAGATAAGTGCAACATGACTGTCAAGGATGAACACTACAAAACCATTGAAATATTCAAGGGCAAGCTTCTCAAGTTGGGCAAGGTATGTGATAAAGAGGAACAACAAGATTTCATTCTATTATGTCAAGAATTTAGTGATGTTTTTCCTTGGGAATACAAGGATTTAAAGGGTTTTGATCCAGAACTAGCCCAACATACAATCAAATTAGAACCTGGAGCAAAACCTGCAAGGCAGAAACAAAGACCCCTTAATCCCAAATTAGAGCACCTAATGAAGGCTGAGCTGAATAAATTAGTTGAGAGTGGCATTATTTTTCCTATCAAGCATACTTCTTGGGTTTCTAACTTAGTTCCAATTAGGAAGAAAAGTGGGGAAATCAGATTGTGTGTTGATTTCTGAGATTTAAATAAAGCATGTCTGAAAGATCACTATCCACTCCCTTCCATGGAGCAAATTTTGCAAGTAGTTTATGGTTCTGACAAATTTTCTTTGTTGGATGGGTATTCAGGTTATAACTAGATTCTAGTAAAGCAAGAGGATCAATTCAAAACAACATTTACAACTAAATGGGGCACCATGGCCTATAAAAAGATGCCTTTCGGCTTATCTAATGCTATAACAACATTTCAACGAGCGATGGACATGGCTTTCCACGGCCTCATGAACAAGTTTTTTCTGGTATATTTAGATGATTTTACTATTTTTTACATAAATGCTAATAAACATTTTGAGCATTTAAAACATATTTTTCAAAGATGCAAAGAGTTTGGAGTATCTCTCAATCCGAAAAAGTGTATTTTTCTGTACATGAAGATAAACTCCTTGGACACATTGTTTCAAAGCAAGGTATTTCTATAGACCCTGAGAGAGTCTTATATTCTTGAATTACCATTAACAACCCACAAGAAATGCTTGCAAATATTTCTTGGAAGGATTAATTTTGTGAGAAGATTCATACCTAATATTGCAACTTTGCTACAACCTCTCACTGCCATGCTTAAAAAGAATATGCCTTTCAGTTGGAACATAGAAGGTAAGAGGAGCTTTGAGTAGATAAAGGAAGCCCTTGCAGCTTCCCCTACCCTCATTAATCCAAATTATAGCAGGGATTTCATTCTTTATGCTTTTGGAGGGATTGATACTATTTCAGCTATGCTGTGCCAACAAAATGATGAAGGCTTAGAGCAACCTGTAGCATTTTTTAGCCAGGTATTACATGATTATGAGGTGAAGTATTGTTCTATTGAGAAACATATTTTTGTTGTTGTAAGAAGCCTCCAAATTTTTAGGCATATGTTATCCAATAACAAAATTCAGTTATTAGTTTCTCATTCAACTGTTAAGGACTTCTTAATTAACTGTGATATCAATGATAAACATGTTGGTTGGATAACCAAGGTGATGGAGTTTGATATTGATATTAAGATAACTAAGCTTGTCAGAGCCAAGGGTTTGTGCGAACAGATTTCAAAAAATTCAGCGGGAAGCAGCTTAAAAGAAGCTGAAAGCATTGATACAATACTAAATAATGATGCGGTTGCTGTTTTGGTTCCTTTTGCTACTAGGTGTACCAAATGATACATTATTTGTAGACTAGTGAATGCCCTGAAGGCTTGGATAGAGAAAAAAGAAGGTATTACAAACTACAATCCATTCCTTTTGAAATTATTGATGGTATTATTTATAGGAGAGACTTTCAGGGTGTTTTGTTAAGATGCATTGAGCTTGATCAAGTTGACAAGTTGTTAGGAGAATTTCATAATGGGCCTTCATGAGGCCACTTTGCTGCAAGAACAACCCTGGAAATCATGCAGACTAGTTATTATTTTCTAGTATTGTTTAAGGATGCTATTGCTTGGGTTCGAAGATCTGAAAAGTGTGCTCTATTTTCTAGAAAACAGAGGCTTGTAGCTCTACCCTTGCATCCAATTCAAGTGGAGCAGCCCTTTGCCAAATGGGGTTTAGACTTTATTGGACCAATCAACTCACCTTCAAGCGCGAGTCATAAGTGGATTCTTACTACAACAGATTACTTCACTAAGTGGACAAAATTTGTTGCCTTGAAGGAAGCAAACGAGACTTTTGTACTTAATTTCTATCAAAAATTAGTGTTGAGATTTGGTACTCCAGATTCAATAATTTTTGACAATGGTTTTAGCCTTTATTGGTTTGAGGATTTCTGACTAGTTAGTTAGGAATAACATTTTTCTGAAAACATCTTCTAACTATTATCCGCAGGGTAATGGGCAGGTAGAATCTACAAATAAGAATATGATCTGAATAATCAAGAAGAAAGTTGAGGACAATCAACATACATGGCATGAAATGATTAAGTTAGCCCTTTGGGTTGAAAAAGTGACTCCTAAAAGGGCCACTAGTTGTTCTCCTTATGTACTTTCTTATGGAAAAGAAGCTAAGTTACTTGTTTCTATTGAATTACCAACTTTAAGTTTTGTTAAAGAGCTGGAATTGTTGAATGAACAACCTCTTGAAGTGAGATTTTCATAATTGATAGAGCTCAAAGAAACTAGAAAAGAAGAATTAAGGAAGCTTGAAATACATCAAGCTCAAATGAAGAGCTCTTTTGATAAAAGGGAAAGATCATGAGAATTCATCATTGGTGATCTAGTTTTTAAGTGGAATGAATATAAGACTAAACTTGGATGACATTCCAAATTTGATACAATTTGGGATGGGCCTTATGTTATCACGGAGTGCAAGGAACACAATGCTTTCCAAATTTGTAAGTTCACTGGAGAGGTGTTGTCTATCCCAGTTAATGGGATCCACCTCAAGCATTGCCTCTGAGATAAGTACTATTTTTGTAAATAATAGAGTATTTGTTACAAATAAGTTCTTTACACACATTTCTTTTCAATTTTTTTCGCTTTCCCTAAGCCCTGTTGCACATGTTTTGGTTAGCCGTTAGGGCCTGTTGGTTTTCTTTCGACATTGTTTGTTTTGTTTTGCTGTTGTTTGGAGTAATGCTATTCAAATTTTTGAGTTTCATGAAGGGGTAGATTTGAATCTTTGCCCAATGGAGTTTTAAAGGCAACTGATCTAATGCTTAGCTAGCAAGAATTTAGCAGAAATCACCAAAATGTTACCAGTTTTCACTATAGCTCAATTGGCAGAGTCGATTACTTTGTTTTATTTTAAAGTGAAAGTTTTTTTAGTTGATGCATTGTTTAAGATTCCTGAATTGCATCCGATTTATCAAGTTTCAACTATGCAAGTGTTTTTAGTAAAAATAATTTCAAGAGTCATTGCTTAATGCTTGTAGTACAAGTAAAATACATAATAGAATACATAAATGATTAAGAAAGAATCATTTCTTTCACAATATTGTTACATTTCAGCTTTTCATTTATTCAGAAATGAATTGTACAAGTTTTCATTTTGATGCACTTCTTTCCAAAATGATAGAAAGGAAAAGAGAAATTAAAGGATCCACACAAGCCGTGGGGATAGCTAAAACCATTCATTGCAAGAAATGAATTCAACAACTAAAGGTGGAAAAGAAAGAAGAAAGAAAATAACATAAAACATATCACTCATTTCCTGTGTTTTGATCTTCAATTGATATGCTTGCTGCTTGCCCCATCCTGCTTCCGATTTTGAGTGGACTTGCGAAAAAATGGGAGAGTCCTATTAAAGCTCCAGATATGAGTTACACTACATGCTCTACCAATAGAGATAAAATTCATTCCTTGAAATGCATAGAATCAACTAAGAATAAAATAATACAATGAGAGCCTGAAAATGAAATGCCATCTCATGTAACCTTTTGATTTTTTATTTTTTTTGCTAAAATTGTTTATTTCCTATGCAGGTATAGGAAAAGTCATGTAGCTGATCATTTTATGAAGACATAAAATCACGTGGAGTGAAACGGGCTCCCACAAGGGTAGAGCTCGACATGCTACCCTTAAACATAAAAGCGGGTTGAGTAAAGAAATATAGTATCATGCTCATCTGAGCCATTCATGAAGGAGTAAAACAAAATTTAAGTCATCAAAACATCAAGGACATTGTTCACTAATAACTGTCAAGTCTGAGAAGCAATGAAATGAAAATTACAAGTGAACAATGAGCTAGATTCACATACAGAATCAGCTGAGGTACATCAATTTCATAGTGGAAAAAGTTTGAATACTGAAAAATGATTGCATTTTGTTGCCATATGATTTGTTCATCTTTGTTCATGTTGTTTCATGATGTTCTTTCCAAAGCACCAATTTTTCATGTTCATATTAGTGATAGTGAACAGGCATACATAATGCCTTATTAACAAAGCTTTAATAAATGATACAAGGACATAGAGAGACTTCATTTCAGGAAATATTGAGTTGAGAATGCATGTTTCTGAAGCATTCAAATTATGAAATGGAGGATGAAAAGCATCAAAATTAATCTATAGGTATGCTATTCCAGCTGAGCCATTCAACAAAGTAAATAAGTAAAGTGGAAGCATTTACATACAGTGCATTGGAGAGATGAATGGAGTTTTTCTGAATGTTTCATTGAATACATGCAAGGGTCATTATCATATCAACCTTGGAGCTGTGTTAGGTAAAAAAACGTATTTTGATATTCAGCTAAAGGCTTTGATTTTTTTTTAGTTTCATTGTGATTGAGCCTTTAAAGTAAATAGTGGAGTGACAATTAACTATCAGGAAGAATGATATCATGTTCAACAGAGGTAATGCCTTCTTTGTTTTGTGTTTTAGAGGGTTTAAATTTGCAAGTAAAGGAATGCACAACTTTCTGAGATAGTTTACATTCTGAAAGTAAACAAGAACAAAGAGCTACAGTCACACAATTTTAACTTAAAATGCAATTTGCCTTTGGAGTACAAAACACCCATTCTATTGTTGTCAACTCAAAATGCAGAATAGAATTAACATGCACAGTTTTGAGTTTGAGAAACTCTTCAAAATGAAAGGAATTAACAAGTAGTGTCTGTAGCCATGATTGTCTGAAAGTGACAAAGTAAAGTATTCTAGAATCTAAGTGAGCATGATTTAATGGGTCGAGCTTATAATTTAGATAGGTGTTCTTTCATTTTCACAAATACCCATATGGTTGTTTTGATTTAAAATACAAATTTCTCATTATTTCAGCTAACCCATTGGAGGATTTGATAGAAAATACAGAAATAAATGGATTTATTTTAGAATAAAGAATACCCACATGGGGGTTTTGATTTAAAATGTAGATTTCCCATTATTTCAGTTTACCCATGTGAGGGTTATTTTCAAAAATACAAAATGCATATAATGCTATCATGGGTGAAGCCCAGTAATGGAGATATAAAAGAGATTGCAAAAAAATGTACTGAGAGTCTTCCCTAAGAGCATTCTTTTTTCATACTTTGGAATAAAATGTAGATTATAATCAAATACCCAGTTTGAGCATGTGTTGGTCGCGGCCTAGAGAGAGCTCTTGGCTCATGAATATTCATCATTTCATAGAAAAATAGAAAACCCATTTTGAGTTTTCCATCTAAATCTCAAAATCTGAAGCAAACAACAATTATAATGCAAATATTTCTTTGTAAAAAAATCATTATCAAGAGCATACATGGCACAGCCTACACAATGGGTTTATATTTGTTTTGAGAAAGCAATCATAAGATTTGAAGAGCTTTTTTTTTGACATAAATACAAAGGAAAATGAAAACATACCATCTCATGCCTATAGGAGGCCAAGAAAGCCATGACCAAGCTCTCACACATCACCAAAAGCAAGGGTTGAGCTCACTCAATGGCGGCCACAAAGAGCAATAAATAAAGCAGAGAGAGATGGAAAAAAACATCAAACAATAAACACATATAAGTCGTGGCCTTGAAGGCCATTTTTCTTTCAAAATGAGATGAAGAGGTCACGAAACAATTTTAGATCAACTTACCATGACTGTGAATGGAAGAATCGACCATCTTGAGGGAAAAAATCATGAGTTCCAAGCATTTGCAGCTGAAACCCTAAGCATGGTGGCGACGCTTTTCTCAACATAGTTCTCTTCCAAAAATGACAAGAGCAAATGATTCAAATTTAGGGTTTGCCTTCACTTTTGTTCACTTGTGCCCTAATTCAAAATGTGGGATTTTGACATTAATTTAAGTTTGAGTCCTCCATTTTTATCAATTGATATTTTATACATGCCCTAGGTCGATCCTTTTGAAGTCTTCACTTAGCTTCATATGCCTAAGTCTTTAGGCTTGTTTTTGATAAAGTATTTCATGGTTTAAATACCTTAGGTATTTATGTAATGTCAAACTTATGCTTTAGTTAAGAATGGAGAGTAATTATGCCTTAGGTTATTTCTCAATTGATTTTGTAGAAATCAATTAAAATATAATGATGGAGATTATTTATATTTTTATGATTTAAAAAAAATAAAATCAAAGTTATAATGGAGTGATAAGGTTGATATTTTTGCAAATATTTTTAATCTTTATTGCAAAATATAAATCAAATTGAGAGGAATAAAACTACATGTTTTGTAAAGCAGAAGATAAAACAATATTCTATAAATTGTTTTATTCTTTCTTGCTATTTTTAGCAGTTTGTAAGGCAAAAGAGAGTTTTACTTTTCTTGGGCGGATTTGAGTTGCATGGATTGAAGATAAGGTGTTTTTTTTCGCTTTTAAAGCAAAGAAAACCTATTTTTAAGTGCTTTTGAGCATGGACATGCAAAAAGTGAGAGTTTTCCATTTTAGTTACTCATTATGGAGTTTTAGATGAATTTTTAGAGCTTTCTTCTTGAGCTTGGATTAGGGCTTTGGAAATTTTATTTTAGGAGAAAAACTTAGGGTTTTTCTTAGTTTAGATTCATTTTTTCTTCCTCTCATGTTGAAATAGAGAGTTTTGTAAGCAAAAATTTGTACTCAGACTTTTGATACTCCTTCAGTTGAATAAATAAACATTCCTATTTCTTAATTTATATTCCTTTGCAGTTTTAGTTTGATGTTATATTGTGATTTTTGTTTACATAATCCTTTTTATGTCCTAAAATTGTAGTTCTTGATGCAAAAACTTCATAAAATACAGGTTGCATGTTGTGTTTAAATGTGAATCTTCATACGAATAAATTATGTGTTGAGTTTTAATGAGGGATTGTGAAGTACTATTGTTTTCTGAGAGTTGTTTGTGGGTAAAAAACCAAAGTCATCATTAAGTTTTGAAAATCACTTTAAGTCATAAGTTTTATTCCAGTTATCTTTCTAACTGTTTACCTCAAAGATCATTTAGAGTAGAAACTATTATTTGGAGAGCCAACTCACTCTGGAGATTCCTTCTTTGATCAGATCACCCACATTCGAAGAAGGTTTCCATGTGTCAATATTAGTTAAATTCTACAAATTTAGCATAGGGTGCATATCTGATTGATAACAATATTATTAAGACACTTGTCATAATCCTATGAAATACTGCAACTCACCTTGGCTATATAACCAAGGGGTCTCTACTACATCTGTACATTGATTCTTTGCATTCATTGATAGGAATATAGTTTATTCTTGTCATATTGATCTTCTAAATATTTTGTACTTTCCATAAGCCTTTAGATCTTCTGTGGCTATCTCCATAACCAAATATTACATGGTATCAGATCAAGTTGAGTTCCTTTGGTTAGTCTTTTGGGAGATCTTGAGTGCCATCTTGTATTTTCTTTAAGCATTTAGTATGATTTTCTCTTGTATCTTTGGATGATCTTGAGAATCAAAAAGGTGTGATAGAAATACTAGAATTTGGGGGGTTCCATTTTTGGCCTTATATTGTAGGTGCATTTTGGGAGCTTGTTACATCAGATTTGAGCTCACCATTGCATCTAGAGTGTCTGAGAAAGTTAGATTTTCCTTTTGTTTTGTCCCAATTGGACATTGGAGGCCAAATCTACAAGGGTTTGAATATTGGAGGTGGTCACTAGATCTAGGAGGTAGCCACATTTTTGGAGAATTTTTAGCCAAAAAGAACATCACCATCATGTTCAGAAGGGCCAAAAACCCCTAAATCAATTGCCAAATCATCAAATTTGGACAAAGTTATCTACAAAGGCAATTTTTTTTGCTGGTCAAGTCGTACGACCCAACCATTATTGCAGTCAGGTACAAATTTTATTTAAAAAAAAATATTCTCCTTTATTTTCTGTGAATTAAAATTCTGTAAAAAAAAAACAAATTTTTTTTATTTAGATTCACAATTTCTTTTTTTTATAAGCATTGTAAAAGTTTTAAATAAAAAAAATAAAAAAGGGTTTGTTCTACGGACTGTCAGATTTGCATACCAGGTGAGTACTACTAGGGTACCATGGCCACCAGGAGCTACCATGTGCCCCCAACGGCCCCCACCCACGTGTTCAGCTGAAAAATCAACGTCGGGTTTATTGAACTTTCGATCGACACTCAAAAATCCAGCGAAAGACATTCAAACAGGCGGTGAACATAAGATTCCTTGACATATACCTTGATTTTGTTGTACTAAGCATATACCGGTAGCCACAAAGAATATTCTGACCAAATGAGCAATGACGACAGTGACATGCATCTGACTTTCAATTTTAATTTAGTGCACGACGACCAAGAAGACGTCAAATTTAGACTTGTAGTTTTCTGACGTCAACACAGTGTTGAAATGCACAAGACAACTGAGAGGGGGGGGTGAATCAATTGTATCAAATTAATTTACTTCTAAACTTAATATTTTCACTTTAACTTCAATCTATTATTGAGTGTAAAGATGAAATGCAAATAACATAAATCAAACATCAGAGACACCAGATTTATGTGGAAAACCCAATGAGGGAAAAACCATGATGAGGATTAACTCACAGTATAATAGTAATGCAATATTGGATACAAAGCCTCATTTCCAGAGGGCTCATTGCCCAAATACAAAGACTCACTGTGAACAAAGGACTCACTATCCAAAAGGAGGCTCATTGCTTAAATAAAAAGAAAAGATAAATGAAGATCCACCACTAGGGTTCCACACATTCACAACTTGATCAAAAGATTGTAGACACCATCAACTCACTGCTTTTAGGAATCTAACACCTTAAAGTACTGTTGTCTCAATTCGCTCTCCCACTCTCAACTTTTCACACATTTTCACACACTTCACTTACATGCTCAAATTGTGGATGGATGGATATGAATTTCACCACCACTTGATTTGATTTTATACCATCTTCAAACCTAGAAACATTTTCCAAGGTCAGCTATACAATTTAATTTACAAATTCAAACTTCGGCTACTCAAAATTCTCGCGATGGATAAGAATGAGAGAGGACCAATTACATATTTAATTTAGGACCCAAACAACAACTTGGATCAATCACATGCTTCCTCAAGTCGATATAAAACTTAATGTAATTTGTAGACACCAGGTCATCCAGACCTAATGAAAACACCAATGATCTTTGAAGTACACACATCTCCAACAAGATAATCACACTTGTATCAATCAACATGCTTCACCAGACATTTTACCATCTCTAAGAATACCTCAAGTACATTTGCAAAAATTACAACACACTTCAAATTCATAGAGAACACTTCACTAGTCCAACCAAACCAACCGACAAAATCCAGGGGCTTTGGAGCAAGTCTTTCAGAGCGCCAAACCACAAGAAAGTTTGTTAGAAAACAAAAACCATCAATAATAATCATTACCCAGATCCACAAGATCTGAATCCAAATATCAGAAGACTGTGGAGCCAAAAAATTTCTCTTAGTCCGCAACCAGATAGTTTTGGCAAACCAGTTCACACACCAGTGAAAATATCTTCTCCATCGAACCATAAGCTAGAAGTTAGGATATATTATCCATTGGAGCTCATGAACACACTTACAGATCCACACAAGAATAGGATCAACATAGAAGAAATGTAGAGCACAATATCGGAGCACACTCAAAACACACACTTCAACATTGCCTTCATTATTTCTCAAATTTTCTCAAAAGCACTTGGCAAAAACACAACTAAAACTTCATAAATATAGATCCATGTACTCTAAGCACTTCTATAGTATCTCAACTATAAAAGTACTATCTATACTCAACCTGAACTGTGTTGACATCAATGACAACATTAATGACAACACCATCAAACACATCCATACTTGAAACAATCTCCCCCTTTTTCATTAATGGCAACACATGATGTGAAAAATCATCAAAGACAACATACATGATTTTCATAAGCGACAACTTACACAAGCATAAAATTTTCACATGATTCTCTCTCCCCGTTTGATATCAATGGAAAAGGAAAATCTTGCCATATAAAGCTTTGTTCACTCCCCCTTAAGAGTATACCCACATCACATACTGCAACAATGCACTTCTCTACTCCCCCTAAGGAGTAGACCTCAATCATCAGTCCAGATAAAAAAGAGTCTATGAATCCACTGGACCGATGCACCTCCATGTGCACTTAGTTCAAAGGAGGGGCAATAACCCCTAACTTCTCTCTGAGATACTCAAAGGTATCCTTTAGAAGGTCCTTAGTGAATATGTGAACAATTTGTTCCTTGGTAGGTACATATTCAAGTCTAGCTTCATTCTACAATACCTTCTCCCTCAAGAAGTGATACTTGATAGATATGTGCTTTATTTTAGAATGCATCACTAGATTCTTCAAAAAATTTATAGCACTTGTATTATCACAAAATATAGAAATAGGTTCATCACTCACCACACCAATGTCCATCAAGGTTTGCTTCATCCAAATTTCTTGTGTACATCAGGATGCTGCTACAATATATTCTGCTTCTACAATGGATAAAGAAATTGAATCCTGTTTCTTGCTCAAGCATGACACTAATCTTCCTCCAAGGAAGAATGCACTGCCACTTGTACTCTTCTGGTCATCTACACAACCAACCCAATCTGTATCAGTGTATGCATTCAATGTGAAATCATTGTCCTTCGGATACCATAGCCCATAATATGGAGTTCCTTCAAGATATTGGAATATCCTCTTCATAATTGTTACATGTGCTTCCTTAGGTTTTGCTTGAAATCTTGCAACTGAACATACTACATACATGATATCCGGTCTAGTAATAGTAAGATACAATAGTCCACCAATCATGGATTTGTACATGCTTTGATCAACCTTAACAGATTCATCATTCTTACTCAGCTTGCATCCGGTTACCATAGGGGTATAGACCGGTTTGGAATCATCCATTCTAAACTTCTTTAAAAATTCCTTAACATAATTGGATTGTGAAATGAATATCCCTTTGTCAGTTTGATTTACTTGAAGTTCAAGGAAGAAATTCAATTCACCAATCATAGATATTTCAAATTCCTTCTACATCTCTTTAAAAAAATTCTTACACATACCTTCATTTCCACTAAACATGATGTCATCAACATATACCACAACTATCAACATTTTTTTTTCTCAACCTTGAATTAAAGATTGTTGTCTATGGACCCTTTGTTAAATCCTTGCTTTGTCAAGTATCTATCCAATCTTGCATACCAAGCTCTAGGAGCTTGTTTAAGTCCATATAATGCCTTCTTTATCTTACAAACCATGTCCAATTTGTCTGACAGCTGAAAACCTTTTGGTTGCTCCACATATACTTCTTCTTCTAATTCTCCATTCAAAAATGTAGACTTGACATCCATTTGATATACTTTAAAATATTTATGAATTGAAAATGCCAAGAACATCTGACTAGCCTCCATTATTTCTATAGGTGCAAAAGTTTCTTCAAAATATATTCCTTCAACTTATGAATATCCTTTACATACTAGTCTTGCTTTATTCCTTACCACTTCACCATCTTCATTTAGTTTATTTTTGAATACCCATTTTGAACCAATTACATTCTTGTTTGTAGGGTCTAGGGACTGGTTCCCATGTCTCATTCTCTCTATCTACTATAGTTCCTCTTTCATTACTCTAACCCAGCTTTCATCATTACATTCTTCACTCACAGTTTTAGGTTCTATCTTAAAAAGTAAACACAAGTTTACCTCAACCACTTTGCTTCTTGTCTTCAATCCTTCACCTTTGTTTGCAATTATCTGTTCCTTTGGATGATTTCTCTATACATATCTAGGAGTATTAGGTGTAGATTCCATAATCTCCTCTTCATAAGTTTGTTCTTTCTCTTCCTTTTCTTCTTCTTGTACTTGCCCATAAATAGGATCATCAGGTTCAACTTCATTTACTTCCACTGGTCTATACATAGCTTCATCAACCTTTACATTAGCACTTTCAATTATTTTTCTCAGTATCTTATTAAAGCATCTATATGCTTTGTTGTTATTTGAATATCCAAGAAAAATTCCTTCATCACATCTAGCATCAAACTTTCCAATATTTTCATCATCTCTTCTAATGTAGCATCTACCTCCAAATACCTTAAAGTATTTAATAGTAGGAGTCTTACCATTCCATAATTAATAAGGAGTCTTAGTGATGTTACCTCTGATTTGAACCCTGTTGAGAATGTAAACAATTGTGTGGATTGCTTCTCTTTAATACACATCAGGAACATTTGCTTCTTTAATCATAGTTCTGGAAACTTTTTAAATAGTCCAGTTCTTTCTTTCCACAACTCAATTCTACTGAGGGGTTCTAGGAGCAGAATAATATCTTTTTTATGCCATTTTCTTCACAGAATGCATTGAACCTACCAGATGTAAATTCTCCACCTCTATCAGATCTTAAGCATTTGATTTTTAGGTTTTCCTGGTTTTCTACTCTTGATTTAAACACCTTGAATCTATCAAGAGCTTGAGCCTTTTCTCTAAGAAATGTAACCCATGTCATCCTACAGTAATCATCAATCAAGAGTATAATGTACCTACTACTATTTAGGCTTCCTATTCTTGTAGGACCATAGAGGTATGTATGGATTAATTCTAGCATTTTGGTAGATGATTGTTCCTTTCCTTTAAAACCGTTTCTTGTTTTTTTTCCCAACTGGAAACTTATGCAGATTTGAATTTGAAGGCCTTGTGATTTTAGGTAGATCTTTGACAACTTCCTTAGAACTGATCTTGATCAGATTATCAAAATTCACACGTCCCATCCTCTGGTGCTAGAGCCAACTCTCACTAATCTGAGAAACAAAACACTGACCATCACCACCCTTAAGTTGATAAATGTTTCCATGAGTTCTTCTTCCACATGCTACCATAGTTCCATATCCTTTTATGATCTCACAAGTGTTATCATGAAAAACAAGCTTAAAACCTTTTTTGCACATTTGTTCAACACTTAAGAGATTATGCCTTGAACCCTTTACATAATAAACATCGTTAGTATTATGTTTTCCATCAAAACTAATTGTTCCTTTACCAACAATCTTAGCACCAAAGTCATCTCCAAACATAACTATTCCTCCATAATACTTCTCAAGTTTAGTGAACTTATTCTTATTTCCAATCATATGATTTGAACATCCATTGTCAATTACCCAAAATTCTTTATCCTATCTATCATGAAAAAGAGTTACTAAAGTACCTTCTGTTTCATCCTTCTTGCTCTCCAGACCAAATTCCTTTGCACATCTTCCATGGTTAGTAGATACAACTTTATTTTTCAGGGCTAGAAACAAACATTCATCTTTATCCTCCTCAAAGTCAGATTCATCATCAAAAATTCATGCATCTTCTTTGACATAATACAATTTCTTGAACTTCCTATCCTTTTTGTCTTTGTGATTATTATTATTTTCCTTATTCTTCTTTTGTGTTTCTCTATTAGGACATGTTGATGCATAATCACCAATATTTTCATAACTGAAACACTTAAAAGGAAACTTACCTTTGTAATTACTAGTACCTTTCTTCAATCTCCTTGTGAAATTTGCTTCCAAATCTTCTGAATCATCATCATCCAAGTCATCTCCTATCTTCATTGCTTTAAATTTTTTTTTAGTCTTCTCCTTCTCTCACAATTTTCTCATCTCGAATGCAGTAAAGGCACCAAATAGATGCTCCTTAGTAAATGTCTTTGGATCATATGATTCTTCAAGAGCAGATACTTTTTCATTGTAATTGTCTGGTAGGGTCATCAAGATTTTCTCAATTATATCTTCATCTAACATGGTACCACCTTGATTCTTGCTTTCAGTTGCTATAAGTTCAACTCTCTAATAATATCTTGCAATGTATTCTCCATATTCCATTCTCAAGTTCTCAAATTTTTGCTTAGCAGTTAGTTTCCTTGAAAAATTTACTCTATCATTCCCTTCATAAATGTACTTCGATTTTGTCCATACATCATGAGTAGTAGCTAGAGAAATAACTTATTCTTTCTTTTTTAGATAGAGCACTGAAGATAGCATACCTTGCCCTTTCATTCTCCTCATAACCTGCAATCTCATCAACAGAGGAAGGTCCAACTACTATTATCACATACTTTGTCTCTACTGCCTTCCAAGTATTGAAACTAAGTGAAATCAAATAACTTCTCATTTGTTCTTTCCAGTCACTATAATCAGCTCCATCAAAATTAGGAATCTGCAACTTGTGCACCATCTAATCTACCTCAAGTGGTTAAGATTTTCATTGAGGAACCAGAGCTTTGATACCAATTATTGAAATGCACAAGACAATTGAGAGGGGGGTAAATCAGTTGTATCAAATCACTTTACTTCTAAAATTAATCTTTTCACTTTAACTTCAATTTGTTATTGAGTGTAAACATGAAATGAAAATAACATAAAACAAACACCAGCGACACCAGATTTACATGGAAAACCCAATGAGGGAAAAACCATGGTGAGGATTAACTCACAATATAATAGTAATGCAATACCAAATACAAAGGCTCACTGCCAAAGGGATCACTACCTAGATACAAAGGCTCACTACCAACAAAGGAATCACTATCCAAAATGAGGCTCACTACCTACAGAAAAAGAAAAGCTAAATGAAGATCCACCACTAGGGTTCCACACATTCACCACTTGATCAAAATATTGTAGACACCATCAGCTCACTGCTTTCAGGAATCTAACACCTTAAAGTACTATTACCTCAATTCTCTCTTCCACTCTCAACTTTTCACATTTTTTCGCATAGTTCACTTACTTGCTCGAATCGTGGATGGATGGATATAAAATTCACCAAAACTTGATTTGCTTTTATACCATCAGATTATCAAAATTCACACGTCCCATCCTTTGGTGCTAGAGCCAACTCTCACTAATCTGAGAAACAAAACACTGACCATCACCACCCTTAAGTTGATAGATGTTTCCATGAGTTCTTCTTCCACATGCTACCATAGTTCCATATCCTTTTATGATCTCACAAGTGTTATCATGAAAAACAAGCTTAAAACCTTTGTTGCACATTTGTTCAACACTTAAGAGATTATGCCTTGAACCCTTTACATAATAAACATCATCAGTATTATGTTTTCCATCAAAACTAATTGTTCCTTTACCAACAATCTTAGCACCAAAGTCATCTCCAAACATAACTATTCCTCCATCATACTTCTCAAGTTTAGTGAACTTACTCTTATTTCCAATCATATGATTTGAACATCCATTGTCAATTACCCAAAATTCTTTATCCTATCTATCATGAAAAAGAGTTACTAAAGTACCTTCTGTTTCATCCTTCTTGCTCTCCAGACCAAATTCCTTTGCACATCTTCCATGGTTAGTAGATACAACTTTATTTTTCAGGGCTAAAAACAAACATTCATCTTTATCCTCCTCAAAGTTAGATTCATCATCAAAAATTCATGCATCTTCTTTGACATAATACAATTTCTTGAACTTCCTATCCTTTTTGTCTTTGTGATTATTATTATTTTCCTTATTCTTCTTTTGTGTTTCTCTATTAGGACATGTTGATGCATAATCACCAATATTTTCATAACTGAAACACTTAAAAGGAAACTTACCTTTGTAATTACTAGTACCTTTCTTCAATCTCCTTGTGAAATTTGCTTCCAAATCTTCTGAATCATCATCATCCAAGTCATCTCCTATCTTCATTGCTTTAAATTTTCTTTTAGTCTTCTCCTTCTCTCACAATTTTCTCATCTCGAATGCAGTAAAGGCACCAAATAGATGCTCCTTAGTAAATGTCTTTGGATCATATGATTCTTCAAGAGAAAATACTTTTTCATTGTAATTGTCTGGTAGGGTCATCAAGATTTTCTCAATTATATCTTCATCTAACATGGTACCACCTTGATTCTTGCTTTCAGTTGCTATAAGTTCAACTCTCTAATAATATCTTGCAATGTATTCTACATATTCCATTCTCAAGTTCTCAAATTTTTGCTTAGCAATTAGTTTCCTTGACAAATTTACTCTATCATTCCCTTCATAAATGTACTTCGATTTTGTCCATACTTCATGAGTAGTAGCTAGAGAAATAACTTATTCTTTCTTTTTTAGATAGAGCACTGAAGATAGCATACCTTGCCCTTTCATTCTCCTCATAACCTGCAATCTCATCAACAGAGGAAGGTCCAACTACTATTATCACATACTTTGTCTCTACTGCCTTCCAAGTATTGAAACTAAGTGAAATCAAATAACTTCTCATCTGTTCTTTCCAGTCACTATAATCAACTCCATCAAAAGTAGGAATCTGCAACTTGTGCGCCATCTAATCTACCTCAAGTGGTTAAGATTTTCATTGAGGAACCAGAGCTTTGATACCAATTATTGAAATGCACAAGACAATTGAGAGGGGGGTAAATCAGTTGTATCAAATCACTTTACTTCTAAAATTAATCTTTTCACTTTAACTTCAATTTGTTATTGAGTGTAAACATGAAATGAAAATAACATAAAACAAACACCAGCGACACCAGATTTACATGGAAAACCCAATGAGGGAAAAACCATGGTGAGGATTAACTCACAATATAATAGTAATGCAATACCAAATACAAAGGCTCACTGCCAAAGGGATCACTACCTAGATACAAAGGCTCACTACCAACAAAGGAATCACTATCCAAAATGAGGCTCACTACCTACAGAAAAAGAAAAGCTAAATGAAGATCCACCACTAGGGTTCCACACATTCACCACTTGATCAAAATATTGTAGACACCATCAGCTCACTGCTTTCAGGAATCTAACACCTTAAAGTACTATTACCTCAATTCTCTCTTCCACTCTCAACTTTTCACAGTTTTTCGCATAGTTCACTTGCTCGAATCATGGATGGATGGATATAAAATTCACCAAAAATTGATTTGCTTTTATACCATCTTCAACCCTAGATTTTTTTCCCAAGGTTGGCTATACAATTTCATTTACAAATTCAAACTAGGTCAGCTACTCAACATTCTCGCGGTGGATAGGAATGAGAGAGGACCAATTACATATTTAATTTAGGACCCAAACAACAACTTGGATCAATAACACACTTCCTTAAGTCAATGCAAAACTTAATGTAACATGTATACACCAGGTCGTCCAAACCTAATGAGAACACCAATGATATTTGAAGTACACACATCTCCAACAAGATGATCACACCTGGATCACTCAATATGCTTCACCAAATATTTTACCATCTCCAAGAATACCTCAAGTACATCCACAACAATTACAACACACTTCATTCACATAGAATACTTCACCAGTCCAACTTGACCAAAACAACAAAACACAAGGGCTCTAGAGTAGGTCTTTCGAAGTGCCAAACCACATGAAAGTTTGTCAAAACATAGAAACCATCAGTAAGAATCATCACCTAGATCCGCAAGATCTGGATCCAAATATGAGGAGATTGTGGAGCCAAAATATTTCTCCCAGTTCACACACCGGTGAACATATCTTCTCCATTGAACCAAAAGATAAAACTCAAGATATATTATCCATTGAGGCTCATGAACACACTTACAGATCCACATAGGCATAGGATCAGACACTAAATAAATGTGGAGCACAATATCAGAGGACACTCAGAACACACACTTCAACACCTCCTTCATTATTTCTCAAATTTTCTCAAAAGAACTTGGCAAAAACACAACTACAACATCATAAATATAGCTCCATGTACTCTAAGCAGTTCTACAATATCTCAACTATACAAGTACTATTTGTACTCAATTTGAACTATGTTGACATCAATGACAACATTAATGAAAATACCATAAAACACATCCATACTTGCAACACATAGTTTTGAAGTTTTTTTACCCCTCTCCATTGTCATTTTTGAATTTGCAATTCATTTTCAAAGGCTCATATCTTTGTCATTCTGACTTGTTTTTTTGATAATTTTTTTTATTTTGGCTATTTTTTTGCACTCTATGCATTGGTGTAGATGGTTTCTAGTTTTGATGCTTAGATTTTTTAGAAAATTCAATTTGTCACAGGTGTTGCTGAGTTTTCACCATTTTTGGAACTTCCAAGGCTCCGTTCGAGCTCATACAGATTGCTTTTCAAGTGCATTTTTTTAAAAAAGTGCATAATATTTCAAGAGCTTCATAGTAGTGCAAGTATTTTGTACTCATTGTAAGCATAAAGTTTACTTTCAACACATAGCATTATTTGGCTTATTTTGGCAATTGTATTGCATAGATCATAGTTTGATCTTTTGCATGTTGATCATAGTTTGATCTGGCCTTGTTCTGGAAATTATAAGCATTAAAATCAAAATTCCACTTACCTATTTCTTGCAAGTGGAAATAGTAACTGCACTAAGTATAAATTGCCAAATCATTTTCTTTGGGGGGGTTCCTTGATTGAGTAAATTTTTGGGGGTTGTGTTGTGTGTTGTGATTTGAGTTCTCTCTTGTTCTCTTCATATTTCAGCCATGGGTCATCCTAAGTTTCCTCTTTTAACTCCACATAACTATGCAACATGGAAAATAAATGCATGGAGTAAACTAATGGAAAATAGATTAATTCACTACATTGATGGATCCATTCCAAAACCAGCTGATCCAAATTTAAAAAGTGAATGACTCATTAAAAGTACTATGGCTCTTGGAACACTCAGGGAATATGTTTTTCCTGATATCATCTTTCATATTGATAAGTGTAAAACAACCAAGGAAGCTTGGCATAAACTTGCTCAATTGTATGGGAAAATTGATAAGATTAGGGGATACAAACTTGATAATGATATTACTAATCTAGATCCAAATAATTTTTATACAATCTAAGACTATGTAACTAAAGCTAATGAGCTAAGCACACAACTCAAAGATTGTGGTATTGATAAGAAGGATGCATAGTTGGTCTTCAATTTGTTGGACAAGCTTCCTTCAGAATATGCAACTTTTGTTTCTAGTTTTCACACTCATTAGTTGACTATGGGAAGTGCCTATATTGCACCTTCATTTGATTCATTCACAAAGATGTTGATGCTTGAAAAAAAAAAAATGATTACTATGGGTATTCTCAAGTCATCCAAGTCACAAGCTTTGGTGGCAGGACATGGGTCGGGATCTAATAAGAAACAAAAGTAATCAAAGAAAAAGCCACACAAAGATCAACCACAATCCTCTTCTCCTAAGCAAGGAGACTCTTCATCATCTTCCAAGAAGGGGATTTCGCAAAAGAAGGTGAAATTGACTTGTGCATATTGTAAGAGAGTTGGTCATGATGAGCATCGTTGTCATACTAAGCAAGTTGATGAATTGACTCATCTCCTCAAGAAGAATAACATCAACTTGCCATCTTCCTACAAAAAGGAAGCGTCTCCTTCTACTTCTTCACAATAAAATAAAGGAAAAGGGAAGACACTTGTTGCAGCTAGAGGATCGTCATGATAGTGGATACTTGACTTGTGTGCTATACATCATATGGGTTCTGACATAGAACAGTTTTCTTCATTGGAGCGTTGTACAGTACCACACATTCTTACATGTGATGATACTTAGGTGGAAGTTGTTGGAAAAGGTTCGATTGGCATGGATGATGGATCATTTGAGAATGTTCTTTGTGTTCTTGACTTGTGTTCCAACCTTCTTTCAGTCTACCAAATCACTCATCTTGGGAATGGGAAGAAAGTTGGGTTTTCTCCAGACACAGTTGTGGTCAAAGATATTGAGGATAATTCCATGGTTTTAGTGGGAAAGGCCAATCATGAGTCTCGGCTATATCACTTTTCTCACTTTGTGCCTCGTTATCCTTCTAAAACATTTTTTACTCATTCAGATTCAATGAGTAAGTTATGGCATGAGCGGTTTGGACATTTGAACTATTGATATCTTCAACATCTTAGCTCACAAGATATGGTCATAGGTCTCCCTCGAATTATCTTGTCAGATGGTGTATGTCCAGGTTGTGAAATGGGTAAGCATCCATAAGAGAATTTGAAAAAGGGAATTCTTGGAGGGATTTAGAATTTCTTCAATTGGTTATGTATAGGAGCGAATTTGCACCCCTAATGAAAATTCCCCTTTTACCCCTCTCCACTTTAGAAAATGAAACTTGGAGGCTTAATTCCACATAAGCCCACTATTCTTCATCCACTTGGCACTTGTTTTGAGTGTCGGTGGAGGTGTTTCTATCGGGGATGACCACATGGCATAATTATGTCCTTCACAGATTCCTATGGCTAGAGTCTTCAGAGTCATTACACTTCCTATTGGAAGTTGAATTGTAACGCCTCCCTTCGGCTGGCTGACCCAAATATGGCCATTTCTTCATCTCCCTTCTTTATACTATTTATTCCATCATCCATTTTCACCTCTTGACCAAGCTTACACAATCTCTCCAAGCATTCTAGCATTGAATTCAAGCATTGTAGTAGCATTTTGCACTCCATAGCAGCAATCTCTTCACTCCATCATGCCAATAGAGAAATCGTAGGACAACACCATTATAGCAGTGGCTTGAGTTCCTCTCATTCTCTCCCCCACTAGCCTTGAGCGCTTTGAGCAGAGGTGGTAAGATCCTCATTCTCTCTCTCTATTACTTGGTTAAGTTATCACATTACTATTTGGTAGTGTCTTTGTGCACTTTGCTTATATTTCCTTCTTTATCGCTTTATTTATATATCATGGAAAACCTGGTTGTCTGTGGAGGTGGAAACACAAAAATGGGGGTTTGACTGAGGTTAACCACTAAACAGCCCCTCAACATTTTCCCTCCTTTCTGTGTGTAGGTGGTGATATCTTGGAGTGAACTGGTGAACAAGCTATTGTGTAAGCTCATCTTCATCACCCTTGCGGTAATATAATTTCTCTATCACATTTGTCTTTATGTTTCATACTTAATAGTGTTATTCTGCACCTTTAGAAACTCTTAACTAGGCTGCTAGTTTGTTTCTTAGTGGTCGGACCTTGTCTCCCTATTTTTCTGGCCGTATGAACACCAACGCACCTGAGAGATGCTAGTACATCGCACTGTCATCCCAGAACCATGCTTTTTTCCTTTGATAGAGATCCATCAAAGACACAGAGTTGACCCTAAAAACCAACTTGCCTAGTCTCCTTTCAACTCTCAAGTTTGCAGAGTGATCGAAGGAGCTCTTAGTCCTCATCACTCTCATCCTGCCTATCCTAACATTCCCTTAAACTGAGGTAAGCTAGGGCAGCCTATTGCTCTCAGACTTTTGTGACCTAGGGCCTTGAAGTGGTTGGTCCCCCTCTCTCACATTTTTGGTGAACCCAACATGAACCAATGTGTACTCATTTATTGGTGTTCTGAGCCTTTTCTCTTGTACCCTTTGATCATTGTACTCTTGTGTGTTATGAAGGTTTATGAGCATCACAACCCAATCCACGACCTTTGGGTATATTGTTAAGAGAAGTCTGTGACACCTTCTGATGGAGAAGATGAAGGTCTCTTCTAGTTTCACTACTGGTCTTTTCTCTAGTTCTGTGGTTGCCCTGTCTACGTAGGAGTAGGTGTCATGAGGTGAGTCTAGATTCTTTGATGAAACTAATCACATCCCTACCCATCTTGCATCACCAACCTCATCATCCATATACGAGCGTGAAGCTGTCCACATCCCTTTTGAATATGTCACTAGTCTTAGCAAAGGGTTGGGTGCATTAGAGAGTCACCTAAAGAGAAACCTGAAGTTGGCTAGGGTTGCTAAGGTTATTGGTGAAATAAGATACATGGTAGGAAAAGACTGAATAGGCGTATAACTCCTTTCTAGTCTCACTGGTCTGGTTGAAGTGTGTTCCCCTTTGAATCATAGTAACATGATACAAGGTGGCCCCTTTGAAGAACATGAGATACAGTTAGAGGTATCGATGCCTCCCATATTTGTGTACATGGCTGATATGGTCCCTTCAGTTAGTGTGCCCATTGCTTCTGAGAATTCATAAATTGTCAAAGTAAATAGAAACCCCCTGGGTTTTCAATTCACCCCTTTTTCCACCTCTGATGGTGAAGGATTTGGTGGGATGATTGGTGGAGGCTTTGGTGGTACTAGTAGAAGTGGTTCTGGTGGAGGTCATGGTAGTGGCTTTGGAAGTGGCGGTGGCTCCGATGGAGGTCACACCAGTGGTGGTGGTGGAATCGGTGGAGGCTTTGGTGGCAGGCATGGTGGTGGTTCCACTGGTCTTGTGCCTTCTAATGACCCTATTATGAACACCCTTCTTTAGAATATGGTAAAGATACAAAACCACCCAGCGAACCTTTTCCAAGCTTCTGCCCAATCTATCTTCCAACCCTTCTTCCAACATAGCCCATTGTTGGTAATGATTCTAAACACTCCTTTCCCGCAAGGGATGGAGATTCCTAAATTCAAGAAATATGGCAGCAAAGGGGACCCACAAACACATGTGTCCTCCTTTAATGCCTTGTGTACCAACATCTTCCATCATGATGCATTGATGGAAAAATTATTCCCTCGATCCCTCAAGGATACAATGCTCGAGTGGTATTTTTCCTTGCCTGACACTTCCATCTTTACGTTCAATCAACTTGTGAACCAGTTCCTATGACAGTTCCAAGCCAACATCGAACCTAAGATGACCTTCTCTAACCTTGTCCGATGTAAACAAGGGTATAATGAAAAGATTATCAACTTTCTAGCGCGATATCAAGTGCTCTTTTCACAAATCACCTACCCGTTACCTAACTCCAATGTGCAGAAGGTGTTCATAGGGAACTTACAAAGGCCTTGGGCAAGAGAATTTTTCCCTTATGAAATACCCTTCTTTCATGCATTTGTGTGCAACCTTACGGGAGTATCAATAGATGGTGGTTCAATTTGGGAGATCTTCCTCGTGCTCCCATCTTGAAGAGAAGTCCATCATATCAATCTCTAGAAAAGGAAAGGTTGTTGTGAATGTAGTAGCCATTGTGGATAACAACGGTCTTAGACATGACTGAAAGTTTATGAAGTTATCAGAATCTTATTTTTCCATCTTACAAACACTATTGAAGGATATGGTCATTAACTTGCCAACTCCAAAACCAGTTAGGGAACCATATCCTAACTAGTATGAAACAAATACCTATTGTAAATACCATCGAGTTAATGGACATGATACCGAACATTGCATGTGCTTGCATCATGAGATATAGGATCGCATCAAGGATGGTACTATCCGTCTTGATGGAAGAAAAAAAGATACAAACAAATCAGTGGCAAAAGCTAATAGTGAATTGCATATATACATGAACCTATTTCTGTTGCATTCTGCTAACATGATTATCGATCCCTCTGATTTCGTTTCTTACCTCAAAACATACGTCAACATGGTTACTGTTACTCCCTCTCCTCATCTTGCGACTCTTTCACTAGATATAACATTCACTTTGCAAGATGTACCAGCAAATGATAAACCTTCCCTACTTTACATTCCCGCTCATCTCAATGGTAAAATTATGACAGGGGTCTTAGTCGACCCCGCAAGTAGAGTGAATGCCATCATGGAGGAGACTCTATTTTTGAACTCCCTACAAATGGAAGAATATGAAAAAGCATAATCCATCATCCGTACGCATGATGGTCTTGATCTTAAACCATATGGATCGATAATGTTGTCCGTGTTGGTTGGATCTAGGAACGTAGACACGGTTTTCAATGTTATTCCTAAGTCAGACCTATTAAGGGTGAAGCTAGGTATACCTTGGCTAACCTCCATGAATGGGATCACCTCTGTAATTCATAAGTGTTTAAAGTTTTCCCATGAAGGTTTCATGCACATGGTGCATGATACTAGGTATCAGCTTGTGGTATCCCATGGGGGATATTCATTGGATCACTTTTAGCCCACCTTGGTTGGTCTGATTCCTCTGAAAATAGACCTACGTTACAAGGACTACATAAAGTATAAGACTGGGGGCAAGGGACAACCAAAATTGACCCTTCCTATAGCAGAGAAGCCAGCTACCTCCTCCTCCTGAAAGGGAAAGGAGAAGCTTGCTCCTTCTTGGGTTGCCTCCTCTGCTCCCCTTTCTTGGGAGGAGTATTGGATGAATAAGCCTAGTCTTTACCCATTGAGTCTGATGATGCCTGATTGGTGTAGACCCAAGATCAAGATATTGGATCTCCCTAATGGGTCTCTTGGACCTTGGTACTATTTGTATGGCAGAAATAAATGCTCACAAAGAGAATTTGCTCCATGACCTCCTACCGCTCTTGTCTTTAAAGCAGTGAACAAGAAGAGGCTCGCTACCGAAGCTCTAGAGTCAATTCCCCCCTGCCATTTCTAAACCTGCTCCTCCTACTCCCATCCAAGATTCTATCCCTCTACTGAAAATAGTTGTGGAGGACATTCCCATGGCTGAGCAGGAGCCCTCCATTCCTTCGCAATCTCCGGCTTCTAGTTTGAAGAGTCACAAAAATTGGCTTGCATGCAAGCACAAGCACCGGAAAAAGGCTCTTTTGTTCGAGCAAGCCACCTTACAAAAGAAAGAAGAGGAGATGACCACTCCTATATCAATACCTCTTGTCATTTCCTTCTCTCTCTTCCCTTCCATGTCTATCCAAACCAACTTTGTATCACTTTTGGCTTCTGTTGTGAGCGCACATGCACTTGGAAAGGTGCAGGTGTTCATCACTCCTTCCATGGAGCTACCTTTGTTGACATCTATTTTGTATGTCTCACCTTTCTTGAAGCCCACATATATGATAAATACTTTAGTTGTATCTACTGTGGTTCTTTCTTCCTCTCCCTCTGCCCTTCTTGCTTCATCTATGGGGAGTTTGCCTCCTCCAATGAAGAAAAAGGTGGAGAGTGGTCCCTCTAACAATGAAGGATGTAAGAGGAGCCCACCTTCTTTGAAAGGTGGTCTCGTGCTAACTTTTTCTATCCTAGTGACAGAACCAATCCCAACCTCTCCCAAGTTCATCACCACTCCCGAATCGCTCGGTGAGCTTAGCGATGAACCTTAGGTGCAAAATTCTCCATCAGTCAAGATGAACCATGGCACTACCATTAAGTGCATGTTTAACTCGGTGGATGAAGTTATGACCTTGTCAGTGATCTTCACAAAGTCATTGAACTTGGAACCACAAGAGTTGAGCGACAAAGACCTCATAGGTCCTTTCTCCTTAGCCCTTGTTGTGAGAGGGTCGGAAGCTCCTCCCCTTAATGTTACACCATTGAAGGCTCGTCATCCTCCCCCCTACATTGATCTAGAGTGGGAAGTTAATGACCTCTTCATTGACCAATGTTAGGGTAGACCCTCTTCTTGATCTTTAGATTAGATGTGTGTGTGTGTTGTGATGTTTTTGCCTTGTGATCATGCTATATGTTCCTAGATGACCCTTGTCACCCCTATTGGTACTTGAATATAGGCATGGTGTTTGTTTTGTAAAAAATATTCTATTTGTATCATCATTCTTTCTTGTTTGTGATTGAATTTTGGCAAATTGGGGATGAGGCAAAGCGTTGGGAGCATTTAGGCTTCCTTCCATGTTGATCCAATTTTTTATTTTTACTGTCTTCCGTGCATTCTTCTTGATTTGGTTGGGTATTGATGATCTTTCACCCTTGCACTGCGGTCACCTACTATTTATTAAAAAAAACATAGATTTGACCCCAAGAAACCAAACCCCCTTGTGCCCTTTGTTAGTGTTCTCTTTCCTTTTGCTTTCTCTTTATCTTTCTCTCTTCTTTTCTTGGGTTGTCCCTCTTATGTGTGACAATGCCACTTCTGCATTACTTGGTCTTTAGAAAGTGCATTTGTTGCCAACAAATATTTTCTCAAGACCATTCACACACTTCTTTGTTAGAATTGCATTCTTGACTTGAACCCCTAACGAAACATGTTTCCTTCATCATGGGTTCATAAAGAAAGGACTTGGAAACCTTCCTTTGAAGTGGGAACAACCCTTGATCTTCCCCTCATGTGGGGGAATATTATTCCTTTTGAATTCCTTGATGAAGTGAATGTCTTTCAAAAGGATTCCTTGATGATGAATCAATTCAAGCAAGAAGACATTAGATTTTTAATGGTGTGTCCCTTGAGTGGACTCCTTCCTTTCACATTGGGTTCCCAAGGGACCCCTTCAAAAGCCTTCACATCTTCGCATCTAGCCCAACGGTAGCCTGACTAGACCTACTTCACATCCTTGTGTCTAGCTTGGGGGTAGCCCAACTAGACTTTACTTTTCAAACAACACATACCTTGAGTGGACCTCTCTTTCTTTTGAAGGGTTCTCGAGGGACCCCTTTGAAAGTATTCCAACTTGGCGATGGTCTGCATGACTATCCATTCACTGGCTTGCATGGCTACTTCTTGACATGTTCTATCTGCAGGTATACATTTCCTTGCAGGTCTGTGGGTTTGTAAGGTGCTCTTCCTGGTTTCCTTCATGTGAGAGTTCTTGAAGGATACCTCCCTTGTAGGTCTGTAGGCCTGTATGGCACTTTCATTCTTCAGTTTCATAATTCTGTGGAGCTATGAAGTCCTTTCCTGTCTTGCACTTTCATGTTTGCTAGACCGTGCTCTACTTCCTCAATGGTTCAGGTATACATATCTAACCATACTACTTCCTTGATCTACTTTATCGAAGCACTCATCAATATTAGTGCTTGCTAAAGTGGAGGCAAAATGTATAGGAGCAAATTTGAACCCCTAATGAAAATTCCCCTTTTACCCCTCTCCACTTTAGAAAAGAAAACTCAGAGGCTTAATTCCACATAAGCTCATTTTTTATTCATCCACTTGGTGCCTATTTTGAGTGTCGGTGGAGGCGTTTCTATCGAGGACGCTCGCGCGACGCGCACACGTCCACGTGACATGCTTACCTCCTTGGCAGGGTCTTGTGGCTGGAGTCTGTAGAGGCATTACACTTCCTATTGGAAGTCAATTTTTAATGCCTCCCTTTAGCTGGCCGACCCGAATATGGTTGTTTCTTCATCTCCCTTCTTCATATTCTTCATTCCATAATCCATTTTCACCTCTTGACCAAGCTTACACAATCTCTCCAAGCATTCTAGCATTTACTTCAAGCATTGTAACAACATTTTGCACTGCATAGCAACAATCTCTTCACTCCATCATGTCAATAGAGAAAGTGTAGGACAACACCATTGTAACAAAGGCTTGAGTTCCTCTCATTCTCTCCCCCACTAGACTTGAGCACTTTGGGCGGAGGTGGTAAGATCCTCACTCACTCTCTCTATTACTTGGTTGAGTTAGCACATTACTGTTTGGTAGTGTCTTTGTGTACTTTGCTTGTATTTCCTTCTTTATCGCTTTATTTCTGTATCGTGGAAAACTTGGCTATCCGTGTAGGTGAAAACACCAAAATGGGGGTTTGACTGAGGTAGACCCCTAAAAAAGCCCCAAACATTTTCCCTCCTTTCTGTGTGTAGGTGGTGATATCTTTGAGTGAACTAGCAAACAAGATATTATGTAAGATCATCTTCGTCACCCTTGCAGTAATATACTTGCTTTATCACATTCATCTTTATGTTTCATACTTCATAGTGTTATTCTTCACCTTTAGAAAATCTTAACTAGGTTGTTAGTTTGTTTATTAGTGGTTGGACCTTGTATCCCTAGTTTTGTGGCCATATGAACGCCAGGGCACCAGAGAGATGCCAACGCACCGTACTGTCATCCTAGAACCATGCTTCTATCCTTCAATAAAGAGCTATTCAAGACACAGAGTTGGGCCTAAAAACCAACTCGCCTAGTCTCCTTTCAACTCTTAGGTTTGGAGAGTGATCAAAGTACCTCTTATTCCTCATCATTCTCATCTCGCCTATCCTAACATTCCCTTGAACTGAGATAAGTTAGGGCAGCCTACTGCTCTCAACCTTTCATGATATGGGGCCTTGTAGTGGTTGGTCCCCCTCTCTTACAGGTTCAAAGTGATCTAGCAAGCCCACTTCCAGTCTTTTCCTTCAGTAAGGCTTGTTATGCTCTCACCTTTATTGATGAGTACTACAGATTCACTTGGGTCTATTTTCTTCACCAAAAGAATGAAGTCTTTGACAAGTTTCAAAGTTTCAAGGATCATATTGAGAATCAATCTAGGAAGTATATCAAGATTATTCGTACTGAAAATGGGTGAGAATATGTGAACCATAATCTTGTGCAATTTTGTACTCTTGAAGGGATTGATTTTCAACATTCAGTTGTTTACACACCACAATAGAATGGTGTTGCAGAAAGGAAAAATAGGACCCTCAAGGAAATGGCTAGTTGCATGATTCATTCTCGTTCTCTTGGTCCATAATTTTGGGCGGAATCCATTAAATGTGCTACATACATTCAAAATTAGCTTCCCCACAAGGCATTGAAAGGCATGAATCCTTTTAAGGCTTGGTGTGGTAGAAAACTGATTGTGTGACATTTTTGAGTTTTTGGCTCTCCATCTTGGGTACACATTCCTCCAGAGAAGTGCAAGGCTTTGGAGCCTCAAAGTGGGCATTACATCTTCATTGGATATCCAGATGGTGTCAAGGGGTATCGAATCTTGGATCCAGATACACATGAGCTATTCATTGAGAGGAGTGTTCACTTTGAGGAAAGCTCTCCTAGCTTGAACTTTGGTCCTCCTAATCCTTCCTCCATAGTGGGATCAGATGATAGTGACTTAGATGATTCTACCTCACCTCCTACTCACAGGGTTACACCTTTGCAGGGTTCTCATTCTGAGGTTCAGGGATCTCATCCTTCATCCCCATCATCTTCACGACCTCGTTGGGCTCGACAGACTCTCGAGTTAGCATAAAATCTTCTTGGGGATCCTACAAACACTGAAAGGACTCAGTCACAATATGAACATCTTCCAAATCTCTACATTTCTACTGCTTCATATCTAAAATCCTTTATGGAGGCCTCAAACATTTCTGAATGGTATTCAACAATAGAGGAAGAGTATAGTTCCTTGATGAGGAATCACACATGGGACTTAGTTCCTCTTCCTAAGGGGAGAAAAAGGGTTTGATGTAAGTGGATCTGTCAAACCAAATATAGAGCAAATAGAACAGTGGACAAGCTCAAAGCACAACTTGTGGCTAAAGGTTTCTCATAAGTTCTTGGCATTGATTACACAAAAACCTTTGCCCTTGTTGCTAAGATGAAATCCATTCGCTTGATTCTTGCCATTGCAGAAACTCATGGATGGGCTATCCATTAGATGGATGTGAAGAGTGCATTTCTTCACAAAGATCTTGTAGAGGAGATTCACATAGAGAAACCATAGGGATTTGTTTAGGATTCTTCTTTGGTTTGTATATTGTGGAAGTCTCTCTATGGCATCAAACAAGCCCCTCGGGCTTGGTATGCCAAGATGGATTCCTTTATTCTATCGATAGGGTTCTCTTGGTGCCACTTGGATTCGAATTTCTATATTTTATGATAGGATGAATCTCACTTGCCTCTTGTTCTCTATTTTGATGACTTGATCATTATTGGGAGAACATCATCCCTCATTTGCAGAGTCAAATCTTCTTTGCATGATAGGTTTTCTATGACTTATTTGGGCTTCTATCACTACTTTCTCAGGATTGAGATCACATAGTTCTCTTTCAAGATCATTTTTGCTCAGCCCAAGTATTCTCTTGACCTTATAGCTCGATTCCACATGTCTGATTATAAGGCTACACCTACTCCCTTTCTATCAGAAGTTAAACTTGAGGCCAAGTGTTCTACTCCACTTGTTGATGCAACTTTGTATCATCGGCTTGTTGGGAGCCTCATCTACTTGACTCAAACATGCCTTGATATTTATTTTGTGGTTGGCATGGTTTCACACTTCATGAAGGAACCAAATGAGATTCATTGGATAGCTTCGAAACGCATCTTGCATTACATATAGGGCACACCAAATTATGGGATTCACTATGCAACAGTTACATGACTCAACTTGGTTGGATATATAGATTCTAATTGGGCTAGCGATCTTGATGATCGCAAGTCCACTTCTAGCTACAATTTTCACCTTGGTTCTAGACCCATTTGTTGGAAGAGTAAGAAGAAACATGCTATTGCTCTCTCATCGACTGATATTGAGTATCGAGGAGCTATTAATGCTTCTACTAAGGCTATTTGGATTTAGAATATTTTGACTGAGTTTGGCTTCATCATTCCATGGCCCATAGTCCTCTATTGTGACGATTAGAGTGCCATCCAGATCTTGAAGAACCTGGTTCAACATCAATGGACCAAACACATCAAGATCCATATGCACCACATTAGGGAGTTGATATAAGAGCAGGTCATTGATTTGCAATATTGTCCTACACCAGAGCAAGTTATAGATATCTTCACCAAACCCTTCACTGAGAGTACATATCACCATTTGTGAGCTCTCTTGGGGTTGCAAGATGTTTCTTCTAGGGGGGTCACCTGACCTTCTTCATTCTCTCTTCTAGGGGGGATTTTTCCTCACTCGAGGTTTTGTCCTTCTCATCTTTTTTAGTGCAATTTCTATTTTTGTTACTCTCTTTTTGGGGGGGGGAGTTTTTTCCCACTTGGTTTTCTCCCTTTCCCCATTTGTGAGGGATTGCATTGGATTTGTACATGGGTACCTGATATGGAATTGTAGCTGGGACCCATCTTTGAGTCATTTGCATAATAATATCCCCCCTAAGTTACACTTAAGGGGGGGTGTTGGTGTGAATAAATGTCTTGTACCTAGTTATTTCATTTACTAGGGACTTAGGGGACATATTCACATGTTTTTGAAAAGTTAAGCAACATTTATAGGGCGCTGCACCCTTCACAATGAGCCACTAGGGACAAAAATAAACTAGAAAAAATAGAAAACCAAAAGAAAACTAAACAAAACATAGAAACAACCCAAAGGCAGCACAACAACTGCAGAGCATCAATCGATAGACAGGCGTAAGGAGCAACTAACTGGCATTGTCCCAGTTTTTAATCAGGAGGTCCACTGCCTCATCACCCACACATTCTTTGTTGTCATGGCTGTTGTTACCCTCTAGCTCCTCCTTTATAGCATTAGATAGGGTGCTTGTAACAAAGTGACCCAACTTCATGGTGAAGCGGGTTAACCCCTGAAATCTTTTATCCAGAGTATCCATTCTTTTAACCACATCACACGAATCCACCCCAACATCCATAATCCCCTGAACATATCCAGGCTCATCCACCAGGGGATGGGGAGAGTGAGAGGCAGAGCCATCCACTAGAAGCTTGTTGTTCATCGGAGTAAACTAGGGCCCCTCCACAATGTCATCCTCCTCCTCTTCAGAATCTTCTTCCTTGTAACCTTTGCTATCAGACTATTCCTCCTCTGAGTATTCAATAATTAGCCTCTTCTTACTATTCTTGGCCAGCCTCCTGGATCTCCTCCTGGAATTTTCCCCTCTAGTCAAATCTGTGTTTCCCACAACTGTATCCCCTCTGGAATCTTTCTTGATAGTATTCTTGCCCTTATAGTCCTTGGTCATCGAGGTCGGAATGCATTTCTCCTTACCTTTTTTGTCGAGGTAGCCTTGTAGGCCGAGTTAGCCAGAGTGGCTTTAAGCTCACAGAGTCCTTTCGCCGCACTGGCATGGCCTTTCCCATTCCACCCTTAAGTTTTTTGGTAGTAATTTTGGCTTCAGGATTCCCCACATTGCCCGAATTAGGTTTTTGAGGAGGGCTCTTAGACTCAACTGGGGAAATGTGCACAGTTGAAAGGGGTTCAATATTCTCAATGGAAACTGCCATGATGGCTTTGGGCAGACAAAGGGAAAGATGAAAGTGATACAGTCTCAAGATAAGCCCTTGATGGAGTGGGAGCGGCAGGGGATCTCAAGGGTTGCAGCTGGCTGACTCTTTGCACTTGTCGATAGAGCTTTCAAGGTCCATTAAAAGAAAAAATGGGAAACTGAGTAGCATCTTATGTCTAAGGTGATTTAACAGAGGAAAATGGTAGAAGAAACAGGCTTTAAATCTACCTTCTAGAGTTACATACTTCATCATCGCCATACACACCTGGTTCTAGGGCTTCGGGAGCGCATTCCTCTCAAACCCCACCTGATTCCGCACCAAAGTCTCCTCACCTCTGAAGAAGGTCTTTAACCTTTCTTGGTTAGGTTTTTTGGTGTGTTTCAAATACATTTTCTCATAACACAACAAACCTGTAGCCTGTGCAATAACTTCTTCACTGATCTTGAACGATATACCACCAATGGAGACCCATCTGTCCTTCCATGAATTGGAAAACTGACTCAAAAGGATAGGATCATGGCCAACCAAGCACTCCATAAGCGGAGCAATTCCACCCTCCATGAAAATGTGCCAGACCAAAGGGTTATTCTGAAACTCCTCGCAGTTGTCAGGTTCAGTCTTGAGCCACTCACCACCCATACTTCCAACCTGCATAGATAATTCAAAATGTAAAAAATGCCAATTGCAGCAGCCGCGAATGATAATAAGAAAGTGATAGTTAAGGCCAGAAATACAATGAAGGATAATTAAACCCGTGTACAAGACACACGCGTGGAGGGGGAAATCACCATAGGGTGATTTAACACAAAAATTAAATAATTTATGATTACAGCCAAGAAGGAAAGAATTGACGGACAAGTAGGAGATGCACAAAAACCCAAGTAGGAAAGCTAGATAAGTAAAATTGGTAAGCCTCCAAAACAAGCCAAAAAAATCCCGTGCTAAACTAACTGGCCCAAAGCCCCTAGAAAGCCATCTCCCAACATAAATAGTCACATCATTATGAATACATTCACTCCCCCAGAGGCACAGAGGAGATAAAAAAACAAATCCAACAATCCCCAAGGGAATATCACACAGTACGGCTTCATAGATATGAAGTCACGTCCTTCCACCAAACCATCATCAAGCCACCACACTTAAATTCGAAACCATCATTTAATTTCCATCCCCGCCACCTTACCATAACCTTAGAACCCGACCCCATCCACCAATTCCAAAGGAAATCCATGTGGAACCACCATTCCATGCTCCACACACATAGATATTCCCGAGGAAACCTCCACCTGTACTTCATTTCAAAGATAATGCTCATCCACTAGATTCCCAAAAAAATCCAGTGGGTCCCCCAGTCAGCTCCCGTCATCCAAAGATTAAAACTCATTGAAAACCATGGTAGCCATGTTCCCATGTGATTAACGCTTGAATATTTGGTGGAGTCCTTTCCATTTTCCTCCAAAATTTAGCTGAGTCCCAACCCGAGCCAAGATTGGCCAAGGCATCTGCCACCTGGTTGCCTTCTCTAAAGATATGGGTCACCTTTTTATCTCTAAATTTGGATAGGAGGAATCTGACATCCAGCAAAATATCCTTAGAATTCCAACCCAATAAACTATATTTAGTCACAACATTCGTAACTGACTTGGAATCTCCCTCAATGTGGAGATAAACAATCTCCAGAGAAACAAAAATTTTTATGCCCATCAGTAGCGCACGAGCCTCCGCCACTAAAGCCGATTGAAACCCAATACCTCCAGCAAATCCCGCCACCAGAGCTCCCATAGAATTTCTAATAACTCCACCAATGCTTGCCCTACCTGGGTTTCCTTTAGCAACCCTATCAAAATTAAGTTTAAACCATCCTCTATCCGGAGGCTCCCATTTAGTATTTTTTCTAGCTAAAAGTTTCACATTATCAAAGGAGTTAGCCTTTAAGTCTTGGTGCCATTCTTTAGCCACTTTTATCTCATAAACCATTGGCCCCCTTCCAGGATTTTCCCATTAAAGAGGGAGATATTCTCCTCAATGAGCCTAACTCCAATGCCGAAAACCTCCTTGGGGCTCCTCTCAATATTCCTGAAAACCTTGTTATTCCTCTCCTTCCATAAACACCAACCTAAAACAGGGGGGACCTACTTCCAAATTTCGCCAGGCAGAGGGTGGAAAAACGGGCCATACCAACTTAGAATAAGCGAAAAAAGGTCCTTACTCATCACCCAAGATTCATCAAGTTTCTCAAAAGCGAACCCCCAAACTTCAGTAGCAAACGGGTAGTGTAATAACAGGTGACTAACAGATTCCTCCCCTTTCTTGCAAAGGAAACATCTATTGGGAAAACAAAAACCCTGAGTCCTCAGATTGTCCTGGGTTAGAATCCTATTATGATAGGCTATCCACCAGAAAAAATTAATTTTAGGGATCATATGCTGATTCCAAACCTTCTTCTAGGGTTCCACAACATAAGTTTCATTGGTCAGCAGACTGTAAGCTAACCGCACAAAGAGATCCCCTTGTTTATCAAAAGTCCAAAAAAACTCATCCTCCCTGTCATAGGAAGGAAACCTGATGTTGGAGAGAATCACCTGAAGGGATCGAGCAAGGCAAGAAAGATCAAGAGAATGGGGCAAAAGAGGGTAAGATCCTTCCAAATCCTAGCTCCTGAGGGTCCAGAAACATAGTCATAGATATGTATGCCAAAGAATCTCTGAGCCACTCCCATCACTGCCCCAAAGCCAGAGGAAGCCAGAGTGGAGTCAATAAGCCAAGTATCTTCCCAGAACCTGATTTTAATCTCATTTCCCATTTTCCATTTAATTCCTTTCTTTAGCAGGCCTTGTATGCAACAAATGCTCCTCCAAACAATAGAGCCCCGAGGGTGAAGTTCCGAAAGACAATCAATCAAGGTCTTGTTATGGAGGTATTTGGCATTCAGAATTTTACACTAGTCCTTAGTGTTCCTTAACTGGTCCCAACCAACCTTGGCCATCAGAGCCCTGTTAGAGTTGACTATCTTCCTTATTCCAAGCCTACCACAATTTTTAGCCTAGTAGACCCTATCCCATTTCACCAAAGCAATTTTCTTTTTTTCCTTAGTACCAGACCATAGGAAATTCCTTTGAATTCTTTTAAATTTATCAGCAATATACTTAGGAATTTTGAAGATGGATAGAAAATAAGTGGGGATACCTTGGATAACCGCAATGAGCAATTGGAGTTTTCCAGCATGGCTTAGCAAAGAGCCCTTCCACCCAGCCAACTTCCTTTGAATCCTTTCCAGAACCGAATTCTACAATTTCGTGGGTACCTCCTTAACCATGAGGGGGAGCCTAAGGTACACCAATGGGAGAGAATCACCAACACATCCCAGAACCACAGTCACCCTATTTTTCAAATTAGGCATGCAATTGAAAAACTAAATCTTGCTTTTATTGTAATTGATGCATTGACCGGAGCACGAGACATAGTTGTTAAGACAGGATTTCCATTTCTTGGCTTCCACCACAGAGGTCTTCCCAAATAGAAAGGTGTCATCCACAAATTGTTGCACAACAATCGGATTTAGAGAGGAGGCCGCTCTAACACCCGAAATGGAGCCCTTAGACAGCAGACCCGTGAAATTCCTATTGAGCACCTCAACAATCATAATGAAAAGATAGGGAGACAAAGGGTCTCCTTGTCTAAGTCCTCTACCACTAGAGAAGAACCTATAGGGGGATCCATTAATCATAACCGAGAACTTAACAGTACTAACACATTCCATAATGAGTTTGATGACCAAATTGTTAGAGCCAAACTTGGCGAAGACCTTCGAGATAAAGTCCCACAACACTTTATCATAAGCTTTGGAAATATCAAGCTTGAGGGCCATCCCCGCATTGTTACATCTATCCATAGAGTGGAGTAGTTCATGGGTTGTCAAAGTGGCATCAAGAATATGTCGCTTAGGGACAAACCCCTTTTGAATGTGACTAATGATTTTATCCAGGAGTGGTTTGATACGGTTAACCAGGATCTTGGAAAGGATCTTATAGAAGGTGTTACAAAGACTAATAGGTCGAAAGTCACTCATAGAAAGAGGTTCACTAATCTTGGGGATAAGAGCAATGAAAGTGTGGTTTAATTGTTTAAGGATCCTATTGGATTTGAAGAAGTCCCTATTTGCAAGAACAAGGTCCCCACCCACATTATCCCAAAAAATTTGAAAAAAAGTAGGAGGAAACCCATCAGGCCCTGGGGCTTTGAAATCCCCCATGCTAAAGGTAGCCAGATAAACTTCTTCCATGGAAACAGGTCTGAGGATTCCCAAGTTATCTTCCAGAGAGATGGAGGTAGGGAGATGTTGAAGAATCGCATAGTCCAAAGCTAGGTTGGGTGCTTCAACCGGAGCTGAAAAAGCCTCCTTGAAGTAGTTCATCGCATAGATCCCAATTTGAGCTTGATTAGAAAACACCTCCCCATTGGCATTAGTCAATTTAGAAATTTGGTTCCTTTTCCTGTGCTTGATGGAAGAAACATGAAAAAAGGAGGTATTCCTATCTCCTTCCTTCAGCCATTGGACCCTTGATTTTTGTTTCTAGAATACCTCCTCATTTTTTAGGACACGTTCCCATTCCATTCTAGCTTCCTGTTCTTGGATGTGAGTCTGCTGACTGTCATCACCCTCATCCAAGTTTTTCTGTAAGGTCCTCAACTTTCCTTCAAGCAATTTTTTCTTTTGAAACACATCCCCAAACACATTTTTGTTCCATCCTTTTACCATCAGTTTAATATGTTTAAGTTTAAAGCATATCCTAAACATAGGGGAGCCTTGGACAGGGATATTCCACCATTCAACAATTTTCTTTTTGAAATCAGGATGAGCATTCCACATTATTTCAAAGCGGAAAGAATAGGGGCCCACAACAGGATGGATATTAGTGGTCAGCAGAAGAGGATTATGGTCAGAGACCGTCCTGGACAAGGTTATGAGGTTGGCATATAAGACATTAGTCCAATGAGGAGAGCAGAGGAAGTAGTCAAGCCAAACTTGAATTAGGTCACCGCCAGCCCGTCTGTTAGACCAAGTGAAATTCTGGCCCAGAAGCTCAATATCAACTAAACTCGAAGAATTCAAAAAATTAGCCAGATTCGACATGCTGTCAGTGTAATCTAGAAGGCCACCACTTTTCTTTGATGGAAACAGGGGAGAGTTAAAATCTCCAACAACAAGCCAATGACCTCCTTTGTTCAAATTGATCCTAGTCACCATGTTATCCCACAAAGTACTCCTCAAGTTCCTCTGATTAAGAGCATAAATATTAATTATAGACCACGCTTCTCCAAGATAAGAGAATGAGACCCCAACACTATTTTTACAATGAAATAATTCAGAACCCTTCAGACAAGAAGGGTTCCAAAGCACATCCAAACCCCCCGAAGCTCCCTCGACATCACTATAGACATAGGAAACATTAGGCCAAAAAAAGTTAGCAATTTTGTCAAAATTCACCATCAACATTTTGGTTTCTTGAAGAAGGAAAACATCAATCTTAAGTTCTACAATATAGTTCTTCAGGGCACGTTGTTTGTGTGAAATATTAAGTCCACAGATGTTCCAAGACATAACCCTCATTTCTGACCTTTTTTTGAGGACACATCCACATGTTAAGTTTACTTAGGTTGTAAGATTCTTTCTAGAAGGTGCTAGTTGTCATTAGTTGTTATGTTATCTTTTAAAAACTAACACATGTGATCTAGGTAGTTGTGTCTAGTTGTCTCATGTCATATTATTAAGACACTTTTCATAATCCTATGACATTTTGCAACTCACCTTGGTTGTATAACCAAGGGGTCTCTACTACATTTGTACATTGATTCTTTGCATTCATTGATAGGAATATTGTTTATTCTTGTCATATTGATCTTCTGAGTATTTTGTTCTTTCCATAGGCCTTTAGATCTTGGGTGGTTATCTCCATAGCCAAATATTACACTTTTTAATAGTTTATTCAAAGTTTGCGAGGCACAACATGGTGAGTTGGTAATTGATTTACACTTGGACATTGGAAACAAAGATATTCACTAGCTCTTTGTTGGGAATATGCCACTTGCATCTACTAGCTTTATGTTTCCATCTTTGTAGGTAGGATGTAAATGATTCTCCTTGGATTTGTTTAATCTTGTAGAGGTCTATGATGGTGATGTCCTATTCTATGTTGAATGAGAAGTGTTTTACAAACTTGGTAGTTAGTTCATCAAAAAATTTAATACCTATTGGTAGATGGGAGAACCATTCCATAGCCTGACTAGTAATAATGCATGGAAAAAGTCTTATTAGGTAGGAATCATTGTTTTTCACTTCCATGCATGATATCAAGAAGTCTCACAAGTGTTCTACTAGATCTCCTTTTCCTTTGTACTTGTCAAACTTTGGTATTTCAAAAAATTTCAGAAATGGGAGAATAGTAATGGAGCGATCAAAAGGAAACAAACATATATCTTGTAGGTATAAGTCTTCTTTGATTTTCTAATCTGCATGTTTGATATCCTTTGATTTATGGCTTGTAGTTGCATTCTTACCTCTATGTTTGGTATATTTGATTGTGGATCCTGTGTGTAGTAGCCTTTTTTTCCCACAATGTTCCTTTGGTCATAAGTTGGGCATGGTGGGGGTATAGAACCTTGGTAACCATGTTGGGTGGAAGGAGGGTTAAGTCCTTGTGTGAAAGGAGGATTAAGTCATTGTATGGAAGGAGGGTTAAGTCCTTGTTTTATGGAAGGAGGGTTAGGTCCTTGTATGGAAGGAGGGTTAGCTCCTTGTTGAATGTAAGGAGGATTAAGTCCTTGTTAATTTTTTTGAAGAGGGATAATATGATAGTGCGTCGGTGGTACACCTTGCTATTGGGATGAATTGTTTTGAAGGTTACCTTGGTAGTGTGTTGTTAGTACACCTTGTTGTTGGGATGAATTATATTGAAGGTTACCCTAATAGTGCATTGGAAGTATACCTTGTTGAAGAGACTATTGATTGGAGAGGGGACCATGTGGCCCGCCTTGTTGTTGGTACTGTTGATTGGGAAGGGGACCATGTGGTCCACCTTGTTGATGTTGATTGGAAAGGGTACCCTGTGGTACACCTTGTTGTTGGTATTATTGATTTGTAAGGGACCATATGGCCCACCTTGTTGATTTTGATTGGAAAGGGTACCCTGTGGCACACCTTGTTGTTGGTACTATTGATTTGGAAGGGGACCATGTGGCCCACCTTGTTGACGTTGATTGGAAAGGGTACCATGTGGCACACCTTTTTGTTGGTATTGTTGATTTAGAAGGAAACTATGTGGCCCACCTTGTTGATGTTGATTGGAAAGGGTACCCTATAAAACACCTTGTTGTTGGTACTATTGATTTGGAAGGGGATTATGTGGCCCACCTTGTTGACATTGATTGGAAAGGGTACCCTATGGCACACCTTGTTGTTGGTACTGTTGATTTGGAAGGGGACCATGTGGCCCACCTTGTTGATATTGATTGGAAAGGGTATCCTATGGCACACCTTGTTGTTGGTAATGTTGATTTGGAAGATGTGGCCCACCTTCTTGATGTTTATTGGAAAGGGTACCCTATGGCACACCTTTTTGTTGGTACTTTTGTGGAAACTGTCCTTGCTAATTTTATACATTTTGAGAAGGTCAATATATGAAGTGTTTTGTGGCATGTATTGTCCTAGTGTTGGGTTGTTACCTTGTAGCATGTATTGAGAGGGACCTCCTTGATATTGTTGGTGCATTGTTGCTTGTTTGATTTGGGTTGGTTTCCTAAATAAATGGTTATCCATTGGTTGATCATTGCCTTGTGAGAAGATTGGTGGCATGTTTGGAATCTCCACTCGTCTGGGTATTTCTCTCAAAACTAATTTATGCCCTAAGGGAATGAGGTGAGGATCTTTAAGACCTTCCATGTTAAATTCTATAGGTAACTTAGCACCACTTTGTGATAATTTGAAGTAGGTATTTGGATCCTTTCTTAGGAATTTTTCCATTAGCTTAAGTACCTTGGGATTGTTGGAGTGTTGAAAGAATTGTTCATCATTTATTTCTTCCTCACTATCCCCTTCTTCTATGACCATGTCCTTTGGGTTTTGGTTTTGATCTATCCATCAATTCTTACTGTCTACAAATTACTTCTTCCTTACTAGGTGATTGGTTTGATGTTGCATTAAATGTTTGTTCCTTTTGAGGAGTCACAAGATCACCTGGTCTATACCCCCATGGGCCACTTCTATTGTTCGTGGTGTTTGTTGGGGGCATGCTAGCACTACCTTTGTTTTCTTCCATGTCTTTTTTTTTGTATTGTGAATGCGTGGTTGTCATAGATGAGCGTAATTTTTTTGTGGAAGTTTGGTGATTTCTAATTTATTGAATGAACTAATGCTTTGCTTTTGGGATTTTTCTTTTTAAGGAAATGTACCTCTGTTTTTGGGATTTTCTATTTTTGAAAAGATGATATCTATTGCCACATAGGAGGTGGTAATATGGGCCTTTTGATCACAAGATTGAATTTTTTCTCTTGTTTGTCTAGGATATTTGTTGTGTTTCTCCACTGGGTTGGTGTTTCCTTTGTTTCGAAGCTTCTCAGACTACTGATGATATCCATTTGTTCACCCTCAATTTGTATAAAGTTTGGTTGAATGATAGGTGACATAAGGTTTGGTTGTTGTACTAGAGAAATTGGATGCCAAATGGTCATGAGGTGAATAATATGAAAGTGTTGGTGTTTTGATATGATTTTTGTGATTCTCAAGATCCTAAGGTTTGAGCAATGTTTTGGATGACACTATTTTTGGAACTCAAAATGTTGAAAAATTTAGATCGATATTTCACTTCTTTTCTAGAGGATATGTTGCTGGAAATTTACTTGAGCTAGCCTTGAGGTTCAAGCAAATGTTGATATCTTAGAAGTTTGAGTGAAGGAATGATCCAAGTTGTTTTTTCCTATCTTGATTTCTAAAAGTAGGATGAGGTGTTTGATTTTGTAAATGGATGATGGACTGATGTAAATTATGTTTTTGTGTTTTGAGAGTCCAACTATTTCATTCTTCAAAGGATTAGTAACTAGTTTCAGATTGGTTTTCTAATTTTCACCAAAAATAGAGGAAAAGCGGTAAGTTTGGAGCAAAAGCGACAATTTTTGTCAAAAGCGAGTAGATTATGGTCAATTGCAGCCAAATTAGAAAATAAACTTTAGTAGGATTTTTCAAATGCGGCTTTTGTTTCAAGTTTTATGATTGGAAAATAATGCAAGAAAAAGTGAGCTTCTTGGTCAAGTGTGGCTAGTTTTTAGTCAACTGTGGTCAGGAAAATATGTTAAGTGCGACATAAAAAGGATAAATTGTGCTAATTCTAAGGTCAATTGCATTCTTATTTGCAAAAGTGACCAGTTTTTGATATTGTCAGTCAAAATCCAGAGAGAAAAAGTGAGTTATTTTAGGTCGAATGCGGCTAGTTTTAAGTCAAGTGAGACAAAAACAACAACAATAGCGGTATTCTATGCAGATTTGTTTTCTAGTTTCTATGTTGGCAGTAACTTGGATAAATTTGCAGTTTTGAATGACTTCATTTGATTTGTTTTGAGATTTGGAAAGTGATATCATGCAACACAACAATCAAAACTATTTGACCCTAAATGTCTACAATTTTAAGTACGTTTCCTTCCACAAAAGCTCAAAGTTCATGAAAGTTGAAATGCTAAAGCCATATTTTCCAATGTTAACTTTGTCCTTAATGTGACTTGAAATGTGAGCCTAAATACTTGGAAACCTTTAGGGATATTGTTTTAAGATATCCTTAAGGGGTGCAAATATATGGATTTTTCAAAGGATTCACACTAAGTCAAAAGGGTTTGAAGTTTGATAACCATGTTTAATGCTTGTTTTGATGTGTTCATTTTCATTCAAGCAAGTGTTTGATGTTTTCAAAGTAATTGAAAAGTTTGGCAATTTCATAAAAATAATTTACATCCTAGGGATAAACACGTTCTTTTAGGTGGGCTTACCTCATGCCCCGAAGGGATGATTTTACATGAAATGAATGCAGAGTGTTTTAAGCTCAACCATAAGTCAGACTTGGTAAGTAACTTTTCAGAGTCAAAGTTTCAATGCACCACTTCAAAGAATGTTTTTGGATAAAAGGGGTAGCTTCTACAATATTGATTCTTGTTAAGTGTTTCAGGATAATCTAGTGTCTATACATATGATTATTCACTCATTTAAGAGGTCTCCCAAACCTTAGAAAGGGATTTTATGTATCTCATGGATATTCGGGGAGACTTTCGTTGGTATAGAACATTCGCACTAGGTGGTTGATGACTTTAATCACACCCATAATTATTTATATAGAAAACCAAAACCAAAGTACTGCTTGGGTCATTCCATCTCAAAATGGGAGGTAGGCCCTCTAAAGTTAATGCTTTGAAATAAAAATAATGTGTGAAACTAAACATATTTTTTGTCACCCAAGATCGCCAAAAGCCACGAGGGGAGAGGATAGACACCTATTTTGTTAAACATAGAAGATACAATACACACTTCATTGCAATTTTCATTTTAAGCCCCTCGAACGACACTATCCAACCAAATAAAGTGTGAAAAAGACTTAACAAATCATCTTTTATGTTGCACCAAAATTGAAGTGTTTTGAGATATCAAGCAATATAGATAGCAATGTGAAAGTCAAAAAATTGATTTGTGCTATTTTAATCACCAATTGAAATGTTTCTAAAGCCTTGTATTTAATTGGTCAACAAAAATAAATCACTCATTTCATCAACATATTGAAATCGTTGGTCAAAGGAAAGCATTTTTTTAGAGCACCAAAAATGATTGTTTGTTCTAATCTAGAAATATTTGGAAATTATTTGAGAGCACCAAACCAAAGATGTGTGGATTCGTGGGGTTCATTTTAGGCACCAAAATAAAAAATTTCCTAAACTATGAAAGCTTCTGAAATGTTCTTTTTAAAGAACCAAATTGAAATTTTTTTCTAATCTAGAAAACTTATTGAAAATTCTTTTTAGAGCACCAAATTGAGAGTGTGCAAGTTGTGGGGTTCATTTTATGCACCAAATTAAAATTTTCCTAACTATGAAATCTTATAAAAGAATTTTAAAACTTCAAATGTTCGCCTTCTCTATAAAAAAAGTGTTAGTTGGTTCTTAGATAAACTTATGCCATGCTTCTAGAAATCCTGCATAAATAATATTAGCACCCTTTCAAAATCCAAACCAACAATCGTTAGTATTAGAAATCAAAAAATAACTTGTAGCTTTTAGACAAAATTTTATCAAGGAAAAAGAAAAATTTCAAGTAAAAGAAAAATTTTCAAGCAAAAGCGATTGAAAAAATCAAAAGTGGCCTCTGTTTACCAAGCAAAAGTAGCTGAAAAATGCAAAAGCACCCCTATCATTTTAGTGAATGTGGTTGAAAAAATAAAAAGCACCTTTGTTAGGATCAACTGTAATTTAAATTTTCAAAAGCGGCTTTGTTATTGAAGCATAAGCGACTAGGAAATTTTTGACTACAGAAGGAACGAGAAATCGACCACATGAGTTTTCTGTAGCTTTCACGTGAAACTTTTTCAATTGCATTTCCAAAACCTGCAACTGCTCAAAAACTCATACAAATGTTATTGTTATGGATCATGGTCCCACCGGGCGTGCCAGAATGTGAAAGGGAGAAATTGAGTGTGCAATAAGATCAAATATGAATGAATTGAAACTAATCTAATTCAAATAAAGATCATGATTCATGCCCATTACTCACGAAATGAACAATACAAGAACAATGAATTCAAGAACATAATTGAAACAAAATAAAAACAAATGAATTTAATACACTGCAAAGTTACCATCCCATGTCGAAGTATATTTGTAAAGATGTTGGATTGTTCATTGTATCAATGTGAAGCCTCCATTTGTGTGTAGAAAAAACTTCAAATTCATGCAATGTCGATTGAATATGTATGCAAAAGCTTCAATAAGTTGGTTGTAAATTTTGGCATTACTTCATTGTGCAAAGGATGTTGATTCTCCGATCATTTTTGAGGAAGAAGATGGTTATTATATAGAATTTGTATTTTGAAATGAACGCTTGAGATCATGTAGTAGAATATTTTGATCAACGGTTAAAAACCGTTGAGAGGAATTAGATGGGAATAATCAGTGAATTTTGATTACGTAATTAGTGTGATTGATGAAATCAATTTGAGTGTTCAGTGGAATTGAGGAAATAGATTGAGATTTCCATGGGATTGAAGAATAGATGAATCAGTTAGGAAATAGATGGATTTGTCAGGAAATAGAGTGAGCAATTGGGGGATCATAATTTTCTCAATCATGAAAGTGGATGAGGATAATTTATTGATTTAATTAATTAATATTTTTTATTTGAACGTGCAAGTCATGTTTGACTTTTGCAAGCAAAGTTGTATATTTTTATTTTATTTTTGAATGATGTTTTGAATAATTTATTTAATTATTCAAGTTTAGGGGAAAGTGATTTAATTAAACTATTATGTTTTAATAATTTGATTGACTTTAGGGGAATGGGGTAAATTAATGACATAATTAAATAATTTATGTTATTTAATTAATTAGGAGGAATAAAGTTAGATTAGGACTTTATTAAATAAATGGAATTTATTTAATTAGTCAAAAATGATGTAAAAGTGAATTAATTAAATAATGTATTATTATTCAATTAATAAAAGAAATTAGGGTTTTTGATGCCATTGATGTGAAATGCAATGATATTTAGATGATAATGATACTGATGATGTAAAAATATCATTTAAGATGTGCGATATGTGTTAGATCATTTTTACATGTCTACACTTATAATAAAAATTAGGCTCAAAATTCATACAAATAAAATAGAAAAATATACTTAATCTGATGAAACTAGAATTAAACAAGAAACATAAAAAAAATATTTTCTTTTTGAAAAAATATATTTCTTTATCCTAATTTTAATCTACCTTAAAAAAACTTAAACTAAAAAATAGCTATTTAATTCTCTTCTCGATCTATCATAAAAAGCTCTTGCTTTATCCTAATCATAATCTACTTAAAAATATACTTAATCTTTCAATTATTAAACATTATTTTCTCAACATTATCATAGTAAAAAAAAAATTTTATGATCAAAATGAAATCGAGCTTGGTAGGTTCGAATAACTGTTCGACCACATCATATTACTTGGAAACAATACAATCAATGAATTAGGGGTATTAGTTGCATGATGTTTACAAAATCATCATTGACATTTTTGAAATGGCCTCTCTAAGGAAATTAATGATTTTGATTATTAAAAACGTTTATTTTTAATTTATTTTTTCTTGTTTCTTATCTCACCTTGATCTTTTTTAGATTAATTTGAATCTATTGTACTTGTTTCTAAAAGCTTATTTCATTCTCAGTATCTCTTTTCCTTTTAAATTTTTACTAATTCTTAAGTTTTGTTTATTATAATCAATTTCATTTCTTCTTTTATTGATTCACACTAAATTTCTTAGTTTCATTACATCGTCGTAACACTTGATTTCAATTTGAGTTTGTTAAAGTGAATAAAAAGTAATCTTTTGATTTCACACTAAATTTATGTGGTTGTATTTTGATAAAATTATCATAGGATTTTCTCTTTCTTGGAAGAGTTGAGTTGATGTTGAATTTAAATTTACAATTGAAATTGATGGAGAAGATTTTGGTTGCAAAATTTACATTTTCAGAAGAACTTGGTTACTATTAGAGTCAATGGAGACATGGGCATTGTGATATTTTGATGAATAACTTTTCATATTTATTAATTTTTCCTATTACACACCTTTCCACACTTCCCCTTCATCAAATATAACATTTCTTGGTATAATTATTCTTTTCAAATTTGGATTTTGTAACAACTGCTCCTTGGTTATTACTATTTTTTTGACAAGTAATAAATTGACAAAAAATCTTCCATCTAAATTAGAAGTGCCAACCTCACAGATTTTCCATCTATCATTGTGGTGACAAATCTACTTTTCCCCTCAAGTATTCAAACTAGAATGTGGTAAGCTCCTAGTGTCAGGGTCATCCCTAGACCTAAACCTAATCATTGAGGGTTGATTCATTATGACCTTTCCCATGTATCCCTTTTGTAGCACCCCTCCACAGTGGTCTTTGGGTCATTTGTGTAAGTATTTATTTGTGTTGTTCAATTATTTAACATAGTCATTATTTTTAAATGTCGTTTAATTAGTTAGTCTGACTTAACGATGTTCATTAGTTTCATGTTGATTTAATTAGATTGTCGTTAATTAATCATTAAATTAATTTGATAGGATAAAATAATTTGTTAATTATATATTATATTATTATTTTTAAAAATGGTAAACATTATATAAAAGGTGGTGGAATAATGTTGTAGTTTTAATATTGTTAAATTCGTATATTGGATAAAATTGTTTTTTATAAAATATTATTTTGGGGATAATATTAAATGGAAAATAAAGTGATAATGTCAAATCAATAAAAGATAAAAACAAACATAAAAATCAAGGAAAGGTTTCGCATGTAGGGACATCCTAAACTGAAAATATTGTGCAGGTTACTAATTTTAGTTTTAACTTTGGATTTATGCTTGATTTTTTATTTTGGGAGGATCGTTTATTGTTGGATGAATTGAAAAATATGAAAGAGGGAATGGGATTTGGTGTTCAAGGAAAAATAGCAAATTATGGCTTGCTCTTCTCATACTCATTTCATTAACCAAATTTCTCACCTTAAAAAGGTAAGGCCTCATATTCATAGATTTTTTTTTGTTTCCTTTATAAATTTTAGCTTCGTGTAGCATCGGGATCTCTCTCTATAGATGTGGAAATACATTGAAAATGTTCTTGGTAGATTTTTCCTTCTTTCATAACACGTTCCGTGTTTAATGTAAGGTTGATGGAAGAATCAGTTAGGATATTGGACAACTCTTTTAGGGTTCCTTGAGTTGTGGTTCTGTTCTTAGGAGTTGCTTTCTCTTCAAATCATATTGATGCATTCCTTGCATGCAATGCATGTATACCATAAAATGATTACCCCTACCCAGCCGCACTATCACATCGGGTAAATTTTTGGCATCTTCAATGTTCGATAAGATTCCCTATATATCTTATTGTGTGTGCCTCTTCCTCCTTTTGTGGATTGCTTCTTGCAGCATATGTGAGTTTACAGTCGATGTTATCCCCTTTTATTTGATGCTATTGTATATGCACCTACTTGTCTCTGTGGTGGTTAGATAAATCTGCTTGTGTGGATCAAAAATAGCTGCATAATCACTCTCTGTTAAAGTTTGAGGTGACGTATATGCTATAAAACTTGATGTTTCATATTAAACCTACATATATCTTAATGTTGGGGATCCATATTTGAGCCATCATAATTCATTAATAGAAACTTCTTGGTGCGTCTTACCCTTCATTTCGCATTTAGACTATATGCTTTGTGTCTTTCTTAGAAATTGACTCATATCAAATTTGACTATGTTGTGTGATTTCTCTCCTGCACCTAGCTATTGGATTCTAATGAATTTAGATTATTGATGACATTCCATTATGTTATTGTGTTGCCCTCTCTTTTCTTTGCGTATCGATTTGATTCTAACTTGTTGGAATTTCATCCAACTCACATGGACTCGTCGCAGTCATCATCGACAGTGGAGGTCAACATTTCCCACACCCCTATGTCCTCTTCTTTCCTAGCTCATGGTTCTGCAGACTCCACCAGGCTACCTCGGCCACTTCCTCTATTCTTCACGGTCTGGCGGGCAACTCTCCCACTGCCTACCGCTTTATTGCGGTCAAGAACTTCACTGCCTCCGGTTGCTCGGTTAACCGCCTGGTAGTCTCCAGTTGTCACCTCTCTACTGTGACTGAACCGCCCCTCTCCTCCAGTTGTTCGATTAACTGCATGGCATCTGCGACCACCTTCCCGCAGTCTTCTATTTAACCACACGTGGTATCGCTTTAACTGTTATCACCTCCACCTTCGTCCATCTCAGTCGTCACCGCATCAACCGCGGTCTAACTCTTAACCGCTACAGTTTTGCGGTGGATCTCATTCCGCTCTATGCATCCATTTACCGCGGTCACCACGACCATTTCTATACCGTTGGCAGTTGCACGGTTGTCAACATTCGTTGACGTTTTGGCCTTCTCTATGCGTTTGGTAGTGGGATCCACATCTGCATAAAAGGACGTTTTCTATTGGTTTGTGTGCTCTATTTAAAGGACGAATATTAAACCGTTTTGATTTGTATTAGGACAAATATGTTGCTAGCATATTTATGTCATTTATGTAGTTTTAATTTTTCCTGTGTGGGACGTATTTTTATATGGGTCTGTTTTTGTGTAATCGAAATAGGATGGAAAATGAATATAATTTGCTCTCAAGAAGCAAGCTTTTAAAAAATGGTAGTTCTGTGATAAATAATTTTATCTGTTTAAATTTCTTTCTCTGCTAAATATCTACACATGGTATCAGAGCTGTAAGGTTAAGTTAGAAAAAGTCTGAACAATCATGGTAGGAAACACAAGCTTGAGTAATCCACAAATTCCACAGTTGAATGGAAAAAATTATGATTATTGGTATGTAACAATGAGAGCTTTATTCTGTTCACAAGACTTATGGGAGTTTGTAGAGAATGGGTTTCCAGAACCTACAGATGCAATAGCATTTAATGCATTGACACAAGTAGAGAAAGACTTGTTGAAGGATAACAAGAAGAAGGATTCGAAGGCTCACTTCTTCATTCTACAAGGTGTGCATGAAAGTATCTTTCCCAGAATATCAACCACTACTAAGTCTAAGCAAGCATGGGACATATTACAGATAGCATATCAAGGTATGGACAAAGTCAAGACTGCAAAGTTGCAGATACTGAGAAGAGAGTTTGAAACTTTGTTTATGAAAGAAAATGAGTCTATAGATTCATATTTTACTTAGATAATGGGACTGGTAAACTAGATGAGGACACATGGACAGACACTAGAAGATGTCAAAGTTATAGAGAAAATTCTGAGGAGTTTATCCACAAGATTTGAGACAATTTCAGTCACAATAGAAGAGACAAAGGATCTCACACAATATTCAGTTGATGAGCTATATGCTTCACTAATTTCTCATGAGCATAGACTAAACATAACTACAAATATGTCATTGGAGCATGCATTCAAGTCACAAGCTTCAATTAACCAAGGAAGAGGTAGAGGTAGAACGAATTCCAAATCAAGAGGAAGAAGTTTCAACAGAGGTGGAAGAAATAACCAGTCAAGTTCAAGTGGAAGAGGTAGCAACCAAAACCCATCACAAAAATTTCCTCAAGGACAAAGGTATGATAAATCTCAGGTCCAATGCCATTATTGTAAAAATTTTGGCCATTATATGAATGAGTGTAGAAAGAAGCAGAATGATTTTGGTAGACAAAATGCAAATTTTTCTAGAGAAAGTCAAGACAATAGACTTGATAAGAGCACTATATTTTTAGCATGCAATGTAGCTCAAGCTAGTGAGAAAGAAGTTTAGTTTTTAGATTCAGGTTGTAGTAATCACATGACAGGGAATTTAGAGTTATTCACAAGTCTAGATGAGAATATCAAGTCAGATGTTACCTTGAGAAATGACAACAAAGTGTCAGTAAAAGGAAAAGGGAATGTTAATATTCTAACCAAGCAAGGGAAGCAGAAATATATTTCTGATGTTTATTTTGTGCCTGGTCTTAAACATAATTTGATGAGTGTAGGACAGTTAATTCAAAAAGGTTATAGAGTGTCTTTCAAAAATGGGTTGTGCACTATTTTAGATAAATACCCAAGTAGCCAGTTGATAGCAAAAATTCATATGACAAACAATAGAATGTTTCCTTTGAGAATTCAACCAGCTTTGAGTATAAATTTTGCACAAGCAAAAGAGGATACAACTGTTGTTGAAACTGTATTTCAGGCAGAAGTTAAGGATGAGAATTGGCTTTGGCATTTAAGGTTTGGTCATTTAAACTTTGGTGGTTTGAATTTACTTCATAGGAAGAACATGGTAAAGGGAATTCCATTAATTCAAAAACCAGAGAGTGTATGTGAGGGTTGCATACTTGGAAAGCAACATAGAGAATCTTTCCCACCAGGGAAGTCCACTAGAGCAAGAGCCCCATTAAAGATAGTTCATTCAGACTTATGTGGTCCAATGCAGACACCTTCAATAGGTGGTAGTTTCTATTTTCTGAAATTTATAGATGATTATTCAAGGAAGACATGGGTGTATTTTCTGAAATAGAAAAGTGATGTGTTTGGTTACTTTTGTCAATTTAAATCTTTAGCTGAAAAACAGAGTGGTTGTTTCATCAAAGTTCTGAGAACAGACAGAGGAGGTGAATACATTTCAAGAGAGTTTTTAAATTTCTGCAAAGAAAATGGAATACACAAACAATTCACAACAAGATACACGCCTCAGCAGAATGGTGTAGTTGAAAGGAAAAACAAAACCATAATGGAGATGGCTAGAAGTATGTTAAAAGCCAAGCACTTGAAAAATGAATTTTGGGCTGAAGCTGTATCTTGTGCAGCATATATCATGAACAGATGCCCAACAAAGAGTGTAATGAATATTATACCTGAAGAAGCATGGACAGGTAAAAAGCACATTGTTTCACACATGAGAGTTTTTGGTTGTGTTTCATATGCACATGTTCCCAACAGTTGAGAAGAAAACTAGATAACAAAGGAGAGAAATGCATTTTTGTTGGATATAGTGAAGAATCCAAAGCATATAAATTTTTTAATCCATCTACTAAGAAAGTTATAATCAGCAGGGATGTCCAATTTATTGAAGATGAAGCATGGGATGGAAGCAAAGAAAATACAGTCAATGTTACTATCAATATTCCTCAAGATGAGAATGATAATATAGTTCAAACTATTGTTCCTGTTGTTCCCATTCAACCTCAAGCAAGTGGTCAACAACTGACACCAGCAAGCAATACTAGAGCAGCAACAAGAGGTCTGCAGACACCTTCCACAACAAGAATTTTTGGCGCAGGACCTTCAAGTCCACATTCTGTAGACTCAAGTGATTTATCAAATCCTACTTTGGCTAGTATGAGAAGACAGAAAATCAAAAGCATGACTGATATTTATAACCAAAATGATGGTGAGAACAATCCACAACAATTTACACTTTATGCATTTTATTCACAAGCTGAAGATCCTATTCATTATGAGGATGCAATCAAGGAAGAGAAATGGTTAACAACAATGGATGATGAGATAGATTCCATAGAAAACAATCAGACTTGGGAATTGCAAAGTCTTCCAAAAGACAAAGATATCATTAGTGTTAAATGGATTTATAAGACCAAATTAAATGCGGATGGAGAAGTGAAAAAGCACAAAGCAAGATTAGTGGTGAAAGGTTATGCACAACAACTTGGAGTAGATTTCAATGAAACATTTGCACCAGTTGCAAGACTTGACACAGTCATAATGTTATTGGCTTTAGTAGCATAGAACAAGTGGTTAGTACATCAGATGGATGTGAAGTCAGCATTCCTTAATGTAATGGATATTTAGAAGAGGAAGTCTATATTGAACAGCCACCAGGATATGAAATATCAGGACAAGAAGACAAAGTCTATAAACTGAAGAAAGCGTTGTATGGTTTAAAACAAGCCCCAAGAGCATGGTATAGTAGAATTGATAGTTATTTTTTTAAGCAATGGATTTACCAGATATGACAGTGAACCCACTTTGTATACCAAAGTAAATGATGAAGGTAAAATTTTGATAATATGCTTATATGTTGATGATTTGATTTTAACAGGGAATCTGTCAGTTGAAAATTTTAAAACATAAATGAAGAAAGAGTTTGAGATGACAGACATGGGCATGATGAAGTATTTTTTAGGCATTGAGGTAACACAAAACAAAGATGGTATTTTTATTTCACAATCTAAATATGCAAAAGATGTTTTAAAGAGATTCAATATGTCAAACTGTAAGTCAGCACCTACTCCAATGGTGACTGGACTGAAATTGAGTAGAGAAGACAATGGCTCAGAAGTTAATCCAACCTTGTACAAATAGTTAGTAGGAAGTTTAATGTACTTGACAGCCATAAGGCCTGACATTATGTATGCAGTTAGCTTGATTTCCAGATTCATGGAAACACCTAAGGAAAATCATTGGCAAGCAGGAAAGAGAATTCTGAGGTATATTAATGGCACAAGAAATTTTGGAATCCAATATTCCAGATCAGAAGTTTTCAGATTAACAGGTTATACAGACAGTGACTGTGCTGGAAGTATTGATGATAGAAAAAGCACATCTAGATATGTTTTTAGCTTTGGAAGTGGTGTAGTTGCATGGGCTTCAAAGAAACAGCCAATAGTTACACTATCATCAGCTGGAGTTGAGTACGTTACAGCCACCAGTGCATCTTGCCAAGCTGTATGGATGAGAAGAGTTTGATGGAGATTCAGAATGAACAGACAGAGGCAACAACAATTTACTATGATAATAATTCAGCCATTGCCCTTTTGAAGAATCCGGTCTTCCACAAGCGGAGCAAGCACATTGACACAAGGTTTCATTTCATCAGGGAGCTAATCACAAATGGAGAAATCGTTTTAATTTTTTGCAGGTCGGATGACCAACAGGCAGATATATTTACAAAGGCTCTGAGCACCGAGAGCTTCAATTGTCAACGAGATCGGCTTGGGATCAAGGATGGCGCGAGTTGCACTCACGGGGAAGTGTTGGAATTTCGTCCAACTCGCATGGACTCGTTGCAGTCATCATCGGCAGTGGAGGTCAACGTTTCCCACACCCTCACATCCTCTTCTTTCCTGGTTCATGGTTCTGCAAACTCCACCGGGCTACCTCGGCCACTTCCTCTGTTCTTCGTGGTCTCGCGGGTGACTCTCCCACTGCCTACCGCTTTATCGCGATCAAGAACTTCACTACTTCCGGTTGCTCGGTTAACCGCCTGGCAGTCTCCAGCTGTCACCTCTCTACCGCGACTGAACCACCCCTCTCCTCTGGTTGTTTGGTTAACTGCATGGCATCTACGACCGCCTTCCTGCAGTCTTCTGTTTAACCACGCGCGGTATCGCGTTAACTGTTATCGCCTCCACCTTCGTCTGTCTCAGCCGTCACTGCATCAACCGTGGTCTAACTCTTAACTGCTACGGTTTTGCAGTGGATCTCATTCTGCTCTGTGCGTCCGTTTACTGCGGTCACCGCGACCATTTCTATACCGTCGACGGTTGCGCGGTTGTCAACGTTCGTTGACTTTTTGGCCTTCTCTGTGCATTTGGTAGTGGGATCCACGTCTACATAAAAGGACGTTTTCTATTGGTTTGTGTGCTTTGTTTGAAAGACAAATATTAAACCGTTTTGATCTGTATTAAGATGAATATGTTGCTGGCATATTTATGTCATTTATGTAGTTTTAATTTTTCCTGTGTGGGATGTATTTTTATATGGGTCTGTTTTTGTGTAATCGAAATAAGATGAAAAATGAATATAATTTGCTCTCAAGAAGCAGGCTTTTAAAAAATGACAGTTCTGTGATAAATAATTTTATCTGTTTAAATTTCTTTCTCTCCTAAATATCTACATAACTGTGTGAATTCCCTTTCTACATTCTATGATCATGATACTCTATATTGTGTTTTACTTCTATGCTTATATCATATGCTCCTTATTGTGATCCTTTCGGTGAAAATAGACATGCTTGGATGTTGATCAGACTTTTTTCTTGCTTACTGTGGGGGTAACTCGATTAAAGAAAGAGTTCATTGCATTTCTTTGAAGGCAGCCATCGATACTGTGTATCGAATATGATCATTTGTTGTAAATATAGAATCGATCATTTATTGATCACATATCAAAATGCACTTCCAATCTTTATGGGTCAGCCTGCTTGTTAGATTTATTGCCTGTAGCTAGGGGTTCTAAGAATTCAATTACACCATGGATTTGTTATCTGTAATTGTTAGCAGCGAAGAAATTAGAATATACTCGAGGTTCTTAACAATTCCTACGGCAGTTCTAAAGCCATACTTAGCAAACCAAATACAAATGCCAACTTTTCATCATGGTGGCCAATTAATGTTTATTTCTCTTCTCTCCCAAAGCGTTAACTAAAAGTCTCGAATCTGGAAATACCCTGCTACCTTCATTCGACAAGCCAATACCTTAAACTTGCGTGCCTTATTGGAACTCGTTCACCTTCGCATAATAATTTATTTGTTGCACACTATTATGCTCCTTTTAACAGCAGTCGTTTATGTTTGTTTTATTATCGAATCAAATTTGTATATAACTTGTATAGTATTTATTAGTTTGTCTTTATTATTGTATTGTGTAATATATATATATATATATATATATTCGTTTGAAAACATGGATTGGTATACATATATATAATATAGATGTGGGGAAAGATTATCCTTATAGTTATAATCAATTAATTAAACAGATTAGTAAATGGAGCAAATTATATGGAGGGAGAAATTGGGATTTTATACATAGTGTTGATTCCTTTACAATTACTTAAATAGTTAAATAAATAGTCTTGTAAGCCATATAAATTGAGAAATTACAATAGAGTAAATTAGTTGTCTTATGGTAAAATGGAAGGAGTTAATTAAATAAACAAAGTAGAATATCATTTGTTGGTTGAACGTGTTTTAATTATTTGGATTGATAAGATTGTGGGACTTGTTGGTTGGTCATGTAAAAAAAGGCAATAACGAAAGAAAGTTGAGTATTTATGTCTATATATATTTATATATATGTGATTATTATATTTTGTATACCTGCCATTTAGTTAGTAAGATTAAAATGTAAGTGATTATTATCCATCATGATCATAATTAAAAGTAAATAGGATGTGTAAAATGCGTAATGAAATACTTTTAATATGTTTATATAGTACTTAAATTATTTTAATAATAGATTTTGAATGGGTGTAGATAAAATGTGGTATTCTAAAACATGTTCCTTTTTAATCTCTTTAACTATGTTATGATGGCTTCTTCATTAGTGAAGTGATAACATGTGATTTGTCAATAAATAGTTACACACATATACTTGTGAGACAATAGTGTTTGGATGATTGTTGTTACTATTTATAAGATAATAAGGTAAATATAATTACGTTTTAGTTGAGAAATGTTTATTGTTTTATTAGTTAGATATTTTGGAAGTTAAATAAATGAAGTGTAATATCTCTTGAATGGGGACTTGGTCTTTAATTAATTTATAGTTGAATTGATAATAGACGTTGATTTTAGGATAATGTTTATATGGTCTATTATTCTTTATGATAAATACATAGGTTAAAATTGTGCATGTTAAGGTGGATTTTTTATGGTACCATTTTGTTGTTTTGTCCTCTTGAGTTATTTCAAGTTGAGGAGTTTTTATTCATTGAATTCATGTTTGAAACCTCTCGAGAATCCATTTGACGTTATTCGTCTTCTCATCTTTATATTTGAGTCTTGGGTTGATTGTTTAAAATGTCTTCCAGAGGTGGGGGGGAGTGGGGAGGGGGGAGAAATATTTATTTATTGGTGAATTATATCTTGGTTTGATGCCATACTTATTCTTGTTGGTTGAGTATACGTGGGTGTTACCTTGTTCCCTTGCAATGTTGTGTTATGGATTGTGTGTGAGTAGGTTCATTCCTCGCATTTGGTTGTACTTTTTCATGTCTTGGTTTTATAAGCATTAAGGTACACCCCTATTTTTTGAGTTGTAATTTTGAGGTCTTGTTGCTAGTAGGGAGTGTGGCTTCCCACGGGGACCGGAACCCTAAGTGGTCCCTTGGGTAACTCATGTGGAAGTTGACCTAATAAATAGTTAGGGGGTGGGTATAAATCACATTAATGAAAGATAATGGAAGCCTCTCTCATGGATCAAACACTTGTATAGGCTTGGGATGAAATGGGAAGGCTTGGAATGGAAAATCAACTACCTTGTCCTCAAGAAAGGTAAGTTGATTCCGCATGTGCAAGAATGGGGGCCGAGGATCGGTTGAGGTTGCCAGGGTAACCCAGGATGGGGGTCGGTAACCTATGAAGGTCTGCATTGGGTAACCCATGTCGAGCCATGTGATGACACTCTACCCTTAGCAACCGTGTATGTTTGTAATTTTCCCCCCTTTTTGATCATTACCTCAAGAAGTAATTATTCTTATGGTTCTTCGACTTGTTGTCTTTTGGATTGTGGAGTCGTGTCAGCTTTGTACATTTGTCTATTTTTATGTTGTGGTACTCTTGTCATCTCCTAGCACAGGGGGTGCTCCTTCAAGCTCACATGGTTAGGTGGAACGTGCTACACACCCATTGGGATCCCCATTGATGATCGTGATGTTGCAGAGATGTACCTGTTGTAGTGGATTCCTGAGTTTTCCAGTGTTGGCGACAATTTTGGTGTTGTGACCTATAGTTCCTTTTGATGGATCTCATTATGTATCCTATTCATTATTGTTGTATCATACTTGTATGGATGTACTCTTCCCATTATTATAAGGGAAGTAGGATGCAATTGTGTCATTGATTTTATGATGTGTTGTATCTGTGGAAATATGCTCCACATATGTATTATTGAAATATAGATTTGATATGTAATAAATGATGTATGTATCATTGTTGTCTCAATTGATTATGAATGGATGTGTGTTTACCTTTGTGCTATCTTGAGTAGTGTATGTTCTATCACTTTATTCTTGTCATTTAAGTTATAACAATGTTAATTGGGTTGCATTTGATCATGAGTAATGCAACCATGTAACCCCATGGGACTAATTAGGCATCATTATATAATATTAATAATGTTGTATGATTAGTTAGTGTTGGTTAATGCTTAGTAGTTACTTCTTTAAAAAAAAATGTTCTGCATTTATTAGTAGTTTAGTTGTCCTTTGGGGTTATGTGGTGGGGCGTTACACCTTTTGGGAATTAGAGGCTTCATAGTTTACACACCAACAATAGAGAGAACCCATCCTCCCCTCTTGTATGAGATCTCTAATTTTGATTTTAAATCACTATTTAGCAAGCTTTTTATTTCAATTAATACAATTACAATAGAATGATAAAAAAAAATTCCAATCAAGTGTTGGTTCCATGACACTCCTTATGTAAAATCACACAAAACCACATAGGGACCATATCATTCCAACATCCCATGTTCACATAGTGATTAAATCAAGCGTACACCATTTATACATAACACAACTAGTTCCTATTGGTGTTGTAGGCATAGGTGATTAGCTCTTATACAACTCAAAGGTATACATTGAGTTAGCTCAAACATATATCACCTATACACATGATGACTATCCCTTAACTCCATCATGGGTAAATTCAATAAATAACTTAAGCATCTTATTCATATACATAATGTGAATAACTTACAACCTCACAAGTACACATAGTGACCATATAGCAAAAGGAAGTAGTTACAACCTTTCTGCAAGAATTGTTTCCTTCTCCTGACTCACTAACACATAAGCCCATAAGGAAATTCCATTTTAAAATGGAATGTTGGTGTATCCCATGTTGCACCATGGATCCCATCCCTTTTCCCAATCCACCACTACTTATGATGACAAGTAAGCATCCCATACTACTTGTTGTCATCATTGGTATGGACATAAGTATAACAACTTGCACAATACCTAAGGCCATTTTTATACAAGTACATTGTGATGGAATCAAACATAAATAGTGAACAACTAGTGATAGGAGTGGATGTGACACCACTTTTTGCATCTTCCATTAACTGGTTCATTAACACTTATCTTTTTAGTGCATCATAGTGAGAAAAGGAATGCCAATACACTACACCATGGGTCCCATCATTTTCCTTAGTTATTTACACCAGTTGTGATGAAATGAAAGAATCCCATACTACTTGTGAACATCATCACATAAGAATTAAGTATAAAAAATTGCATCACTTAAGACTAATAATAATATTTTCATAGTTTATTAATCATTTGTCATTATTGTAATGCAAGAAATTTGACTCTTAAAAAAGGAGAATGAACTTTTGAGATTAAATTTCACTTATTACACTAAGATAGAACTAACGACTAAAACTACTTAATGAAAGTAAATTGGTGAAAATATTTTAAAATAGAAAGATAAATAAAATTAATGGAAAATACAAACATTAAGGAGCTTGGAATCAGAATCTAGAAGTCACTAACAATGACACTCGTTTGTTTCATGGATTTATGTGTGTCGTGTTATCATCTATACAAATAATGTGAAATAAAACACCAAAAAAATGTGAGAATCCAACTTGATGATTCAACTTACCTACAAAACCGTAAACATAAATACACTAGAAAATACTATACACAAGAAAATATAAGGAAATCAACTAATAACAAGATTTAAAATATTTTAAATGAATAATAGAAATAAATTTTCAAAAGAGAAACACTTGCAAATCTGTGTGTGGTTGAGTACTCTCAAAAATCCTTTCAAGCACAAGGAAAAAAATGGGGGTTATTTAGGGGCTTGCCTCAATCAAGCCCAACTTTGGTATTTCTACCTCAACATACAACCAAGATAGATATAGAAAATATTGTGTGTGTTCTTATTTTGAGTGTATGTAGAAATAAGAACAACGAAAAATTAAAATGAAGAAAGGGATGTGATAATCCCAAGGTTCTCAAGGGCACAAGAGGTACTTACAATAATAATAAATAAAATAAAAATATTACTTGAGAGGCTTGAGGAAGTCAAGAGAATAAGAGAGCTATAAGAGAATGTTGAGAGAGTGTTGTAGCAAATTTTAAGAGTGTTTTAGCAAGAGAGTCAAGAGAGAGAGCGCTTGTCCAAATGAAAATATAATTTTTAAAAATGAGAAGATGAGGGAATAGGAAGAGGTTGACAAGCTATTTAGAATCATCCCAAGCCATTTTTACTAGCCGAGGAAGGTGACAAGTGGAAAAATGCTCAAAAATTACATTGAAACAACAAATTGTTGTATGACGTTGGTGTGATGCTTAAATCTCTACATGAATCATTTAATGTCTAGATTACTTATGCTAAAAAATAACAAGAGAATAGAAAAACATATGGTGAACACAAAAGTGAGATGAAAAAGTGACCACAAAAAAGAGGCTTGACAATCTTGAGAAGTTGAAAGGATGACAAAAGGGTTGAAATGAGCCTACAAAAACACAAAGGGAACATACACCAAAGTGGACAAAAAACATAGGTGAAATTGCAAGAGTATGTAATCTTTGACACTACAATCATATTATTATATGAGTTACATAATCAAGATGTATTATGGTCTTAAGGTAGGCCCAAGATTAGTGTCCATACTATCAATCACTTTGATTGAATTAACAATCAAAACATAAAGCCATACCTCAGACATACATAACATACTTGAGGCACAAATGTTTCTTTTAATACACCAATGCTAATACTTAACAACTATGATGGGTTGATCTTACATTTATTTCTTGTACATGCCATTGGAAATATCCTATCTAAATCATATGTAATTAGGTATCTCCTAGCATCTATCACTTGCATGTTATTTTCAAAAGTATGCTAATCCCATGATATGACCGAATACTTCTTTTAGTAGAGAACACTTTTTGACTCATATCATGTTAGGGCAATGATAACTTATCTACAAGAAGGTTAAAGGTCTTACAATTTTAGTGATTACCTTAGACTAAGTGAGATAAGATATGTTTACAGAATAATTATCCTCTATTGATGCCCTCATAGATTCCCTTCCTCAACCCTAGTTGTGATGCTAATGGATCATCTCATGTATCGATCTTAGTTCAACATTGTGACATAAGAGAGTACAAGTCCTGTTGATCTAAAAAATATTATTTGAAGGGTTTACACCCTAGCTAATTAATCCTGTTATATTACCCCAAAGGGATCGATTAAACTATTCAATTATCTTATAAGTCTAGGGATCAATTCATCAACACATTAGTAACACACTGAATCCACATGAGCTATCCTCTATCTAGAAACATATATATAAAAAAAAATAAACACAAAGAATCAAAGTCCATTCAATTCATTCAAGGTTTATTCATAAATAAATTATTTACAAAAAAGAGATTAAACCCTTAACAGTACAATGTCCTAGTTCTAAGTAAATAACCTTTTCATATATTACCACTTATAAATCTTATCATATCATTGTCCACCCTACATAAAAAAATATCATAAAATATTGGTAATACTTACCATTAATTTCTCCTCTTCAACAAAGGCCATTATAAGGATTCAATCCTAAACTTAGCACAGATCTAGGTACATACTTAGAGCAAGTAGACCATCCATGCATACCATTAATTGCTTTCTCTTCTATCAATATTGGAGTATCAATACTCCAATATAGATAGATGAGAAAGCAAACTTGGGAGGAAAGTCATGCTGGGAAGGGACACTTTGCAATGCCAATGACTTACACAAAATTAGAAGACTAGTCATGCCTTCATGTACTTAGAAATCTTAGGGACCTTAGGTAGAAAAATGAGGGATGAAGGGGAAGAAATAAATAAAAAGTTTGAATTAGGGGAGACATTGGAGTTAAGAAATGGGCACTTTGGACTACAACATAGATTATGGAGAAAGGGTACAAGACAAGTTTTCCTTGCTCAAATTTTTTTTCCCTCAAGGAATCAAGTTCAAATGTCCATCTCTTATTTGAAATTATATAAAAATATTAATATTACCTATTTTTTCCTTTGTGACATCCCTTTTAGGTAGGTTCCTTTAGTGAACCAGATACTTTGTGATTGCTCCACTTCTTATTTTTTTAATCCTAATGGATAAGCATTGGGTGGTGTTGCATCCTTTTAATCCTTTCTGATTTTGTTTTGAAACATATTTATTTCCATGTCCTTCAACTTGCTTGTTTACCCATTTTGTTTGGCCCACTATTTTTAGCTAATAATTTTTGTTGGGGTGAGTTTTTCACTCAAATAAATAAGCCCTACCCCAAGGAACTGGCCACTTTCTTTGTACCTCACTAATAATATAAGATTTTTTTTTTATAAATATTATGTCCATTTTTAAGATAATAATTATATAGTTGGAGCAACATTTGGAAAACTTGGCAACTTATCCAATGAAGTCTTCCATGAGGTGATTTGATAATTTATTATTTAAGAAAATTCAAGGATGTCAAAGTTGGTAGTTGATGCATAATGATTTGATTAAGACATCACACACCCAGGATAAGTCTAGCTACAAGTGAAGTATCTTATGTGGACATGAGTGACATTTATCCACCTCAAGAATAATTAAACTAGGGGTCTATAATTAAAAGATAATAATTTTTTCTCATGATCAGAGACTCTATAACATAAAAACATGCATACAATCTCCATCAAAATCTACATCTTTTCCTTTGATATGCTTAGTCACACCTTTATCAACTCTAATACTAATTGCTACTTGAAACGAAACTTTGATTTGATTGTGTCCTTTATATGCAACCACATATTTGATACTATATGAATAGAGATTAATTTTCATGCAAATATAATGTATGATACACAATAAATATATAGATGACTAAATTTTCATTTCAATCCCCCAAAGGTTTTAGAGTACCAAATGGTTCGGTTGACTTCAACATAAATTTTTTATCATTATATCCTACTATGAATTTGTTGATATTACTTGGTGATGAAGCAATAGAATTTATCAAAGTATTATTAGTGTACACTTTAAATGAATTTAAAGAAATATAGCATTGGCCATGATTTACAACATTGAAGATTAATAATTATAATGTGATGCTTAGGATTATTTTTTATTAAGGTTCATCTTGTTGACAAGGAATTTTGAATTACAAGATGATATGCACTTCCAAAGCATGTATTGCTTATGAAGCTAAATAAAGATATGTAAACACCCAATTCCTCCTTGCTAGTGTATCTTTAGAAAGTGAATAATTTGTAAGAATATGTAATGTCTTTTCATATGATATTTACAATTCTATACATGGATCCAAGGCACAATAACACCATTTTTAGTAAATAATTGAAACACTTCATTTATAGGAATGAATATTTGAAGCTTAAAAACCTCTTATAAGATCATTTTCCAAATAAATAATATCCTTGGATTTAAAAAAATAACTCTCTAAGGATCTCACTAGTGTAGGTAGACCATTGCATGCAATGAACATTTGAAGAGTCAAATAACTTGTTAGGAACAATTATTGTTTAGAATAAGCCACTTGCATATAGATTTCCTTTAAGTGATTTGGTCCTAAATGATTCTTCATAACTACAGTTAAAATATTGAGGTATGCCTTACTTTTAATGAGTAATTGTCTCTTATAAATTTATGTTTACAACCTACAACACTAGATATGTGAAAAAAATGTGTAATTTTTCAGACATTTCCATTAGATTCATTACCCCAAAACATTCATAAATCAGGTGAGGTTTGATTTTCATCACAACAAGTCTAGTAGATAGAATCCCTTTGTCATAAATAGAACCATTTCTGATATCTTCCAAATTATTTCTCTCACTTTTAATGGAGCCCCACTTTTTCATTAACATGGCTCCAATGACCTCTCCCAAAATGCCATGTTCTACTAAAAATGGGTGTGAGAGATATAGAATGAAGAATATAGAAAAATGGGTGATTACCTTGTTAGGTTGATCAAAAGCATTTGGTGTTCCATCCAACTTGCAATAAAGCCTCTCCTTTCCTTTTTATTCAAGGGAGTTGTTGTGTATAATCCTTTCAATAGACCTTCTATTATAATTTTATGGGATAGATAATTTTTGGAATAGGGTTGGTGTAGTAAGGAATGCCAAGACTAGAAGAATTATAATCCTATTCTCATTCACATGCATGTTGTGAACAATAGTGACAACCAACATATACAATATTTGTGAGACCAAACTCACACTTAGGTTCTCATAAAAATAGAGCATGCTAATCTAGAATATTAATGTTCAATTTTAGGTACCTCATATGGTTCTTCCATTCTCTCCTACCTTTCCAAAATATCATCAAAACTTATCAAAAAAATTTGTCTTAATTGATCATTAGATACTTGGTTCACCAAGAATTGGAAATTATTTGGGGTAGAAGTTAGTAGTCAAATGGGATGAAATTGCCAAAAAACTTGTTGTAACCCATGAGGCATTTGAAATGTGTCTTGTGTTTTCATCTCTTGTTAACATAGGTTTATTGGTGGCTTGTCCTTTATTCAATCTTTGAGAATGGAATGATAAAGATATGCTTGTAACCAATTTCTAACTCTATGGCCGTATGGAAACTTTTGTTTGATAATGACCCATATAATTAATAGTATGTAGGGTACCCACCACTAATAAAATAGCTTCTTGATAAACTTGCCCCTTGTAAGTAGCCATATTTTTGTGTCTACTCTCATGAATTTATTAGAGACACCTCTAAGTACCAAATATTTTCTTCAAACCTAAATGGCTGATTCTCTAGAAGTTCACATAAGGAATGCGACCAATGTATACCCATACACATTTTTATTCCCATAACACACATAATATTATATACTTCATGCTCATTCATGGATACATTGGTGGCCAAATTATCCATGAGCAAGGTATGTCAAATCTATTAGGAGCAATGATACCAAATTCATCAGAAACTTCAAATATATTTTCATTATGTATTCTCTTCATTAAATTGGGCCTCCAAGAAGGACAAGAAAATTTGTATTTATCAAACTCAATGAGATCATTTGATGCCATGATCTTTTATTGTTCCATTACATGACCATCATAGATCATGGACAACAAATACATATTTTTTATTGTCATTTCTAACAATCAATATGATAGCATAGTGTTGCATCCTCTACCAAGATGAATTATGAAAATTCCTTGACCGCTAGGGTCCCACTCCTTTTTGCATAACCAATTCTATATTTGATTGAAAGTATCTGTGTCCTTTACTGAGAGTTGTATTCTTATTTTTTTCCCATGCTTAGAATAATTTCCATGTTGACGAAATTTTTGAAAGGGCACAAAGTAAAGTGAATTCATGCCATGATTGTCTCCTTCAACTTTCAACTTTCACTCATAGGAATGATTGGGATGCATATATTTTTCTTATTCGATGAGGTCAAGTAGACAAATATTTTTTGGTTCTTGATGGATAAGAATATCAATCACTCTAACTCTCAATCCAAAGGTTGTGTGTTTTTTCCTAACAACATGAATATTTGCATTACTTTCATTGTTGTGGGTTTCTCATTAGTTTTTTATTCATATAAGGGATTGATGCACCCTTTGCTAGAAGTGGTAAATTTCACCATTTTTTCTTCTTGGGTTGGAGTTGTGTTCCCATAGAAAGGATTTATGTAATCCTTCCTAAGAGTAATGAATTCCATTTCTTGTGACTTATATTGTTCTTATTTCTTTTCTTCTTTAAGTAGGTTGTTCTTGACTACATTCATTTTTGGGATCTTAATCAAATTTCTTTGAATCTTCTTTTGACATCATTTTATCTTTTCCATGCTCAATGATATCCTCCTTAGCCCCTTTTGAATTTCCCTCATCTTCTGATGTTTCAATTGGAATTGAATTTTTCTTTCTATTTTGTGGTTGTAAATTTTTCTCTAGGGGTTTTCTCAATATATCTTGTTTCCTTTGTCCTCGTGTACCTTTGACTCCCTTAATTTTCATGAAATCTGAGAAAGGTATTACTTTTTGTATCTATATTAGGAGTCTTTTAGATTTTCCATAATCTACAATCATATCTTCATTGAATTTTTATTTATTTCTATATTAACACCTTTCTTATTATAAGAAGGTGTGTCAAAGACTATCAAAAAATCCACCCATTGTCCCTTGTTTGTTGTTGACATTTCCTATTTTCTTGTTACTATTGACTCCTAAAGAGATCGTTCCACCATAAATTAGATATCTTAAGAATCCCATTATTGAAAAGTTAGTAAGAAAACAACTTTGATACCACTATAATATCTCAAATATATTAATATAATACATTTTAGCTATTTAAAATTTTGGCTTAAATATTTAACTAGAGCCTTCAAAAACCCTAGATTAAATTCATGTTTACACAATAATTTTAATAACTCAATATTATGATTTAGAATTTGTTGATTTAACCCTAAAATGAAAATCCCTAAATGACTCCTACTCGACTCTAGCAAACCCCCCAAAAATTCCTCATTTATACAAATATCTTGGGTCAAGTTCCATAATAAAAAGAGATGGCAACTTGAAATTTGTTATGTAGGAACTAGTCATACTAGATTTAATTATGATTTTACATTTGCAAAAATAATCATATTTACAAATTAGGTTCACAAACAAGAGAAAATTGTAGAAACCTCATTTATACTAAACGAGATTGGAATCCTTTTACAAAATGCGGCTATGGCAGCAACCACAATAGAATGTACAAAAATATGCCTTAATAATCTAAATATCTTGTATAGCCATAATACAATCATAAATACAATGACTTCCAAGGTAACATGCAAATCATACCAACTTGATTTTTTTGAAGAGCCACCACCATTAAAGCTCGATGTGACATCTGGGTGAGAATACTCCTTCAACCAAAGGGTTTCTATCCTTTGATGAAAAATCTATAGGGGTTTCATCCTTTGATCTCAATAGACTTGTGGGTTTTCATCCTTAGATCTAGATGCCTAAACATGCTCTCATTGTGATTTCTAATTGGGGTTTGTTTCTAGTTTTTTCTTGATGCCTCTCAATCCCATCTTTGTAACCTTAGGACACTCAAAAAGAGTATACAAAATTACATAGTGGTTTATGTATTAGGCATACTACATAGAAACGACTTCTTGCACCTATTGAGCATTGTTTCCCTTCACATTAAGCCCAAAATAGTGTCCTCTTTGGTGGAAATGGGCTTGAAGGGTGTGGAGGAAGGTCCCTTGTGACTTCAAACTAAGCTCAAAAAGTATGGAAAGGAGCCATTTGGGTTTGAAACCCTACTACATTAATGGTGTTCATTGAAATCCTTGTGACAAGCTTATTATAAGTCCACATGGTTTGGATTCAAAAGGGTAAGTCAAATGTTATTGCCAAGTGGAATACCATAAGGAGTTGTGTTGTCACTCTACACATTAGTGGAACTTTTGATATGTAGGGTGGTAGGTGGAGAGGTATAATTAAAAATAATAGGAGTGTCAAGGTTTGAATGTTGAGGTTGTCTCATGGGTTGTGCTTTAGTCATAAATTGGGGTTTGAGGGTGAGGTATACCATATGGGAGGAGTTTGACATCTAGATTGTGGCGTTTGGAGGATCAATGTTTGGTAGTGAGGGATGATCACATATAAAACTATAAAAAAATTATAAGGCACAAAAAATGAGTGAGGGATGGATGAGTGGTGTGCTCATATGGAGAAGTTTGATAATTTGAAAAGGATAGAAGAGAAAACAAACTTGGGAGGAAAGTCACACCAAGAAGGGACACTTCACAACATTGAAAACTTACACAGACTTAGAAGATTGGACATGCCTTCATAATTAGAGATTTTGGGGATAGGTAGACACATAGGGGAAGAAGGGGAAAATATTGTACACAAGTTTGGATCAAGGGAGATATTGGAGATAGGAAATGGATGCTTTAGACATCATAGTTATGGAGAAAGGGGACACGATATATTATAACAAGATTCAATGATATTTCATATCATAATCACATTATATTATGACATTCTTCTTGATAGAAAACTACAAGCATCAACAAGGCTACAAGAAGGAATCCTCACAACAAACTCTTCCTAACTCATGGTAAGAAATCCACTCCTTTTTTGTTAACAACCCACCATGGGTAATCAATTTAATAAAATATTAATATAATAAGTTAAACTTCAAAAGGTCCTTACATAGGAGATATACATCTGCAAAAAATCCAAGTAGCACACAACTTCTACAAATTTTTATAGCCATGCTTGTACTCATATTGATGACAAGATAACAAAACTTATGTATAATAGTACCTTGATATTAGGTGTAACTTTCACCATTAAAATTCAATTTAAGTCACTCCAATTTACTTGTAGTAATTCAATGATATCCAATTTGAACATTTATCATAAGGGAATTAGCTTTAAAAGGTTTACTCATGATTACTCCACTTGTTAAAGTAGTTACTTCATTTCCACCTTGTAAGGTACAAATTCACAAGCCTCACCTGACAAATTGTAATAATATATTTCTTGCACATGTGGTTTATATTCTCATATTTATGACTTCTAATTTTATGTTTAAACATGATCAAATGGCAAGACTCTATTGTATACATCTAAAAATGGTCATTATAAATCAAGCCTGTTAATTAATTAAATATGAATTATTTAATTAATATTCTAAAGTCATCTACATATAAATAAATTTAATTATTTATTTATATTGTTCATTTCTCTAATTCTTCTAATCTAATTAATTAAATAAGTTTATTTAATTATCACCATCTTCTTCTTAATTAAATTAAATGAGTTTCATAATTTATTTATATTAATTATCAGATTATTCTAATTTTGAATGTTTAAATTCAAATAATGGAATATTCCTCCAAACTCACTCTTCATCCCACATTTAAATTAAATGTTATAAATATTTGATTTAACACTTTTTCTCACCTCACATTTAATTAAATATTTTAAATATTTAATTACCTTCCTTTTTCATCTCTCACACATAATTAAATATTAATTATTTAATTATGAAAGCTTCTAAAATCCTTGTCACATATAATTAAATAAATTAATTATTTAATTAAAGGGTTTATCCTCAACTACCAACTAACTCCTCATAATTGAATTGCACAAATGGAAACTTTCCTTCAATTTTGAATGGAGAAGGTTGTGTAGGAGGAAACATTTCCCATTATTCTCTCAACCTTCCATATTTCTCTCAACTTCCAAAATATCTCACTGTTCATCTTGACAGGTTTGATTTCAATCGTTGATCTTTGCCAACTATACTTTTTCTTCCAAAACTCTATAAATACAACCTCTTTGTGAGTTGAAAAGGATCCTAGATTTTGTGAATTTAGCGCGATTATTACAGTTGCATTCTAACCAGCATTTTAGCAATCATCTTAAGCATAGCATTTCAAGTTCATAGAATTTTAGTTTTCATATCATAGCTTAATCATTTAGCAAATATACATGCATATTGCATAAGCTTGTTCTCCAAAGATGTCATTCTACCAAGCTATTGCTTACATCAGCTGAGAGCCAGTAACTTGCATCGAATCCTTGGAGATAGAGGACAATGGGACGTTTTTGAAGGAGTTGTTGTTTTAAAGAGTTTGTTTTACTTTTAAATTAGTTTCCTTTGATATAATGTCACATTGGTGTGTTGGTTTATCTTTCTAGTTAGTACACATATTCACACACACATCTATATATCATACCAAAATCCAATGTCCCCACTACTAGGCACAAATATACCAAATGTGATCACAACTCCTTGCATAGTGATAATCTATTTATCAATATGTAGTGACCAATGATAATAAACAATATCTTACACTTGCATCATTATTGCCTAGTAACATAGAAATATAGTAGGAAGAATAAACCTTAGCTTTTAGAAGTGGATGAATATGTGCCTTTTAGAATTAATGGGATACTACTATTTTTATTTGCTTCCAAGTAAAGAAAAACTCTACTTTTCCAAAAGGTAAAATTCAATCATCTATTTTCCAAGTGGTCTTTATGATATGATTATAATAGTACATAAATTATCATCACACTATTAACACCCATCAAATGCAAGGAGATTGTCATATTATTTCTTAATAAAAATAAATAGAAATATGATTCTATGAAACCAATAAAAAATATCAAAATCTATTAGAGGGAACTAAGTTCCCACCAATGTAAGCATCGATTTTATTGCATATAGATGTTAAGAACTTAGAATATATTTTCAATTAATATTTTCATTTCAAATTCCTAGATAATTATTTATATACTTGTGAACACTAATACAAATTAGACATCATTGGTATAAATTGAATACATGAAGAATATATTTATAGCCCAAATAATTACTCAATTTGCATAAACTAAAATTAGAGATGGGTAGATGGGAATCACCTAGAGAGGATGGAAAATAAAAGATCTCTATATTTGTATACATGAGTGGAACGAATAGAGAAAAACTTAATCATGGGATGTAAACTTATGATTATTAATAACATGCTAGTTAACTATACACCCATGGAATTGACACCATGTTCAAACTCTCTGAAAAGGCATGAATATAAAAAACAATTTTTTTAATCAAAATGAATAGAAAAAATTCAAAGAAAACTAACTTAAGCCCTTTTATATTTTGCACATCCTTTTGTTGTTCTTCTCCATGTCTCATAGCCACTTTAGGGAGGGGGTTCATCATGTTGATTCAAGGAGATTTTCTTCTTGATAAGGTTTCCACTATAGTCCTAATGCATTCCATCTCCTCCTAATTTTCCTCTTTCATCCATCTTGTCCATGCCCCCTTTGTGAATAAGTCAAATAATTTCTTTCATATTTGTAGTTCCATGCTCGCTCACAATGCTAGAAAAGGAAGAGAGCTTATTCGTTGCAATTCATTTCCTCAAAAGTTTCTAAATCCTTCTCTATGAATCCATTTTGTGTGTCCCCTTTGTCCTTTCTATAGGCATGATTAAATGGGGAGAGGGGGAACACCATTACTCCATTAAATGGTAACCTTTTTGGGTTACAATTTGGCTTCAAGACAAAATAAATCAGACTTGTGTCCACTAGAAACATCTCCCTCTGTGTCTTCCTCAATACATGATTCAACATTAGTGTTGGAAGAATTTTCTACTTCTACCTTTTTAGATTTTTCTTGTTGTTCTAACCAAAATCCTCTTGAATTGCAGAGATATAGAAGTAATTCATTAGCTGATAGAATAGCAATTGTAGACATAATAACTATTTCTGTAGTTTTAGCTCTTGAAACTTCATCATGAGTATCCTTAGCTAGTGTTGACACATTGCACTCCTTTGTAGGAAGCATGGACACCTCATGAGACTCCAAAACTGATGTTGCCTCATTGCACTCTTCTATGGAGTGCATGGAGAATTGCATGTCTGAAGTTGTAATATGAGACTTTGATATAGAATCTTTGGAATTCAACATTCTATTTGTTTCTTCGTCATAATTCTCCTCTACCCACTCTATCTTCTTCAAAAGTGGCTTCAATTTCTCCTCACATTGATTAAACAATTCATTGATCAACATATTAGCAATACGAGAAATCTTTTCTTCACATTCATATGCGTCTAAGAGGAGAGATTGGATGTTTGGTGGAATTTCATCTACCTCTTTAATAGTGAGAACAAGAATATTCTTTATAACTGCAATAAAATTCTCTTCTTGTTCACTCCAAGTGGATATGAAGAGGTAGTAGAACAAGTGATAAATCCAATTTTTCATTTCCAAGTCTATTAGCAAAATACATGTCTTGAGACCTGAAAATGTCTTTAAGGTAACAACTCTTCTGGGAAATTGATTGTTACCGGTTTCATCAATATCTTGGAAACTTTCTACAATCATATGAATAATATTCTTCATAGTTTCATCATCATAAGGCATAAAAGGTGCCAAAATTCTCATAACTTCACTAAAGCATGAAGTAATCAACAAAATTATTTCTTCATATGGATGCCTTATCCAGTAGGGATGAATCAAAGACGTCACTATAGGAGATAATGCCTTCTTCATCATTTCAGTAGGTGACTGTTGGACTTGGCTCAAACAATGTTCCAACTTAGACAATATAATCACTTCTTCACCTCTTGTCTGACATTATTCATTGAGCCTTGTACCTAAAAGGAAGAGTGACCTAGCCAAAATTTTCTATTTTTTTGAAGCCATATTCAATATGATAGCTCTTGGTTTCTACAAAACCTTAAGAAAAAATACTCAACTTCAAGAATTAACTGGAAGCTAAAAATGAACTATGTTTTGTCTTTTGGTGTAGTATCAGAGATCTTCATCTCTAATCTATCAACTAAAGCTCTGAACTCATAGGATGGTAGGAAAATAGACTCTGATACCACTATAATATTCCCCCTTAAGTTTTCCAAATTTTATCAGCACAACACACCATTGATTAGCGTTAGCTCCAAATGATATCTAGCAAGAATAGTAACCCTTCACCTTTTGATCACCAAGATCCCAATGTGGGCGAGGTGAGGGCATATTGTGTTAGGGATCATTAGCAAACTGGAAATAAAATACAAGATACTAGGTGGCTAGCTAACAAAGAATGAAAGTAAATACTAAAAATACAAAGAGTAGGTGGATTATTGACCATAAAGCCCTACCACTTATTCAGTGGTAGTGAAGTTATTATAATTTATAGGGTGGAAAGCTGGTCATGAATCCACACTTCCACTTATTCAGTGGGGGGAAATTAAACAACAAGTGTTGAAAGTAAAATAATGACTCAACCACTTCTTCAATGGGAGTATTTACAAACATAAAATACAGTAATAAATATAACAGTTATAAGTACTACTAATCAGCCTTACAATAATGGAGTTTCTAGCTGCACAACCAATTAGTTTGAAGGCCAAATACATCAGATTGTTAAAGACATTATCCTTAACTGAAATATAATCCAATATGGGCACAACTTCTTCAATGCAACTTAGAAAGACTCCAAACAACAGTCAACTATAGCCTCTAATCAAAGCATCCAAACTCCAACAGTCAAAACATTCCAAAACAACAACAATAAATTGACATGAATTCCAATACAAGCTCCAATGGGTAAGCCCCCTCATGTAATGCCCCGCCAAGTAGCCTTAAAGGAAGTTGCAATTAACGTCGTAAGTGAACCAATTTTTTTTTTTTTTAAAGTGCATTTAACATACACATTCACTTACTAATTAACAACCTCTAAGGCTACAAGGTTTGGATTACTTAAACCCACACATACATATTACAAATACCATAGCATTATAAACTTTATGAAATAAACATCACTCATCACAAGAATGCCACATAACATAATAAGATAATCAACCAAAATACAATCTCATAATCATTATCTTAATCCAATAGTTACATCACTCATTCCCAGAATGAGACAATAGTACATATGAATTACAATTACATAACTCCACCTCATGAACATAAGAGGGATAGAATAACTTATACAAATTGAAATATTACAATGCAAGAAATTACAACAAGAACCGCGAGCTGTCCATCTGGATGTCTCACCACCAAGTACTGAAGATCAATGGGGACCCAATGGTTTTGGTGCATGTTCCATCCAACCAAGTGGTACCCAAAGGCCCACCCCCCATGCTAGGAGAAAGTAACAATGTAACATGGACAAAGATCTACAACCACTAACCAAAGGCAGACTCATACTGTTATAACCAACCAAATGAATTAACAAGTACAACTCATTCACCATACAAGTACAAATCAAGTACAACTCCAACATCATTGACATAGGTCACATTGCTTCCAAACATGGTATTAATCAAGTATGTTCATAGAACCATACACATAAAATAATTAACAACAGTTGTCCTAGATAGAGTGTCATCGCATAGTAGTCATGAGATCTCCTCTGGGCATCCTTCATAGGCTCCGGTAATCCTAGTGGCCTCAACCGAATCTTGGCACTCATACTCACTCATGCGGCATCAAATACCTCTCGTATTGACAAGATAAATGACTATGCCATTCTAGGCCTTCCAACTCATCCCAAGTCTAAACGAGTCCTTGTGTCTATGAGTGAGGATTAAATTATCTTGATTAGTGTGAACTGCATCCCAATCATCTAAGTACATTAATTTAATTATCACTTGATTAACTCACTTCTAAAGGTTACCCGGTTTACCTCTTTGGGCTCCGACCCCTAACAAAAGCCACTCTTCTATTCGACAACACACACCCAAACAATTCACCAAGTGAAATACAAGTGCATACAAACAAGACATCATAATCCACTCCAACCCAATGAGGAACAAATGATAGAACTCACTCCTACCATCTTGTAGTCAACAAACACATAGTATACTCCTTTCACAGGAGGTACAAAACATCCCCGTTCATGGAAACCGGGTAAAACTAAAAAGACGCCATGCACTACCCAAGGGAAAACAACTGGATGGCATAAAGATTCAACAACCTTTATCCTCTAAGTTGTTCTAGAAGACTTATAATTTAGGACTAACACTAAATCCCAAAACCCAAAATGCAACTTGACGACATAGCAACAAAAGCATTCAAGTCATTAATCAAATCTAATATTTGGATTTCCTAAATCCATATTCATTCAATAGGTAATGTTAACAAGGTCAAAACACACTTATAGGGTTAACTCAAATAATCATATCCCATATTTCTATTTCCATTATAAGAAGTCTCAAACAATTTAAACTTACATCCCTTTACGAAATACAGAGAAACTAGATCATTTAAGACAATCATGAGAAAATTACTATTTTTGGATATACTAAATCCATATCTCTTTCGTATTTCATTCACAATAAATTAATTTCTCTAATTGAAATATACTAAACTAAAATAACTATTTGCCTCATCAATATAAACAACTTCTTAATTTACTTTTTGATCGACACAAATCCATGCAAGTAAACTCTTTCCATTTCCTAACCAAAACTTACATCTCATTCAATTTTCTATTTAAAACATTCAATCACTTTAATATAATAAAATATTGTTTCTCTATCCATTTTCCCATATACACTAATCAATCCATTTTTAAATCTATATTCAATAATATATTGCATGCATCTTATTAAAATGAAATACGTTAATGAATTTACACTTAACCTATTTATATATGCTCCATATTATATATACACCAAACATATATATTAATAAACTTAATTATATAGATTCTTTAATATTCCAATCACAACGATTAATTTGCTCTATGAAAATAAAACATAATAACTATCGCCCTTTCAAATTTAATTGAAATAACTAAATAAGTGCCTTTAATTTATAATAAATGATAGACTAGTTCAAATAATTTAAGTTGAATCCATTGTTTTTAAAAAAAAAAAAAAAAACTAACATAAATTCTCTACAATACTTCTTTTCAATTTTCCAATCAAACCTTATATTTCTTCTAGTTTTCCAACAACACCCTATGTTAATCTCATCTAAAAGTTTCCCTTTCCAAACTCTTATTACATACATCCATTTATTCAAACCATAAAATATACATTCTCAACAAATAAATTGCTCAAATAGAAAATGATTAAATTAAAGTAATTAATTATCTCTTCATAATAATCAATTCCTGAATTCATTTTTAAAACAACACGATTCCATGCAAGTAAATCCTTCCAATTTTCTACCCATATACTGTATTTCTTTCAATTTTCTATCCAAGCATACAATTTATAAAATATCTCTTTCCTTATCTATTTAATCATACCTTCAACTCTTATCTTTTAAAACAATTGAAATCAACTACAAGTAAAATTCTTTCAATTTTCTAATTACACCACACGTCTATTTCAAAATAAATATATTCAATTTAAAATATCTTTTTCTATATCTATTTGGCCATGCATTCAAATCTTATCATATAGAGTCTCTATGCAATACTAAATTACATGCATCCAATTAAAATATGACCAAATGTTTAAATATAGACTTAAATGCACATGCTCATATTATATATACATTAAATATATATTGATATATATTTAACTATATATATAAACAATGTATAAACATACATAAATATATTTTCTATTGTTTACCACATATCAAATTCAAAATTCAAAATAAAAACACATTATTATAATCCCAATCTAATATAATAAAACATGACATATACTATATATATCCAATATATAAAAATATCATTAAATAAAATTACTAACCCCATCCATTATAAACCAATGGCGGACTGTTCACACCGAACAATAATAAACAAAATAATAATTAAAAAAAAAAAGAAATAAATTTAAATTAAAAGAACACAGGGATTGGGGAGGGGTCGACTATAGCCGAACCCCTCTCCCTACTCTACTTGCATGCGGCCCATTGGGGACTGCACTGCCATATGGGGTAGCGCTCCCTCCACTATGTGGAGGGCACTGCCTCATAGGGCAGTCGTAGCCTCCCAAAGAGGGGCGGTGGGGTGTGCATAGCACCCCCACCCAAATACATACACAACTCAAAAATATACAGCAACGAATATAATTCGCATTTTTTGGAAAAACCTTTATTTCGAAAAACCAGAAGCGCTGTACGGATGGCAAATATTATAATTTAAAATAAAATTTACAACATAATTATATATATATTATATGTTTATATGTATGTATATATATATATATATTTAACAAAATATATATATACATATGTATGTATATATAATATATATATTTAACCAGAATTTCAACTTCAAGATAAATTGAAGAAATTTTTCAGAAACGTTCATTTAGAGGTAAAATTATGCAAATTTTTCAAAGAACATCACAATTTCACATAGTTTCAACACCGATTCCTTTAATCCATTATCTTGAATTCTTAAAACAATAAAAGAACAATAACACTAAAATGATCTAAAATAAAAACAAGAAGTTTTTAACACCTCAAGGTTTCTCCACCTAATTTCTACAGAGGGTTTTCAAAATAAATTTGATTTTCTATAGAGTGTTTCATTTTCTAAAAATATTCTAAATGCATTGTTCAATCTCTATGTTTGATTCCACTAACAAAATAATCAATTTCTTCAAATAATTTAAATTCAACTGAGGTTTCCACAATTTTCACTCAAAATTTTTCACAAAAACAAAAGCTATAAATTTATTTAATTCTTTTCTTTTAATACCAGATTTATTTTCTAAAACAGATTTAATAAACAAATCTTTAATCACTACTATTTTAAAAGTAACCAAGAACAATAAAACACAAAGAGGAAAACCTGATTCAAGAAGCTACAGGAAAAGATGAATTTCTGATGCAAGCCTCCTCCAAAGATTTCCTGAATTTTTCTTCAACCATCCAACGAATCCAATCCAAAACCCAACCAAAGCAAACAATCAAACTTTCTTCAAACCCTTCTCTGTGCAAATGTTTCCAAAATTTCTTCTCTGTTGTAAAAATGTATTTTTTTCTAAAACTTTTTCTCCCCTAAAATTAAAACATGTATTCTTTATAAATCAAAAATACCTAATACAACCCTAATTCACATTACATGCAAATTAGATATTAATTTCAATTTTTACAACCCTAATTCACATTGCATGCAAATTAGATATTAATTTCAATTCCAATTTTCGAAAACCCACTTTCAATAAAATGCAATTTCAAATAATAAATTAATTTCCAAAGTTGAAACTCATTTCCCAAATAAAAATTTAATTACAATTTCTAATTTAATTCCCACACGTTGAAATTAAATTCCAAAATTAATTTTAATTCTTTTATTTCCTTTCATTCTCTTGTATCACGTTTAATTAATTAATTAAATTATTTAATAACTAAATTCAACCCCCTTGGATTAAATCTAATTAATTAAATAAATTAAATATAATTAATTAATTTAAATATAAATTTTTATCCACATTGCATTATTTAAATCAAATAACCATCAACATGATTTAAATGCAATTATTCTAAATATCTATTTCCAAATCAATAATCTTTTAGAATTAAATAACATTAAAGCAAGACTGACAATGAATCGACACACACGACTGATGACACACTAAGGCTAGGGTGTAAACTTGACACATGTTACCTAGCTACTATCTCCCGTTCAACTTAACCATTGGATTGACACGCTCGAACCTATGAAACCAGGTGGAGTCAATGTCATGTACTTGCAATCCTGCAACCAAGTAAACAACATCATACAATATATCTAGCATATAATACACACCGTGAAGAAGGAATTACGGATTCGTAGGGTGCTTGCAAGCGAGTGATACGAACCCGTCTTCTTCACCAATACACTCATCGAAACTAACACTTCCATCATAATCCAATAATCTCATAATAACATCTCATGTTAACTTTACAACATCATTAATCCATTAAAGCATGAGAAACACTAATTAGGTCAACACATCACACAATAATAGTTGTCACTCAATAGTAGCGATCAAAACATCATAACAAAATGTATCCTGTATCAAAGTGACTGCAACCAATCATAGCATAAAGCAAACTGAACGAGAAGCAAAACAGAGGGGTATTACACCTCAAGGAGGTCAACCTTGTCCAAGAAATTCAATTCTTAGTATTAATTTCTGCAACTTTACAAGCCTGGGCCCCCTCCATAGTAGCACAACATGAGCTAATACCCAAAACCAAATAGAAATCGATGGTGAAGCTACAAGTAGGAGTTCGCTTTATCCATGAACATCAACAAAAGAAATAAAAAGATTATACAACATCAATCTATTTATAAAATCTGAATTCAAGCTCTATCTGCACTTCTGGATGAAGCATGGTCTTCAGTGGCCATCTAGGTACTATCTCTCAAGCATGAAGAATGGCATTGTATTGGTTCTAGGAGGTATGTGCTCCTCAAAGTGTCTTCTGAAACTATTTCAACAACATAACATTAAGATAAATTCCAAAAGATACAAATGAAGGCATAAGGCATCAATAAATAAGCTTCAATGGGCAACTGAATCAACTTTGTAACCTCCAAAAAGAAACTCTTCAATTCCCTCATGGGACGCCCATCCAAAAATGCACTTTTAAAATATTAAAACATTTTAATATCTTCTCCGTAGGCGTCCACCAAAAAGAACAAATAAAACATCATTAAAGATATTAAAGATATTAATTTTTCACTTGGATGTCCACTTAAAGGCCCCACTTTAAAAACAACTTACACTCATCGACTAGGCATGGGGTCCAAAAGCCACAACTTAAAAATGACTAATTTATTAAAACTTAGCTCCAAGAGGAAAGAAGAAGCCAATGCTGAAACTGATCAACCTTACTGCCCAAAATAGACTGAAGAATTGGAAATGACTGTGTTGCTGCTGCAATGACACTGCTATAAATAGAACTTACCAAAAATAGCAAATTGCTATAATAGTAAGTTTTCAAGACTTCATCTGAATCCATCAACCTTTTCGAGAACTTACTATTTATAATAATTCATGATTACTGCTCACTTGGTGTTCAACCTTACTACCCAAAATAGAAATAGTAAATTTATTAAAACTTAGCTCCAACAGGAAAGAAGAAACCAATGCCCAAGCTGATCAACCTTATTGCCCAAAATAGAATGAAGAACTGGAAATGACTGTGTTGTTGCTAGAATGACACTACTATAAATAGAACTTACCAAAATTAGCAAACTTCTATAAATAGTAAGTTTGGAAGATTTCATCTGAATCCATCAACCTTTCCAAGCACTTACTATTTATAGTAAGTCATGATTACTCCTCAGTTGGTGTTCAGATGAAGTCTTGCAAACTTACTATTTATAGCAATTTTCTATTTTTGGTAAGTTCTATTTATAGTAGTGTCATTCTAGCAACAACACAATCATTTCCAATTCTTCATTCTATTTTGGGCAATAAGGTTGATCAGTTTGGGCGTTGGCTTCTTCTTTCCTTTTGGAGCTAATTTTTAATAACTTAGTCATTTTTTAGTTGTGGCTTTTGGACCCCATGCCTAGTCGATAACTTTAAGTTGTTTTTAAAGTGGGGCCTTTAAGTGGACATCCAAGTGAAAAATTAATATCTTAATGATGTTTTATTTTTTCTTTTTGGTGGATGCCTAGGGAGAAGATATTAAAATGTTTTAATATTTAAAAAGTGCATTTTGGATGGGTATCCCATGAGGGAATTGAAGAGTTTATTTTTGGAGGTTACAAAGTTGATTTAGTTGCCCATTGAAGCTTATTTATTGATGCCTTGTGCCTTCATTTGTATCTTTTGGAATTTATCATAATGTTATGTTGCCAAAATAGTTTCAGAAGCCGCTTCGAGGAACACATACCTCCTAGCACCACTACAATACCATTCTTTGTGCTTGCGAGATAATACCTAGATGGCCATTGAAGACTATGCTTCATCTAGGAGTGTGGGTAGAGCTTGAATTCAAATTTTATAAACAAATTTCCGTTGTATAATCTATTTACTTTTTTTGTTGATGTTCATGCCTGAAGTGAACTTCTGCTTGTAGCTTTGCCATCGATTTTTATTTAGTTTTGGGGATTAGCTCATGTTGTGCTATTGTGGAGGGTGCCTAGGCTTGCAAAGTTATAAAAATTAATACAGAGAATTGAATTTATTAGACAAGGTCAACCTTCTTGAGGAGGCCACCCCATTGGAGCTTGTATTTTAATTCCCCTCACTAAATAAGTGGTAGTGTGGATTCATGGTTGGCTTACCACCTTATTAATTGTTAATATCTCCACTCCCGCTGCATAAGTGGTTGAGTTTGTAATTTCCTTTCATTCCATGGTCGACTTGCTGCCTATGTTCAGTTATAATTATATTTTAGTTTGCTAATGATCTGTGGCACTGTATGCTCTCACCTTGCCCACATTGGGATCTTGGTGATCAAAAGGTGAAGAGTTACTATTCTTGTTAGTTTATATTTGGAGCTAACACTAACAGTGGTGAAATTATGTTGATATTTAAAAAAAAAAACATAAGGGGATATTACAAAATATTACTATTCTTTAGCTTTCATCTTCAAGTATGTAAAATAGAGACAATAATATCTTTGCATGTTTGTCTCCATAAAACATAAAAAAATCTATGAAAGAATTAATCATATTATTAATTTAATTCACTCTTTCACATATCATACCATTCACCAGATCGTCCCTTGAAGAAATTCACCAAACACCACATAAGTCTTCTTACCTTTATCAAGAGACAGCTTATAGTCTTTTGGATCTTCATCTCGCTCTTCAACACATTATAACATCTTATGATTCAATAATTATCTTAATACAAGGTAGGCATGCCGAAAAATTAGGAGAAAGGATATTTCAAGAATAAAAATGAGGGCTACATTCAACATCAAAAACAAACATGAGCAACAATTTCAATATTGAAAAATACTCTTGAAATCAAGAGATAAAACAATATCAAATACCTCAAGAAAATGATTCATTTTCAGCACTGATATTTATCAATGAAAGCATAATCAAACCCTTAGGATTATTAATAATATCAACATGTACTTTTGAGACCATATAGTTTTCCCTATGTGAATTTTACTAGATTTATAGTCATAATACCTAGGGCTATAAAATATTTCAACTCTAAAACTAAAACCAATATAAACTAATAAAGTTCTTCATTTAAAATGCAACATTCATATCTACCCTACTATCTTGTCCAAAGTTGGATTTGATGTCATCATCATAATACAAGCCAAATTGAGTGTTTCCATTGGAAAGCCCGCCCAATTTGACACTTTTGTCCCTTAACCATTTATGCAAATGCATATCTTAAGTAACCCTTAGATTATATATTTTATAATTTATATCCATGCAAAGGTGTAATATTCATTTTCTAACCAAAACATCTATTTTATTTTCAAACTCCCTTAATTTTTTTCATACTCTATTTCCATGACAAAAATTATCTCCAACACTTTTTGATTTCTCCTTCAAAATTTATACTTATTATCAACCATGTGATAATCTTGACAAGGTAAGTAAATGTATTTCTAGACCAAATGATAGTTGTTATTTTCTATGGTAGCTATAAGGTTTTTATCCATGCTATGAGATCACCAAGGGTAAAGTTGACCAAAAAATATGAGATCTTGACAAGGGTAGTGAATGTTTTGACTATAAGTCTTAGTCAGTCTTGGTAACCTTTTTCATATCCAAATCTCACCCTCTAAGAGATATTCTTGTTGAATTAAGCCTATATAGTAAAAAAAAATGATTTATACCCCTGAGTGCATGTCATTATCTTATTAATTTATTTCTCTATTAAAGCACACTTGTTTTTATAGTCTTAAGGCATGAAAACCCTTGAAAAATACCCTTGACCTATGTTTTAACCAACTTATAGTAGCCATTCACAACATTCAATAAAATGATGTTTTTAGATTAGTTTAGCAACCTCCATTCAAAATTGATGTTAATAAACTTAATGTTGTAATTTGGACTATACTTTAGATGATGATTGTCCAAGTACAATATCTGAGTTCAACCTGGGCATCCCTACATTGATCATCATTTATTAGATTTCTTATGTTGTTTAGGTGTTTTTTTTCCTTATTACAAGTTGCATATAATATTATCCATTACACCCAAGCTGTACACCTATACAAAAATTATGTTATCTTTTACATGGGTTGCACTGGTATATTTTTAGATCAAATGTTAATCATTTTCCTTACATTTCCCCCCACTTTGATTTGCATGTGTACTACTATGAATCATGCATGTCAAATTTAAAAAGTAGTTAACATGAAAATAAATGACAAGAACATTAAAAAATGATATGGATAGGGAGAATAATATGCACATGCTCCTTATAATGATAAATGCATCTTCAAAACCTAAAACAAAATAATTCTATAAGTAGCATTTGATAACAATATAAAATAGGCATGAAAAAATACTTAACAATTCCAAAAAATAATGTGTAAAAGTAAAAAGATATATAGATGGCTGAAAATGAGAACATAAATAAAAGTGTTATGGGGTTGTGAAGGAGAAAACATAACCAATATATATTGATATGGTTATGTAAAGAATCCACCATAATCAAAGAAATTTATGTACAAAGGATCCATGATAACCATGAGAGATTCATTGTAAACATAATCATGAAAGAACATCAGTGATATTATACATCCCCTTCAATTGATTTCATATGAAAAATTCAAGGAATTTGAGAGGATAAAAAATGATATGTACAAAAAGGAGAGTATGTTAGCACAAATAACATGTTATAATATCATAAAATAATCTTATGACAAGCAATAAATAATATAAAAATGTAATCATGTAAGCACTAGTAGCTATTTTCTAATTGTGTAGAATGATTAAATGCTAAATAATTAATAATTTACATGTACTAGTATATCTACCAATATCACTTGAAGTATATTGATTTCTTCTCCCTGTACCATGACTTGCATGCCACAATTTGTAAACTAATATAAATAATACTTCATACAAAGATTGATACAAAACATGAGAAATTTTGTATTAATATTAATATAAATCATAAGTGCATATGTCTTACACCATATGACATGATTATACATGGGGGTATATATAGTTGTCTATCTTATAGTGCCACCCAAACTATTCACAACTCTATGCACAATTACTATTATAGTGTATACTTGCTAATAACTAACCATAAGTTGTATGTATCCTACAATAGATCATATCCGTAGAGGCATCATGTCCACAAATGAATCGTATGCATGAATATTATCTTATCCCTACTCATGTGCATGCATGAAACTTATCCATACACTCTCTATATATAGTTAGACACTCTTTGTTTCATGTATATGATATGAATAATTACATTATGGAGCCAAAGTTCTTCCAATATAATTATGTGTTCTATCTTAAGAATAGTGACTACACAAAAAATGAGAGAACATGAAGATATTTATTATAATTTAAGAAGGAATACATCCCCTTCTAAAAAAATAAAATATAAAAATCCTAAGCATGCACTCATTTAGGTGCATCTATCAAAGTTTGGTACTTTTACATGTTATTCCTTTGGCTAGGGTTGTAAGGAAATTTACAACCATAATAAACTATTTCCACATAATCCCAAGAGAGCGAACTATATAAAAAAATGTATTTAGAATCCATAATGCAAAAGAACAGAAAAATATACCATCAAGATGACACAATATGTACCTTGGAAAATCCCTCATGAGGAAAAAAATTAGCCTACAAAAGCGCTTACACACTCAATGCATTTATCATGAACACAATTAATATACAATTGTAGGGTATCTATGAATACTTCATAGACATATGCTCCCTACTTGCACTCCATGTGAACAAGAAAATGAGAATCATGTAACCACACACCCCAATCGATGATTCCTCTCCTCACATATGTAACTTACAAGAGATATTAAATCCAATCTTAGCCAACAAGCCAAAGTTAATGATTGCTAACCCAACCAACCTAAAAATCTACTTATGTGCTTGTTTTTATGGAAATAAGATTGCACAAAACCACCAAGTGGTATTACATAAATGATGTGTATAATACCACAAGCTTATAAAACCATGTCCCCCTCATTTACTTTTTGGTACTAAGTTTTTCGAATATGGAATATTTTTACAATCTGTAATCCATATTTTATATTTATCCTAATGTTACGTACATCATACAAAGTGTTTCCGAGAATGTCTAACCCATGTGATACACACATCAGATTACCTAAGTGCACCATAAATAATATTAACTACATTTTTTAGCATTATGAAAAGTGAAAAACACACCTTTTTCCGAAAAAGGGTCTCTTGATATGCTTAGTCAACATTTGACCTCACCTATGTCATGCTATACTTGTTGAGACTTATCTATGCTCATGATGCTTTTGAAAGGAAAACTATTGTAGTAATAAATTTTTTTCCACATAATCTCAAGAAACAAAAATATGAAAAAGTATTTATAACTCACCATAAAAAGAAATAGATAAACATACTATCAATATTCCACAATATATACCCTACGAAAAACCCTCCACGAGGGAAAAAACTAGGCTCCAAAAACACCCACACTCGATGTATTATTCAACAATGAAACATTACAATACACTTACAAAGTCTTCATGAATACTTATGAAATATCAAGCTCCTCCAATGTATCCTCCATGTGTCCAAGAATAATGGCTAACCATACAACCATATATCCCATGCCATGCTTTACATATGCACTCTATAAGAGAGCTCAATACAAATGACAACCAACCTCTACCACTAAACACGTGCTTTCTTTTATAGATTCAAACTCAAGAAAACCACCAAGTGGTATTGGATAAACCATGTGCCTCAAAACTTTTAGAACACAAAACCATTGAGCCCAACATTTTTGACATTAAATTTTTTTAATATTAAATATTTTTTTCAATGTGCAATTGACACATAAAATATCTAACCAATATTACAATAAAAATTTAGAAGTGGAAAAAAATAAATATTTAATGTGGCTAAACACATCTCCTAAGATGAACCATAATAAATGTTTATTTAATATAATAAAAATATTTATTTTCTTGTGCAAGGTGTACAACACCCATTTTCCTAACATTCTCCCACTTCTTGCAGACATTGCATAAGGGTCAATTAATGAAATAAATCATCATATACACCCATTAAACCACATGAATATCCAACATGCTCTCATGCTCCCTCAAGGTACTTGCAATAACATGCAAGGTGACCACCATCTCAAGTAATAAATTCTTGCATCCTCCAACATGCAACCTATGGAAGAAAAGTAACAAGTCAAGGTAAGAATGAACCAATCCAAAGAACACATACTTCAAATCCAAGTGATATTAAAGGCTCCAAGCTATCAAGTCAAGGAAAAAACCTACATGATTGGAAATAGAAACCACAAAAAATTCTAATACATCCAATTACCCATACCTCCAAAGGTATCAAGAAGAATCATTAGAACTCATGCCAAAAACATATCCAACCCTTAAACCATGATCAAAATATCTTTGTATAAAAATCATTAATGAATAACATACATATCTAGGAACTCTCATTGCATGAGTAATATAAAATCTAAAAATAGATCAAGGCATACTAATTCTACCAACCAACACTCATACTGAGGTGTGGCTAATAATCAAAACCATGTAGTATAAAGAACAATCACCATGGTCCACACAAGAAATAAAAATGATTTCATCATCCCTCATAATTAGTCTTTATACCTTTCCAAAGTTCTCCATGAATAAAAAATAAAAATATTAGATAAGCCCCCACTGATAAAAATAATGAAGTGGAATAAAAACTCATGACCATAAACATAGTGATCATAATGGATCCATATAAACCTCAACTCTAATGCCAACTGAAAATGAAACTTCAAGAAGAAAACCTAGAAATCATATCACATGCCATGTCCTTATACCAACACCTAAAAGTGCTAAGTTGTGACAAGTAAGATCTTCACAAAACCCCAATTAAAAATACTTCAAAAAACACAATTGTTCAATCTCATAGATCAAACAACACATGTGTGTCTATATAAACAACATGGAAGTAAGCCTCTCTAAAACTAAGGAAGATAAAAATTAAATCCACTCCATAACCAAGAATAAGCCCAATAACATCTCCTAAAATCCTCATAAATGTCAATATAAATCACTCATATGCATAAGAAAATAATAATTCCAAAAAATCCTCAAATAAACCCTCCATAACTAAAAATCTTATCTCAATATCCATATCCATGAGAAGAAAAATCATAAAACATAATACATCTAAAAATAAATTGGCAATAACTATCAAATGATTGATTCTCTATCGAGTAGACCAAGAGTGGGGAATGAAATTTCTTCTCTAGGATACACCAAGCCATTATGACTCTCTCCAACGATGTTCTTGTCAAAATTCCATCATGAAATCACCCCCATATCTAGGTGAAGACTCCTTAATCTTCCTACTAAAATTTCATTAAATAGTAACCATCTCAAATATTTTTATAATACCCAAGAGAAATCCAGTCTCACATAAGTCTCTAGGTGTCCATGCGCACCTCTAACCAATCAATCCATGCTAGAATCCAAATGTAACTCCTCACGATTATGAAGACACCAATAAAAATATTATTATACTCAATACCAAGAGAACTAACCAGACCACTATCAAAGCTCCCACTACAGGTCCAGAGAATCCAAGAATATATCATGACACCATGATCTAACATATTCTCCTAGGAGATTTCCCTAAAATTATGATAGCAATACCAAAGAGGATGTATCAATGGAGCAAGTGAAGGAGTGTTTGGACGAGAGAAGGAGCAGAGCTCCTCATTTGATTTTTTCTGGCCAGATTAAGGATCATGATGTAGATGAAGATCTGGATGGCTTAGCGTGTGATTTGGCTCATTGACTCTTCTTGCTGGTCTATGGCAGTTTGCATCTACTTTTGAAGTTTGCAGATGGCATTCTCGAGCTCTCTATTCCATTGGTTTGTTCAACATTTTTATCTGCGTCTATTCTCTCCTTTTGGGTTTTGGAATGGGCATGTGGGCCACAAAGGGGGTCCATTGTGGTTTTTCCTTTGTTGGGATCTTATGGGGTTTCGTGGTGGTTGTCTAAATCTATGCATGAAGGGAGTTTCTTGATGTCCCAGTGTTTGTTGGGATCTGTTGTTTCCTAGTTTGTGGCCTCTATTCCTTGGCTTGTCTCACCTTCAGTTTGGGTGCGGAGGTCTTGGGTAGGTTTGAAGGGTTGTTTCTTTCCCTTTTTTCCTGCATTTCCCTGGCTCCTTATGGTTGAATCTTTAGTGGGGAAGTTGGTGGTGATGGATGTGGTGGTCTTTGAGGTTGTCGGGATCCTTGTGTGTGTTGCAGTCTTTAAAGGCACCTCTTCTCTAGTGTTGAAGTTTTGTTTGCTCATGTTGTGCCTTGTTACTAGGGGTTGGAGTGGCTTGTGGAGTGGTTGAAGGAGGATTCTATTTTTCCTCTTTTGCTCGTGTGGCTTTAGTCAGGTTTAATTGATGAGGATGAGAGTCCCTTTTTTTGGTTTGGTCCCCCTGGTTTTTTATGATTTCTTTGTTGTGGGGATTTTTTTTTGCATTATGGGTTCCTTTTTTTTAGATCCTACTTTTGGGAGATTATGCTACCATAATCTATGTTGAGAAGTTGTCGTGTGTCCATTATGTCATGACTCTCCTAGAGATGGAGAAGCTCTTTATTATGTAGGGAGTTTTTATTTTAAGAAGGGTGTTTTGGGTTTCTGGTTGAAGGCGCTTGTGGTTTTAATGGACTTTGTTCTAGATGGTGTCGGTATGCTAGTTGTTGGGTCATCTCCTTTGGCCCAACTTTGTGAGCCGTTTGAGGAGTGTTTTGCTTCTTCCTATTAGTACCTATTGCTTATGATGCTAAATGAGGATATGGCTGCCCTTCCTACTAAATTCACTTCCCATCAGGATCTCCAGATAATGTCTCCTATAGAGGGGGATATTGTTCCTTTTGAGGTGGAACCCTCTTCTTTTTAGGTGAAGGTGGTAGTTGTCCTATTGAGGTGAAGCTTAAGCGGGCTGGTGCAAAGTGGTTCTGGTGGGATGGGGATCCATTTATTTCTCTCCAATAGAGGGGAGCCCTCTCTTTTAGAGGTAGAGATTGGGTTGTCTTTCCAAGTGGGATGGTGCTACAAGGAGGTTGATGCTTCCCAATTTTCTTCTTTGTTTTCCAAAACCCCTATTGAGGTGGGGTGTTTGGATTATCGGGTTCTTTTGAGAATTAAGGTCAAGTTGATGCTCTTCATCTTGAAGGTTACTATTCTTCTAGGCTTAGATAAATGGTTGTACTAAGTGGATGCTTATTTGAGATGATTTTTTGTTGTAGTATGGTTGATGCAAGCTTGTTGTTGTTTGATTGAGTCAGGCAATCTTTGCTTTTATTAAAGGGTTTTTGGTCCTTGTTAAAACCTTTTTGTAAAAGGGTTTAAGGCCCCTTCAAAACCTAATTCTTGCAACTTGTTTGGTCTTGTCATTCTCTCTATGGTTGTTGTTGTTTAGGTTGTTGATGGTCTGTGCCTTTTATTTTATGCAACTCTCTCTCTGTTTGGGTTTTAGGTCCTTGTAAAACATATTTATATTGGGTTTTGGGGCCCCATCAAAACTTGTTTTACCCATAATAAAAAATATATCCTCCTAGGAGATCACATGCTCTGATGTGTTAAATATTCAAGATACTGATGGGGGGTAAATCAGTATCTTCTAAAACTTGTTGAACAAACATCTTTAATTGATTTATTGCATAGAACAGATAAGAGCAGGAATAGGACATGAAATTTCACAACACAGGAACACCAGATCTTTACGTGGAAAACCCAATGAGGGAAAAACCATGGTGAGGATTAGCTCACAATATATAGTTATTTCAAAATCAGTTACAAAAGAGACTCACTTCCAGATACAAAATCTCACTGCTTACAAGGACTTATTGTCTAGACATGGAGGCTCACTGCCTATAGAGATTATAGAAACAAAAATGGCTAACCATCAGAATTTGAACTAATGAGGTTACACTATAAGTGTAGATTCAGTTCCTTTGATGCTCAAAGTATTCAATCACATGATAGCAGACTAATCTTCACCCTTCTATTCACACACTTTGCTTACATACTCACACACCTTCTTCACCCGTATTGATCTTTTCTTCATAAACAAACCATCTTGTATATATACTTGATATATATGCATGCATCAATTAGGTCGGCCTAACTGGATGCAATGCATATTTTCAAAAAAGTAACTTTTCGGCTTTCAAAAGTAATTCAACAATTTCATGCAATATTATGTTGGTTGGGACATAAGCTAGGTTGCACATATAACCTCATTTCTCTTAGAGCTAAAAACTGATTATTAGGTCAGTCATGATTAACCTAATAACAAAATATAATCTCTAAACTCGATGGCAACACATCCTCCAATAAAATGAACATTCAAGAACATATGCATGCATGCTTATAGTGATCATAAACCTTTTCCCAAAACCTTAAACCACAATGATTACCAGAGAGAATATACGAACCAAAATACCAGATCAAATACCAGATGAGATAAGCACACTGGTAAAAGGTACCGAATCAACATGGTGACATACCAACATGGTTACATCAATGAAAACATAAGACTAATATCCTCCATACTTCCAATAATCTCCCCCTTTGGCATTGATGACAACATGTGCAAAATTTTTGATTCAAAACTCCTCCAATCTCTCCAAGTTTCTCCCCAAAATTCCATATATCTCCCCCTTTGACATCAATGGAAAAGGGTGCCAAAAAAAAGAAAACATGGTGACTTTAAAAATTGGAAAGATTCCAATTCATCCAAAAATTCCTAGAGTCTTCTAGCCATCAAAATTTCAAAACTTTCAATCATTCAAAGTTCCTTCAAGTAAGAATAACACGTTTCACCTGGAATACCTTCTTGTACCTTTCTTTAATAATAGGATATAATTTCTTCCATTCAAGAACTACAAAATCCATTATTGTGCATATGCTTTCCAATAGAGCCAACAGTGTGAAAGAAGATGACCAATCAGCAGATGATAATTGTCTTTCACACTCTTCTACGTCAGCGAGTATTCTGGAAAGATGGTCTAACTGGACCTCAAAAATCTCCTTAAGAAGCTAGAATGTTTTCACTACATCATCTCTTTGTCTCTGTACAATGATCAACTCAGCTTTTAATTCGCCAATTCTCAGTCTTTGCTTTCCCTTTTTTCTTCAAAAATATCAAACTTCTTTCCAATGTAATTTACCTTAGATTCAATTACTTCAACCTTGCTTATGAAATTATCAACTGCAGTAGGCCACCGGAGGCAATACTTGTAAATATTTGACATTTCTTTTATGCACTTCTTCATCTCCATGATAAGTTTATATAACCTCTACTTGGCTTTAGAACATCTCTTTTCAACTAAGGCTTCCAATTTTCATCCTTTCGGACCTTCAAGTAGCATTCTTTCTTCAACTACCTCAACTAAATTTTCTGGCAAGGAATAAAAAATCATAGATACATCAATACCTTTGTGAAGTAGATACTCAACTAGAGCATCATCAATTTTGAGTCTGTCAACAGGAGAGACCGAAATCCATAACTCACCATTTTTCTTCATTTTCCCTTTCACTAACATAGACCGGATATCATCTAGATCAGAAGATTCAAATCCAAGCAGAGATTCTTCTCCTTCTTCCTTCTCTTTTGGAATAGCAATGATGTTTTTAGTGCTAGCTTTTCTTTTCTTCGATTCTAGAGGGGAATCACTAGAGATAACTTCCAATTATTTTGTTCTGGAGGAAGAGCCTTCCTCAAATCGACTGGACATAACTTCACCAGAGCTCATTTCTTTCTGCAGAGATAAGAAAAAGTTTTTACATGCACTTACTTTACCTTCCAGGCCTTCCAAGTATCTATATATTTGTCTTGCAATGAGAATCCCAGATTCCCACTTAACATCTTTCTTTCCCGGTAACGAGTCCAAAAAATAGAGTACTAGACATGTAAGTAAGGACCCAAAATGGAAAGGGTATCCTTTTACCAATGACATTCGTATGTGTTCGACAAGATTTTCAGGAATTAATCCACATAGATCAAACTGCTTGTTTACTTTTACGATATTATGTGCCAAAAACACAGCAATGGCCGAAGTAAAGCCTTCTCGAGTTCTGAAATAGATTTTATAGAAATACCATACACAACATACCTAACCAAGGAATTATTAATAGTATCAATCAAAAGTGCTTGAGGATATTTTTCAACTCCCATCAACTCCTCTACTTCCTTGTACTTTATGGTCTTCTTTCTGGGAAGGTCTCCAACACTACATAACCTGGTGACGGTTTTGATCGCTTCCTTCGTAATGGGAGAGGATTTATCCAATATAATGCTTCCATCCTTGAATTTTCTCAAAAGGAACAAGATAAATTCTTTGTCAGTGATCCAAGGGAATTCTCCCCACAAATCCAAACCTAGGGTTTGTAAGTTTCATAAGTTACTCGATTCTAACCCTAATTTTGTCTTCTTTATTTTCCAATGATTGAATTCATCCAACTCAACTCCCTTTAACCTTAGAGGGATATTTCCACTCAATCCTCTATTAGAAGGTTCCATCATAGCACTTAACTTCTTCAAATTTAACACATTTCTTTTATTACCTTCCTCTATGACTGCGAGAGAAGTTTTCACCACTTTCTTTCGAATGTCCACAAAGATCTCTTCAGAGTTACTCCAAAATGCTTCAGAATCACTCCAAGATAGTTCCAATTCACTCCAAAAATCCTTCGAATATTTTTGGCGATCAAAATAATTTGTAAAATTTCCTTTATACACCATCATTTTTCCCTAAATCACATTAATTGCAAAAAGCTAACAAAACTTTTCTTCCACTCTACTAAGAATCCCTAATTCACTCTGCAAAAGAACATGCTCGCTCTTTTTCTTTCAGTTTCTTTTGCATTAGCTCTGTCCTATAATTCCTTACAACATAGCCACATGCTAGCATCTGACACGTCACACTTTATGGGGGTTTAATTGATTTTATGATAAAAATCTCCCCTAAGACCATGCTAGGTCTAATTATCGGAGGAATCATCTGCATCAGATGAGGGTATAGATGGATCAATAGTCTTTGATTCTTCTTTCTTTCTCCATATCTTACTCATTTACTGCTTAACCTCTTCCTTGTCAACCTTTTTCACTAGTTCATCATCTTTCATTGGAGCAGACTGCTTCCCCTTTTTACTTCTACACACTTTTGAAATATGTCCCATTTTTTGCAATTGTAGCAAACAACATTTCTCTATCTTGTTTGATTTCCATCAATCCTTATTCTACATTGATTCGCTTTATGTCCAAACATGTTACATGTATATCAATAAACATCAAAAGATTGATTTATCCTTCCTCTATTGAATCTGTTCATCATCACCCGACTAATCATCCTTACTTGTGATCTGCATTTAGTAGATTTATGTCCGATCTTCTTGCATGTATAACATTGTTCGAAAAAGGAACTAGAAAATTGATTTATCCTACTCCTACACTTAGTTGTCTTATGGCCAACTTTATTACATGAAAAACAAACACCATTGAATGATAAATACCTTTGTGCATTTGGTTGTCTAATAGGTGGTCTCCTTCCTGAATTTCTTTTCTTCTTTCATTTGTCTTAAGTGTTCTGATTATTTACTGGGTCTGAGTTCTCCATCTTTTCACTAGCTTCATTCCCTAAGCCACCTTTGTCTGTAGAAGGTTTTTGTCCAGCTATCAATTCATCAAACTTGGTGGAGCTTGTCCTAAAATCATCTTCACAGAGTTTTTCTTTCTTTAATTTTTCTTTCAGATTCATCACTTCTTGTTCAAGCCTAGAGCAAATATCATCCTTGCTTTGTATCACTGTTTTTAGACACTCCTCAACACTCTTCTTTTCATGCACTTTCAACTTTAGTCTGGTATTTTCTTCATTTGCTTGTTTTAATTGCTCACTCACTTCTCTATATATTTATTTGAATTTCTTTATGTAATGCCCCGCCAAGTAACCTTAAAGGAAGTTGCAATTAATGTTTTAAGCGAACTAATTTTTTTTTTTATAAAGTGCATTTAACATACACATTCACTTAATAATTAACAACAACCTCTAAAGCTACAAGGTTAGGATTACTTAAACCCACACATACATATTACATATAACCGTAGCATTATAACTTATGAAATAAACATCATACATCAAGAATACCACATAACATAATAAGATAATCAACCAAGATACAATCTCATAAACATTATCTTAAACCAATAGTTACATCACTCATTCCCAGAATGAGGCAATAGTACATAAGGTTACAATTACAAACTTCCACCTCATAAACATAAGAGGGATAAAATAACTTATACAAAGTGAAATATTACAATGCAAGATAATACAATAAGAACTGTGAGCTATCTATCTGGATGTCTCACCACTAAGTACTACATATAGATGGGGACCCAACGGTTTTAGTGCATGTTCCACCCTACCAATGTGGTACTCGAAGGCCCACCCCCCATGCTAGGAGATAGTAACAAAGTAACATGGACAAAAATTCTACTACCTCTAATCAAAGGCAGACTCAAACTAACTCATACCGTTATAACCAACCAAATGAATTAACAAGTACAACTCATTCACCATACAAGTACGAATCCAGTACAACTCAAGTACAATACAAGTACAAATCAAATACAAGACAAGTACAAATCAAGTACAATACAAGTACAACTCCAACATCACTGGCATAGGTCACATTGCTTCCAGACATAATATTAATCAAGTATGTTCACATAACTATACATATAAAACAATTAATAACAGTTGTCCTAGATAGAGTGTCATCGCAAGGTTTGTCATGAGATCTCCTTTGGGCATTCTTCATAGGCTCCGACACAAGTAATCCTGGTGGCCTCAATCGAATCCCGACACTCATACTCACTCATGCAGAATCAACTACCTCTTGCAAGGACAAGATAGTTGATCTTGCCATTCCAGGCCTTCTCACTCATCCCAAGTCTAAACAAGCCTTTGTGTCTATGAGTGAGGATTAAATTATCTTGATTAGTGAGGAGTTAGTCCTAATCTTCTAAGTACATTATTTTGATTATCACTTGTTTAAATCACTTCTGAAGGTTATCCAGTTTACCTTTTTGGGCTCTGGCGCCTAACAGAAGCCACTCTTCTATTTGACAATACATACCCAAACAATCCACCAAGGGAACCACAAGTGCATACCAACTAGGCATCATAATCCACTCCAACACAAGGAGGATACAAATAATAGAACTCACTCCATACATCTTGGAGGCAACAAACACATAGTCCACTCCTTTCACAGGAGGCAACAAGATGAAACCACATCACAAGGTCACTCCATACAAGGAGACACGGATCCCGTAATCCGCTCCTAAACCAAGGAGGTGCAAACATCCCCGTTCGTGAAAATTGGGTAAAACTGAAAAGATGCCATGCACTACCCAAGGGAAAAAAACTGGATGGCATAAAGATTCAACAACCCTTATCCTCTAAGTTCTTCTAGAAGACTTATAATTTAGGACTAACACTAAATCCCAAAACCAACAATGCAACTTGACGACATAGCAACAAAAGCATTCAAGTCATTAATCAAATCTAATATTTGGATTTCCTAAATCCATACTCATTCAATGGGTAGTGTTGACAAAGTCAAAAACACGATAACTAGATCATCTAAAATAATCATAACCCCTATTTCCCTTTTCATTATTGGAAATCTAAAACAATTAAACTTACTTCCCTTTACTGAATACAGAGAATTAAATCCTTTAGATAATCATGAGGAAGATACTACTTTTGGATACACTAAATCCATATCTCTTTCATAATCCAATCACAATGATTCAATTAATCTAAATAGAAATTAATTAAATAACATAATTGATTGCCTCATTAATAAAACAACTTCTTAATTTACTTCTAAATCGACACAAATCCATGCAAGTAAATTTTTTCGATTTCCTAACCAAATCTTACATCTCATTCACTTTTCTATTTAAAACATTCAATTATTTTAATATAATAACATATTGTTTCTCACAATTAAATTTTAAATTATGCATTGTTTAAATCAAATATTTAACTCCTTCAATTAAACTTTAACATGCCATTTTAAAATAAACAATAATTTCCCCATACGTTTATAATTTTAATTCCACTGATCTAATATACAAATTTTATTTAATATAATATAAATAAATATAATACTTTAATATTATAAATTATAATATAAAATATTATTAAATAATATTTTAATATTATAATTACAATACATAAAATATTAATATTTATAAATATCAATTTTATTAAAATTTTATTTTCAGAGCAGCCATGGGAAAATAACTTAACAGCAGTCTCATGTTTCAAGCATAACTCAAAAACTATGATCTGGGTATTGCAATTTTTTGACAGGGATAAGAAAATTTTAAAATGCAAAAAAATTTTAAATTTCCTAACAACCCAGTTTGCGAAAGTGAAGTTATAGGTGATGCAACCAGACCATTTTACCATGAAAAATATAACTATACTGCAGATTTTAAAATCCGTTTTTTAATAATAAACAGAAGGTTTCATTTTCTAAAAACATTCTAAATGCATTGTTCAATCTTTATGTTTAATTTCAATAACAACAAGATCAATTTCCCCAAATAATTTAAATTCAACTAAAGTTTTTCACAATTTTCACAAGCAAAGGCTGTAAATTTGTTTAATTCTTTTTTTCTAATATCAAATTTGTTTTCTAAAACAGATTTAACAAACAAATCTTTAATCACTACTATTTAAAAAAAAAACAATCAATAACAATAAAATACAAAGAGGAAAACTTGGTACAAGACGCTACAGGAAGAGATGAATTTCTGATGCAAGCCTCCTCCAAAGATTTCCTGAATTTTCTTCAATCCTCCAATGAATCCAATCCAAAACCAAACAAATGCAAACAATCTTTCTTTCAATCAATTCTACAATCAAACTTTCTTCAAACCCTTGTGCAAATTTTTCAAAATTTCTTCTCTGCTGTAAAAATGTATTTTTCTAAAAACTTTCTCTCCCTAAAATTACATGTATTCTTTATAAATCAAAAATACCTAATACAACCCTAATTCACATTACATGCAAATTAGATATTTCAATTTGAATTTGAATTTGAATTTCAAATTTGAATTTGAATTTGAATTTTACTTTTTGAAAACCCACTTTCAATTTAAAATTCAATTTCAAATAATAAATTAATTTCCAAAGTTGCAACCAATTTCTCAAATAAACATTTAATTATAATTTCTAATTTAATTTCCACACGTTGGAATTAAATTCCAAAATTAATTCTAATTCTTTTATTTCCTTTCATTCTCTTGCATCACGTTTAATTAATTAATTTAATTATTTAATAACTAAATTCAACCTCTTGGATCAAATTTAATTAATTAAATAAACTAAATATAATTAATTAATTTAAATATAAACTTTTATCCACATTGCATTATTTAAATTAAATAACCATCACATGATTTAAATGCAATTATTCTAAATATCTATTTCTAAATCAAGAATTCTTCAGAATTAAATAACATCAAAGCAAGATAGACAATGACTCGACACACACAACTGACGACACACTAAGGCTAGGGTGTAAACTTGACACATGTTACCTAGCTACTATCTCCCGTTCAACTTAACCGTTGGATCGACACGCTCAAACCTGTGAAATCAGGTGGAGTCGATGTCATGTACCTGCAATCCTGCAACCAAGTAAACATCATACAATATATCTAGCATATAATACACACCATGAAGAAAGAATTACGGATTCACAGGGCGCTCGCAAGCGAGTGATGCGAAACCATCCTCTTCACCAATACACTCATTGAAACTGACACTTCCATCATAATCCAGTAATCTCATAATAACATCTCATGTTAACTCTACAACATCATTAATCCATAATGCATGTGAAACAAAATCAGATAACTACATCCCACAATAATAGTTGTCACTCAATAGTAACGATCAACACATCATAACAAAATGTATCCAGTATCAAAGTAATTGCAACCAAACATAGCATAAAGCAACTTGAACAAGAAACAAAATGGAGGGATATTACATTCTCCCCCCCAAAGATTAGGCTTACTCTTGAAAGCCTGCACAAACTCATAGTGCAAACTCCATACAATCACACATAACCAAGGGTTCCAAACTGAACCACTCCATAACTCAACACATAAACAACTCAGCCAAGAACACTATAAATCTAACCAAGTCAACATGGTGAAACAACCATCAACCAAATCTCCAAAAACACTTAACTATGAATTATCATACATAATACACATATGTACCAATACACAACACCAACAACCATTACAAGACTACACACGGGTCCACTTGGACACCAGAAAGCAACATACCAATCCATGATAGAAGAGTTCCATGAATCAAGAACATAAACCATCTCAACTGAATCTAACATCAAACTAGTGGCTTGATATTGTTAGGTCATACATAAAGTGAGACCATCCAAACAAGACCACAATGACCTATCTCTTGTTGTGTAAGGTGATCAGCCTCCAAAAGATAGTCATCACACAAAGGTGAGTAGTGGGTTCTAGCTACATCCAGCCTCACATACCCCCATTCTCAACGTTTCTAGCATCTACTTCCTCGTACACACTCACCAAGTTTGCCTCAAACAACCTTGGAGAGGAATCACAATACGGCACATAGCCGACATTGAAAACAACAAAGATAACTAGCTTAGCCACCAAGTTCATAAAGAAGATCAAATTAAAGTTCCATTTCAACAATAAAGAAATAAATACCCGTAATTTCAACATTAAATCAAATTCATAACCACTAGGGTTATAAGAAATAAGATCGCAAGTTGTGGTTAAACCTTCACAATCAAATATAAACAAAGTGTCGGCCCTAACAATCAACTGAAAAGAATTATCAATAATCGAAAGAAAGTTCACAATCTTTAAATTCCACTATACAACAACTATGTGACTAGATACTAGGTACCAAATGAGGAAGGAGAAAACAACATCCAACAAGAATGATAAATACCCTCATGTGATGCGGAATGGGCACGCTATCCACATGACCAGAGTGTATCCATGACTATGTGACTAGATACTAGCTACCAAACGAGGAAGGAGAAAACAACATCCAACAAGAATGATAAATACCCTCACGTGATGCGGAATGGGCACGCTATCCACATGACCAGAGTGTATCCATGACTAAAGAAGATATCATCACTCTACCAGGTCATCACCTCTAGGGACGTCTAGGCATAACTAACAACCATGCTGCTATACTCAAATCTGAGGAATAAGGCTAACACACATAGATCAAGTATCCTGATCTAGCATTAGGAAAAGTAGTGGGTACGTTTCCTCGGGATTGGTTGAGCTAAGACGCGCCACAACATGCGTACACTACACACTCCACCCAAGAAAACTTGTGACTACTACTATCCCTTTACGGATTGAGGATCTAACGAACCAAAAGGAAAGGAGCTACTTTTGGTTACTCCTATATATAGGTTTCAACCACACCTGGGTTGGTCCTCAATCAGGTAACAAACATGCAAACACACATAATGGTATGGTAAAATCCACACCCAAATGTGACTTTTCCTCATGGATGGGTATCAAGTACCACCATCACATGGACACACAAGCAAGTACGAGATTCCATAACATTTAGACAAGATACCGATACTGGTTTCTTACATTTACAAGGGAAAACAACTACATACATAATCTCATAGGAATATCCAATTTCATAACCCGTGGAATACGTATCTTACTTTCCAACCATAACCTTATATCAGGTTACTAACATGCTACTCTCTTTCACAGAGTATATCATGCTAAAGTAAAAGTCATGAACACGTGATTACTTAACACTCTACTAACAAATCACAAGAACAACCTAGTGGGCACAATTGCACCCAGAGAACCCAGTGTTTAAACCTAGGCTCTGATACCATGTGTAATCCTAACCTTGTAGCCTTAGAGGTTGTTAATTAGTAAGCGAATGTGTATGTTAAATGCACTTTATAAAAAAAAAATTAGTTCGCTTAAGACGTTAATTGCAACTTCCTTTAAGGTTACTTTGTGGGGCATTACACTTTAACTGCTCTTTTAATTTCTGGATGCATTCATTTGCTTCATCAAGATTTTCCTTCAGATCACTGTTTTCAATTTCAGCCTTGTCAAGATCTTCAAGGGCAGTCTAGAGCTCTTCTTTATCTATTTTTTCAATCTATAGGATCTCACTCAAGCTATTCAACTTCTTCAGAGGAACCAAAGCTTTGATACCAATTGTTAAATATTCAAGATACTGAGAGTGGGGTGAATCAATATCTTCTAAAACTTGTTGAACAAACAACTTTAATTATTTTACTGCATAGAACAGATAAGAGCAGGAACATGACATGAAATTTCACAACAAAGGAACAACAGATATTTACGTGAAAAACCTAATGAGGGAAAAACCACGGTGAGGATTAGCTCACAATATATAGTTATTTCAAAATCGGTTACAAAAGAGGTTCACTGCCAGATACAAAATCTCACTACTTACAAGGACTTATTATCTAGACATGGAGGCTCAATGCCTATAGAGATTATAGAAACAAAAATGGCTAACTATTATCCAGACATGGAGGCTCACTGCCTACATAGATTATAGAAACAAAAATGGCTAACCACTAGAATTTGAATGATGAGGTTAAACCATAAGTGAAGATTCAGTTCCTTTGATGCTTAGAGTATTTTTTTGCATGACAACAAACTAATCTTCACCCTTCTATTCACACACTTCGCTTACGTACTCGCACACCTTCTTCACCCGCATTGATCTTTTCTTCATACACAAACCATCTTGTACATATACTTGATATATCCACACACATAAATTAGGTCAGCCTAATTAGATGCAATACATATTTTCAAAAAGGTAACTTGTCGGCTTTCAAAATTAATTCAACTGTGTCATGCAATATTATGTCGGTTGGGACCAAAGCTAGGTTGCACATATAACCACACTTCTTGTAGAGCTAAAAATTGATTATTAGATCGACCATGATTAACCTAATAATGAAATGCAATCTCTAAACTCGATGCCAACACATCCTCCAATGAAATGAACATCCAAGAACATATACATGCATTCTTCTAATGATCATAAACCTTTTCCCAAAACCTTAAACCACAATGATTACCGGAGATAATATGCAAACCAAAATACCTAATCTAGTACCAAATGAGATAAGCACACCAGTTCAAGGTACCAAACCAACATGGTGACATCAATGACAACATAAGACTAATCTCCTCCATACTTCCAACATAATGAACATATCGTACTCTTTTGAACACTTTTATTATGCCAAATCTCTAATGAAAAATCAAGAGTCCACTAAGGAAAAATACCAAAATATCATCTTAACCAAGGATCACTTGTCAAAATTGACAAGTCATAAGATGAATCCTCGCCCAAAGACTCCAATAGTCCTCCATGGGTACACAAAGATGTAAAAACATCCAATAAAATTAAGGTAACCATCTCCTATAAATAAAACTCAATCACTGCAAAATATAATTCATCACCAAGTGATGAATTGACATCATTACCAAAGCTCCCATTGAACAGTGATACTAAGCTATCCATGAAATTGTGATAACCATCTCTAAAATTTATAACACCAATGATCTACACACTCTATTGCAATATTATTAGCTCCAAAGAATAAATTAGATAGATATCTCCAAGCCAAGAAGATAAACCGCATGTTACAAGTACCAACAAATGATTATCTAGGCACTCTAATCATCCATGTTTTCGTCCCAATGAAACATACCAATGAATCAATGATCACAAAAAAATAAAAATATTTGAATCTATATTAGCACTAAAAAGACATATTGATATGGATAGTCCACATTCGATTCATCCCACTACACCCAATGGGTGGTACCAACCCACATAATTATATAACTCATATATCCCAAACCAATGCAACATGAAATTTCACCATGACACCAATAACCTATAAATTGAGATAAAAATAATTAAAGTATAGACCTCAAGACTCAAACACCATATCAAATCTAGATTTGATTTGCTAAAAAAATCCATAAATTAGTAACCATAATCAAGGAACTAAAAAAGAATTAAAGAGATAAGAAAAGCCTTATCACACTAAACCACATCACCACTTGTAATCATGAATCAATAAATACCACAACATCTCAACTACATACATGATCATGGCACACATGATATTTATGACATCATAATAATCACCATCACTATACCTAGTCTCAACTCTAACTAAACCAATACTCTTAATCTCACACATGTATAAACCATGTCCTCAAAATAGAAGACAACATGTGTACCTAGATCCATCAAACTCAACATTCTAAAAATACTTGTAAACCTATAAATATTAAGCATCAAATTTGATAATCTATAGTATTGTCATATTGGTATCATAACAATATGCACTCCTACAATATTTCAACCTCAAATTTATTTAAATTCTCACACCATTACACCTTGGATCTCAAGCTCCTACAAACACTCAAACAAGTATGAATCTCTCTCTACTCATCCAAGTGAAAAACCACTTGATCAATTTTGTAGTACACTATAAATTATCTTAATCACCTATTTAAAATCCAAAATTTTATTATGTATGCTCAAAATATCATCTAGTAGCCATTTTAAAGCAATACTAATGTTAGCCACTAAATTTTAACAGAAACAAAAAAATATAATGACCAAACCTATACCACTATGTAGTTCTTAGAGAGAGATTTTTGACACTTAGAAGAAGTTAAAAAATTAACATCTTAGGTGAAAATTATGCCTCTCAAAAAATACTTCATTATAGTTCAAAATCTCAAACTAGTCATTATATAGTGACTAGCGGGCGACCATTCGGCAATGCTACTAATGGTGGGAGAAAATAGGTAGTCGGTTCAAGTGATGCCACCCAAGTGGTGGTGGGACAACCTATTAATTGTATATGTGGTGGGATATGACATTCCATTAGTAACCTTGCCTCACTACAACCCTAGGGATTTAACTCCATCATCCCTTCAATAATTTTAAACTTTTAAAAATATTAATTTAATCCTCTTGTATACTATATGACTATTCTAATGATGATTCTTCCAACTATTTTTGTGCACAATATGAGTTCATATGATTGTTCACATTTTGTATGACTATATATTTTTACTAACAAAGATTACTCAAACCCAAGAAAATGCCTAAATTTTTGACCCAAAACATAGTCATGATTATATGTATCAATAGATTTTTGGGAATTTTGAACTCAATTGAAAGTTTTATTTTTATCTAGGAGGTCTCCAACAAAAGCTCACCCTAAACCTCCAACAAAAGATCCTTAGCAAAAAATCCACTTGTCAAATCTTCATCAAACTCCAAATATGCAACAATCCAAGTTTGTAAACACACCCGTGACCTTGAAAATGCCTTAATTATTTTCATACAACACCATGGAATCAAATATTCAGAAGAGTCTACTCATACCAAGGGTTACAACTAGGGAGATTTCCTCCCACAAACTAATGAAAAACTCTAATACATCTTGAAAGAAATAAGATTATAGCAATAAAAAATTTCCCACATAACCCCAAAAGAAAAATATCCAAACACGTATTCCTTATCCATCATAAAAAAAAAGAGATAAACATACCATCAATATTCCACAAGATATACCCTATAAAAATCATCCATGAGGGAAAAACCTAACCTCCAAAGTCAACCACATCTAATGTATTATTCCGTAATGAAATATTACAATACACTTATAGAGTCTACATGAAATTTACTCTACTTTGTTGAATATTGAATATCTTTATTCACCAATATAGACTTGTGATTACCTCATAAAAATTAGTTCCTAGCTAGATTTTTTTATGATTTTCATAACTCAATATTCCTATGAAGGAAAATATGACATCTAAATCTACTCAAGTGAAGCTATTAGGAAAAAGGGTGTTGTACACCTTGTACAAGAAAATAATTTTTTTAATTATGTAAATAAATATTTATTTTTGGTTCATCTTAGGAGATGTGTTTAGCCACATAAAAACAATTATTTGGGTCCACTTATAAAAAAAATTGTAATATTTGATAGATAGTTTAAGCGTAGATTGAAAATTGGAACAAATATTTAATATTGAGAAAACTTAGTATCAAAAAGTAAATGTTTGGGTCAATGGTTTTGTGCTCTTGTGATTTTATGACACATGGTTTAGCCAATACCACTTGGTTGTTTGCGTGAGATTGATCTATAAAATCAAACACATGTTTAGTGGTAGAGTTTGGTTGTCATTTTAAGCTCTCTTGTAGAGTGCATATCTAAATCATAGCATGGGATGTATGGTCGTATGGTTAACCATTATTCTTGGACACGTGATTTTTTATTAGAGGAATTTGATGTTTTAGAAGTTTTCAAAGAGTACATTACAAATATCTAGGCCTCTTAGATGAATGATTCAAGGATGATACATATAAGTATTCATGAGTTAAATCTTCATTACTTCCAATCAAGATGTGGGTTGACTCAATCAGCTAAGATAGAGGAAATATTAACTAGATAAAGGTGATACCTAACTATTGTTAATCAAGGATTGGCGAGGTAGTGGTGACACACAATGGCCTGAAATAAAGATGTACACATGTCAATATTATCTACCGAGGTGAGGATAAATAAATAAAATTCTTCCAAGTAAACTTAATAACTAGGTACAATATAGACTTGAGATAAACACTATCCTAGGAAAATCATAATATTTACACCAACAACCCCTTAAGTGTAATGTAAGAGGAAGAAAAAAAAGAATCTTGATAATGAAGCCATGCTAGGTATCCATGTATACTAATAGAAACACCTATGAATAAAGAGAGAAACTATATAAGAGAGAATATGAAGATAGATGAGGTAGCCACCAATATGTGATTCCTCCTTCACCATAGATTGAAGGATTATAGTGAATATTTATGAAAATATATACTCACTAAAAATCATTCCTTCCATTAGGAAGAAGTAGACCATAGGTGTGTGCATAATGTCTTCCCAATCCATGAAAGAAAAGAGGGTATAAAACACAAAAGTAATGCATTTGGAAACTATACATATGTCCCCATGTTGGTGATGAGTGGTGCCAAGATGGATTAGGAGTCATATTCTTAACTTGAGAAGATGTTTTTTTAAAAGCAAGTGTAAACATATGTCAGATAGGTGCAAAAGGTGATGTATTTACAAAAGCATTATCATAAAAGAGGAAATCAATGTCCTTAATAGCATCCTATAGATTTGAAAGCTCAATTTCAACAAACTCAAAAGATTTGTCAATTATTAAACCAAATTAACTATATCTAGAAGACAATAATGTTAATGTTGGATGCAAGCAAAAAAATATCTCAATGAAACAATATTAAATTGATAAAATCAATAGTTTAGTTTTGAAAAAATGGTTAAACTACTACAATGAAATCAATTACAAAATAACAAATATAAACTATTATGTGATAACCCATGAAATTAGCATGGAGAAGTTATGCCTTGCATAACCACCGCATTTTCAAATGGATGAAAACGGATCCCCCTTTTTTTCTTTTGCCTTTTTGTTTTTTTTGGGGTCTTAGGAGTTGTTTCCTTTTTCCTCCTAAGTCTTCTTTTCCTTTGTTTTTCGGGTTCAAGATTTGAACAGGAAATCACACATAGAACTTTCCAAAAAATTTGGTTTTGGTTTGCTTCTTGATCCCAATCCTCGCTTTTTCCTTGTGTTTTCTTTTGTTTGTTTCAGATTCGGGTTTCTGATCAAAACCATCACTTGACACCTTTTAGGTTCAAGTTACTATTTTCATTCCGATCACAACCTCCACTTTCTTCCTTGTTCATTTTGCTTGTTTCAAAATCAGACATTGGACCGAAACCGGAACTGGGAACTTTTCTAAGTTCTAGTTCATGTTTTGGTCTTGATCTCGATTTCTGATTGCTTTGCCTTTGTTTTTCGAGATCAGATTTCAGACCGGGTTTTACATTAGGAAAATTTCTAAGTTCTTGTTTCATTTCCCATCTTGATCCTGATTCTCATTGTTTTCTTTGTTGTTGGGATTCAGACTTCAGACTCCCATTCCAAATTTGCATCCATTGAAAGTTTGGTTTCATTTCATGGCCCGATCTCGATGTCCACTTTTTTTTGTTCTTGTGACCACATTAATGACACCTACCCTAATCCCAAGGCCCGACCAACTTGCGTTAATGTCTAATCATTCGCATGCACGAATGGGTTTTTGTTTGCATCGCTCCTTGATTTTCATTCATTCTTTCTTTCGTAGTTTGGAGGAACAAACTGAGGTGGTGCCGAGAGCTAGGGTTTGAGTGCGAGCTGTGATTTCCCATCGTGCTATCAGAATTCTTGGTTTCGTTTGAAGGTAGGCATATTTTCTATGGTTTTCTACTTCGTTTTGGATTTTGTGTGTTCGTGTTTTTGCATTTTCTATGGTTTTCTTTTTCCTATTTCTTCACACCAGTTGGTGTGTTTTTCACTTTTTCTTTTGTCTTTGAACCCTTTAGTTTGTTTTTCTTTGTTTTCATTTTGGGGTTTTTGGGCATTGGTTTTCCCATGTGGTTTGGTTTTCGTCTTTGTCGTAGGATTTTTTGCCCTTCCCTGTGCCCTAGTTTTCACTATATCATTGCTTTGGGAAATTTTGATCTTTACCACCACCTAATTCTGAAGGCATTGTGCAAAAGAGACTTATATTTATTTTGCCTTCAGACTTGTGCATTTTCTTTTGATTTCCTCATCCCATATTCATGTCGAAATTAGGGATCAGAAATACACCTCACATTTTCACCATCCAATAAGTCTAAGGCCATCATTTGATCCGATCCTGACCTCCGATGTTTTATCGGGATTGGAACTCAAATTGCTACTTGACTATACTAAGTTAGTTCGAAAATAAACCATTTTTGTTTCCTGATTTGATCCCCACTTGATAGTCAAGATCGGATCTTGAACTGACACTGACCCTATGAGTAATTTTGAGTTCCTTGAATTTGTGTCACTCTAATTTTGATTTCTGAAATATTGTGATTGGGATCGGAACTTGGAGTCAACTTGTCCTAAATTTCATATCATATGTTGGGTTCCTAACAAAATCCCGATTCTTACGTTTGATACGTTATCAGGATCAGAACTCGGGATGCTACCAAGACTTGTTCATTTTCATAGGGACCACTTTCATGTCATTTCCTGATTTTGACTCTCGATGTTGTCGAGATCAAAAATCGAAAGGTTACTTAAAATTATACTTTCATTTTGGGTATGGTTCCAAATTTCAACCTGATTTTGACTCCCGATATGTTGTCAGGATCGAAACTCGAATAAGATTTTTGCCAAAGTAGTTTTTCAAGTTCCACTGTCTAGTCAAAGTCCGATCCCAATTTTTGAATGCACTATGGGATTGGGTCGTGAAAATTTATCATGTCTTCTAATACTTGAAGGTGTAGGTGCCGAGTCAAGACCCGATCCTGAATTCCGATAGAGTTTAATTTTGTGCTTAAATGGTCAGGTTCTTGGTCCTATCCTGAACCCAAAACCTAAAGATGTTGAACTAGCTTGTTAAATGGAAGTTTATCTTGAATGAATGATGATACAATATGAATGCTTATGGCTTCTCTTCACATATCTTTTTTTTCCTGATAATTGTCGGTGTTGTAGGACAACTAACAGATGTCATCTTCAGAGGAAGAAGTGCCCCCAAAAGGAACATCAAAAGGGAAAAAGCCTAAGAAATTAAAGCCAAAGGAGATCTCGGTCACTTTGAAATACAAGTTTTAAGGAAACCCAGTGCCATCTAAGTTTGGCTCTGAAGTAATGAATATCATAGAAATATTGGTTGGACACTTGGATTTGGTTTAGTTTTGGAAGGAAACTCTCTCACCAGATGCTGCCCCAAGAACTAAAATAATTGCTAATTTAGGATTGACACATGTAGCCACATTCCCCATCTTTGTACAATGCCTTGAGTTTATTCTAACTGTTGCATAGACCTACAATCCAGCTCAAAGGCAATGCATTGATTGTAACACCTTGCCACGTAACCCTAGAGGATGACACAATTATAACAATTTTTTTTTGATAATGCAATAATCATAAGTAAAATGAACTACACTTAATGCATACATTCTCTAAGGTACATGAAAATTCTTACATATGAACCCCATAACATACAAAAGTAAACTAATGCATAGTATCAAAATTATACTCATGAAATAAAGAACATAGATCCAATAACATTAAACTCATTTTCTAAGATTACAAATTACATAATAAAACCATTCATAGATTGTATTCATTCAATATATCAGTTACAAGGCTCATTTCCAAAATGAGATAGATCATACAAATAATATTACAATTAAAATGATACAAAGATTCTCCTCAAATACAAATGAGGAGTAATACATATACATAAGCATCCAACTAATCCAATAGAACACAAGAGATGGAACAAAGCAACAGGAACATGCGAGCTCTCCAATTTAGAATATCCCACCATCACGAACATGAAGTGGAAACCCAACAGTGTAAGGTGCACATTCCACCCAACCAAGTGGTACCCGAAGGCCCACCCCCCATGCTAGGAGATAGTAAAAGGGCTTCCTAGGTATAACCAACAACCTCAAGACACAGGAAACCACAAGACTAAATTATACAAGTACAATACATAATATGAAGGTTACATTGCTTCCAGAGTAAAAAAATCAAGTACATCAACTGAACAATATAAATTGTTGTCATACGAGGAGTGTCATCACAAAGTTTCATGGGTTATCCTCGAAGATCTTCTTAGGCCCTGACCCCCATCTTGGGTTATCCTGATAGCCTCTCACAATCCCCGGCCCCACATACAAACCGATGCAGAGTCAATTATCTTTCAAAGGGACAAGATAATGACCTTGCCATTCCAGACCTTCTTGTCTCATCTCAAGCCTAAATGAGCCCTTGAGCCAATGAGCGGGGAACAATTAACAAGTTAAGTGTTTTAAGGCTACCCTTTCCCCTAGTAATTTTATTTAATTTCCACTGATTTATCTAACTCTCACATGAGTTATTCTGGCACCACTTTGTGTGTCGAACCCCATTGAGAGCCACTCCCCTATTGACAACACAAGGATCTAATCCATAAACCAAGGATAGACAAAGTGCACAAAAAACAAATATTAAATCCCAATCATAATGAAAAAAAAACACATCTCTTTCAAAGTAATAGGATGTTTAAGCTGGATCACAACCAGGTGCACTACCCAAGGAAAACATAGGGCTGGACAAAATATCACAGCAACCCCCACATAATATTACAACATATGGAAAACTTACACATCCACAACTAACATATTTTCTATCTTACATGAATAAAAAACATCATAATTAAATAAGCAATTCAGATAGGTAATAAAACTATCATTATGATTTCCTTAATCTAATTTCCATTCCAAGAAAAACAATAATACATTGCTCAAATAAACTAGCTTAATACAATTTCATTTATAGTCAATAAAGAAATTAAATCTAGTTGTTTAATTCAATTTCCCAATTTACATCTATATAAAAATCAATTTCCCTCATTTTTAAATCATCTCATTTTAAAAACATCTAATTCATGCATTTACATGCACCTATTAAAAAAAATCATTTAAATATATATCTATTTAAATATATATATAATTATATATGTATTTATATATATATATATATATATATATATATTATTTAAATATTTAAAAATTAAATTACAATTTTCCAAACAATATTAAATATATATAAATATATGTGGAGTCAAATCTAATGGATGTGTGGAATCTCACCTTTGAGTTTTCAGTAGTAGAATGTATTTTGGCACGTTTTTCCATCTGAGATCAATGTAAATGGGCGCTATCCCCTTTGATAGCACTTACATATAAAATATATATGTATATATACATATATACATATATACATAAATATATATAAATATATATAAATATATATATGTTTATGCATATAAACATATATTATATTTTATATATTGAAAACCATATATTAAAATCGAATTAGAAAAAGGGCGGATGAAAACCATACATTCACAACCTTCATTGCAGTTGTTTACATAGAAAACCAACCCCCTTATGGGGGTGGCTATGGGGGCAGCCCCCAACCCCCATACATACTTTTTAAAACTTTATGTTTTTTTAAAAAACCCTACGATTTCTTTAAAAATCGCCGTACAAGTTTTCAATCTGGTTTTTTTTTTTAAGATATATTTTAACAGGTATATGTATATATATATATAAAGGATTGCTCCAGATGAGCAATTTTTACAAAAAAATTCTACGAGAGGATATTTGCAAATTTACCTGACGTTTTTAATTTCCCCAACCAAATAAATCTAATTAGAAAAAAAAAACAATAATCTTCTATAGGAAGATCTTTTCCAATACAATTAGAGGTTTTCTTTAAATTTTAATAGGAAGATTGAAATCAATTCCTACAGAGGTTCTCCAATTTTCTATCTAATCATTATGGGAATTCTATTGTTTTAAAAAAATTCATCTTTTCAAAAGAATATAAGAATTTAATCTGAGGCTCTAAAATTTTCGCTAAAATCTTTCCAATTTTTTAAAACATATTTAAGCTTTAAAACAAATAAAATTTTCTTCATTGTATAGGCAATCTTTTCCAAGACAATAACTAATTCTAATAGCCTTTCCGAATTTGTAATTAAATAAAAACAATAAAGAACATGCTTGAAGAATTGAAGTTTGAAGTAGATCCTGACCTTCAGCGTCCAAAATTATCAAAGCCTCTTCCAAAATAATCCTTTTTTCTAGAAAGTTGAAAAATAAAACCAGAGCCAATATCCCGAGAACTTCTTCCAATTTTCAACAACCCTAAAATGCAATTTTCATTCTTGTGAAATAGCCTTTTGCCCTCTTTCAGTTAACACAATAATTCTCTGTGTGAATTATTTACCAACACCAGTTTTCAATTTTCTAAGTCATGTCACAATCCCAAAATATCTTTCCAAATCAAATCCCAAGATATTTGTTTATTTACTAATTTAAAATCAAATATTAATTTTAATTATCCATTCATTTAGATTCACAACTTTATTTAACTAATTTAAATAATTAATTAAATAAAACTTTTATAATCTAACAATTTTAATATCAAATTTAATCACTATGTAAAATAAATTTAATCGAAATAATTAAATTACTTTACACCATAAATTAAATCTAATTAATTAAATAAAATTTAAAGCTTCTAACAACATTAATCATGATTAAATAAATAATCAATTAAAAATATTATAAACATTAATTTCCCATAGAGCATACCTTGCAAATAATTAAATGACAAGGCAAACAAGGACAACATGAAAACAAAGCATGACCAAAACAAGGACTAATGAGACACTGTGACTAGGGTTGTGGTTTGACAAGGAAATCTTGTTACTACCTACCAATCAACTATTTTGTTGGCAATGGACGCGCTATAACCTGTAAATCCAGGTGGAGTTGATGTATTGTACCTGCAATCCTACAATCAAAACATGTGTCACACATGTATATAGATCATGAACAATCACACCATAAAGGGAAAATCGCGGAATCGCAGGGCGCTCGCAAGCGAGTGATGCAATCCCATCCCCTTCACCAATATAGTGTCACATCAAAGCTGATGAAAATAAACCATCAAATAACTACATATAAACATATATCAATAGAAACTCACATAATCAACTATGCTAACCAGAGAGCATGTCATAATCAATAATCATCAATATAGTGTACCATCACATCTCAATATAAAACCCATCATCGCTATAATGTTAGCGATCAAATAACAACATCATAGTATCATAGTCTATCAAAATAAAAGCATTGTCTGAAAACATAAGAAAATCAGAGGAGTGCTACATCCTTCCCCCTAGGATCAAGCTTACTCTTGGAAGCCTTTGAACAAATAGGGATAGAGCTCCCTCATCCTAGTCGCATCCTCCCAGGTAGCCAATGTATCATCTCTCAGATCCCACTCGACCCTAGCCTACTCAATATCTCGACCCCTGAGGGTGAGTCTCCTATGCTATTTGATGGCCATGGGATCCAAAGCCAGCTGCCCGTCCTCTACCTATAAGACATTCCAATCAAGGATGTGAGATATATCAGGGTGGTAAGGCCTGAGTACTGAAGCATGGAATATGTCATGTATGTGCGAGAGACTAGGTGGCAAAGCAAGATGATAAGTTACTGATCCAATCTTCTTAAGAATCTCGAATGGCCTGATGAAGCGAGGTGCAAGCTTAGAGCCCTTCCCATATTGGATTGGACTCTTTTGCGGATGCACTCACAAAAAGACTTGATCACCTACTGCAAACTGATGGTCCACCCGATGCGCATCTGCATACTTTTTCCGTCTATCCTATTCAACAACCAAATGTTCCTTGATTCAGATCACTTACTGCTCCATGTCCTAAATCATCTTAGGACCCAATAGAACTCTATCCTCTAATCGGTCCCAACTCAAAGGAGTTCGACATGGTCATCCATACAATGCTTGGAAAGGAGGCATACCAATCGAACTCTGATAGCTGTTATTATATGCAAACTCCACTAAATGGAGATAGTCCTCCCATCATGTTTGTTGGTCCATCACATACATGTGTAACATATCCTTGAGGATTTGGTTGACCCTCTTGGTCTATCCATCTGTCTCAGGGTGATATGCTGAACTAACATTCAACTGTGTCCCCATCACATGCTGCAATGATGTCCAAAGAGCTGAGGTGAACACATGCTCCCTATTAGAAATGATCGGACGAGGAATACTGCACAACCTAACAATATCTCCCATGAACACTCTAGCAATGAATGAAACATTATAGGATGAACAAATAGGCGAGAAATGTGCTACCTTCTTCAACCTATCCACCATCAACATAATGGCATCGTGTTGTTGCGAAGAGTTGGGTAACCCAACAATGAAATCCAACGAGATTATATCCCATTTCCACTCTGGCACCAAATGTGGCTGCAAAAGTCCTATTGGATGTTAGTGTTTAGCCTTCATTTGCTGACACTCCAAACACCTCGACACAAAGTTAGTGATGTCTCACTTCATACCTGCCTAGAAGTATAGCTATCACAAACCAGCATGCATCTTCTTCACTCCAGGATGAGTTGAATAGGGTGCCTGATGTTCCTCTATCATAACCAAGGTACGAAGATCTCTAAGAGATGGAACATAAATGTGTCCCATGTGTCTCAACAAACCATCTAACTCTGGAGAATAACCTGAGAATCTGACTTCAAGAGTCTGCCCATCTCTATCTCTGATCTCACCTCTTGATACCAACTGTATGCAGGAAGTGTAGAAAGGATCTGACTCCTCAAATCCACACCAAGAGTCACCACTGACAACTCATGTCTCTATCTGCTAACAATGTCAACAACTACATTCTCCTTCCCTTGGATGAACTTCACCTCAAATTCATACTCGCAAAGGAACTCTATCCAGTGCCTCTGCTTGGCATTAAGATTGGGTTGCTTGAAGATGTATTGTACGCTATGATGGTCACTATGCAACTCAAATCTATGACCCAAAAGGAAGTGTCTCCACCTTTTCAAAGTGTGTACTACCGCTGCTAACTCAAGATCATGCGTAGGATAATTCAACTCATGATCCTTGAGTACACAAGACTCATACACTATAACTCAACCATTCTACATCAATACTACTCCTAATCCCTCCAAAGATGTGTCTATACAAACAACAAAATATTAATTAGGATCAGGTATCACAAGAATTAATGCACTGGTCAACCTCTCCTTTAGAGTCTGAAATGTTGCCTCACACTGCTCTAACTAGACAAATCTCTTCCCTTTCCTCTGAAGAGAAGTGATAGGATGTCTTATCCTCAAGAAACCCTAAACAAAGCATTTGCAATAACTTGGTAATCCCATGAAACTGTGTATCTCTTCCACATTAGTGGGCGTAGGACAATCAATGATTGCTTGGATCTTCACAGGATCCACTGCAATACCCTCTCCTAATATCACATGTCCAAGGTAATTAACCTCAGTCTAAAAGAACTCACATTTGGAAAGATTAGTGTACAATTGATTGTCTCTCAAACATTGCAAAACCTACCTCAGATGCTCCTCGTGCTCCTCTACTATCTTGGAATAGATCAATATGTCATCAAGGAATACCAGTGCGAATCTATCAAGAATATGAACAAAAGACTTCGTTCATCAAGCTCATGAATATAGATGGCACATTCGTCAACCCAAATGGTACCACTGTAAGCTTGTAGTGATTGTAACTAGTGCTAAATTTTTTCTTATGAATGTCGAAATCAAATATATGTAGTTGATGGTACCCTAACCTAAGATCAATTTTTGAAAAGACCGTAGCACCTTTGATCTGATCAAACAAATCATCGACCCTAGGTAAGGGATATCGGTTCATGATTGTCACTTTATTCAGCTGACGGTAGTCTATGCACAATTAGAGAGATCCATCCTTCTTCATAAAAATTACTAGTGCTCCCCAAGGTGAAACACTAGGGCGGATGAAACCCTTTGCTAGCAACTCCTCCAACTGAAAGCGAAGCTCCTTAAGCTCCTATGTAGTCATACGGTAAGAATATCATGAAATAGGCTTAGATCCTAGTATAAGATCAATCTTGAAATTGATGTCACGCTGAGGTGGCATCCTTGGAATCTCACTAGGAAATACATCAACATATTGCTGAAGTATGGGGTGGCTATAAAGTGAAACCTTCTCCTCACTATCTCCCAAATCCAAGTCATCTACTATCACTACGAACAACTAACAACCCTGACATGCACATATCTCAACTGCATAGCCAAGATCATCCTCAAAGATATGGGTCTCTGAACTCCCACTATCTCGACCTCCCTATAAGATCAATGCATTGAATTTACTTGTGTCGACAGTCAATGATGGCTCTGTGAGCCTCTAACCAATCCATCCCCAAGACAATTTCATACGACCCCAACGGTATAATATGGAGGTCTACCGTAGTGTGAAAGGATCCAATCTCCAATATACAATCATTTACTAGGGAATGCACTACAACTTTAGCACCAAAGGCCAATTTGACCTACCACCTAATGTCCTGCTTAACTGCCCTTAGTCTACAATGCCCTATGACAGATGATGAAATAAATGAATCTATTGCTCTTGAATCAAATAAAATGATAACCCAATTACCCTATAACATACCCGAAGTCTCTACCACTATGCTCTGATGATCAACCTGGTGGTTGTCAACCACAAAAAATACTTGATGACCTCCACCCGCATATCTAATAGTCGGCTCTAAAGCCACTGGCCTCTGAGTATGACCTAATGTGCCCCTATTGGGACACTATCATGCTATGTGACCCTGTTGGACACAAGAAAAGCATCATGTACCCCTGCCAAATCCTCTACCTCTAAAAGGCGCACTCGACTACTAAATGCTACGCCTATTATAGGTAGATTGTGTACTCTGTGACGATTTCTCATAATTGATGTGTTTGACCTGCCTCCAGTTTCTGTCACCCCTTGACTATATCTATCACCTTGTCTAGGCTGGAAATTCTTCTGTTTCCCCTATGAATTCTGATGCTGACCACTCTGTGTAGGCACCTATTGTGCCGTAGGTGGTCCAGCTCCCTAAGCCCTACTAATACATGAACTAGGTCTTGCAGTTGAAGTACTGCCTATCTATAATCCAATATGTCCACCCAATTCCATCACCAAATTCTCCTCCACTAGTCTGTGCTTCTCTATTGTTGTCTCTATGGTCTTGGGTTTGAAAACCTAAACACCACCACTGATCTAGGCATTTAAGCCCCTAATGAAGTGTTGAACTAGCATGCCCTCATCATCACCAATACCAACGTACTGTTTGATCTAATAGAATATACACTCATATAGTTCTACTGACATGTCTATTTGTTGGAGAGGATGAAACTCATCTCCATGATGCTATCACCAAGTGGTCAGATAGGAATTTGGCTCTCAATCTCTCGATGAACATATCCCAAGAAACTGAGTCAATGTCAATACGGAGCTTCTCCTCCTCCAATCTCCACTAGGTAGATGCAAAGTCTTGCAAGTGCATGATAGCACATATGGCCTTGGTGTTTCTACCATAAGGGTGCATAGAAAAAAACTAGTTCAAGTCTATCAACCATGTCTTGGCCTCTAGTCTGCTACCAAAATCATTGAAAGTGGGCAGACAGGCTCTAAGTAGGTCTCTCATATGAGCAATTGTAACTACCTCCTATTGTGTTGGAACCTCTCTCCTTCTAGGGGATCTCTCTCCCTCACCAATATCTATCTAATCTCTATCCTACCTCGGTCCAAGGTGAGCAAGATTCTCCTCTAGCAATCAACGCAACTAAATGCCCTCGATCCCTTATGGATCATGATTCTGATCACCACATCCCAGAGCATTCTAGGAAGCATGTTGTTCCTCACGATCTGAGTCATGGGGAACATGGGGAGGTAATTCCTACTGACTACCTTTGTGGCTTCCTCCTTGGCCATGACCATGACCTCTACCATGACCTCACCTAGGTGGCATGATCCTTCACAGACATACCAAGGTATAAGACAAGGTAACACAAACTTAAATCCTATGCAACTAATAGCTTAATGGGTTCAACATTATCCCAGAGCACCCAGTGTTTAAACTCGGGCTCTGATACCATGTGTAATGCCCCGCCACATAACCCTAGAGGATGATGCAATTAAAATAGAAGGAGAACAATATTTTTTGATAGTGCAATAACAATAAGTAAAGTGAACTACACTTAATGCATACATCCTCTAAGGTACACGACAACGCTTACATATGAACCCCATAACATACAAACTTAAACTAATCCATAGCATAAAAATTACACTCATGAAATAATCATAAATTGTATTCATTCAATATAGCAGTTACAAGGCTCATTTCCAAAATGAGATCATACAAACAATATTACAATTACAATGATACAAAGATTTTCCCCGAATATAAATGAGGAGTAATACATATACATAAGCATCCAATTGATCCAATAGAACACAAGAGATGGAACAAAGCAATAGGAACATGGGAGCTATCCAATCTGGAATATCCCACCATCATGAACATGAAATGGAAAACCAATGGTGTAAGGTGCTTGTTCCACCCAACCAAGTGGTACCTGAAGGCCTACCCCCCATGCTAGGAGATAGTAAAAGGGCTTCCTAGGTATAACCAACAACCTCAAGGCACAAGCAACCACAAGACTAAACTATACAAGTACAATATATAATATGAAGGTTATATTGCTTCTAGAGTAAAAGAATCAAGTACATCAACTGAACAATATAAAATATTGTCATAGGAGGAGTGTCATCACAAAGTTGCATGGGTTATCCTGGAAGATATTCTTAGGCCCTGACCCCCATCTTGGGTTATCTTGGTAGTCTCTCACGATCCCCTAATACTTTTATTTAATTTCCACTTATTTATCTAACTCTCACATGAGTTATCCTGGCACCACTTTATGTGTCGGCCCCCATTGAGAGCCACTCCCCTATTGACAACACAAGGATCTAATCCATAAACCAAGGGTAGACAAAGTGCACAAAAAATAGATATTAAATCCCAACCATAATGCAAAAAAATAACACATCCTGTTTGTAGTAATTGGATGTTTAAACTGGATCACAACTAGGTGCACTACCCAAGGAAAACATAGGGCTGGACAATATATCACAACAACCCCCACATAATATTACAACATCTGGAAGGCTTACACATTCACAACTAACATATTTCCCAACTTACGTGAATAAAAGACATCGTAATTAAATAAGCAATTCAGGTAGGTAATAAAACTATCATTATGATTTCCTTAATCTAATTTATATTCCAAGAAATACAATAATACATTGCTCAAATAAACTAGCTTAATACAATTTCATTTATAGTCAATAAAGAAATTAAATCTAATTTTTTAATTCGATTTACCAATTTACATCTACATAAAAATCAATTTCCCTCCTTTTTAAAACATCTAATTCGTGAATTTACATGCACCTATTAAAAAAACTCATATATATATATATATATATATATATATATATATATATATATATATATATATATATATATATATATATATATATATAATTATATATGTATTTATATATAATTATACATATATAAATATATTATTTAAATATTTAAAAATTAAATTACAATTTTCCAAATAATATTAAATATATATACATATATATATACAGTTTACATATATATGTTTATGCATATAAACATATATTATATTTTATATATTGAAACCCATATATTAAAATTGAATTAGAAAAAGGGTGGACAAAAACCATATTCACAACCTTCATTGCGGTTGTTTACACAGGCAACCGACCCCTTTATGGTGGCGGCTGTGGGGGCAGCTCCCAACCCCCGTACAAACTTTTTAAAACTTTAAATTTTTTTTAAAAACCCTGCGATTTCTTTAAAAAATGTCGTACAAGTTTTCAATTTGGGTTTTTCTTAAGATATATTTTAACAGGTATATGTATATGTATATATATATCATATATGTATATATAAATGATTGCTCCCGATGAACAATTTTTAGAAAAAAATCTACAGGAGGATATTTGCAAATTTACCTGAGGTTTTTAATTTCCCTAGCCAAATAAATCTAATTGGAAAAAGAAAACAATAATCTTCTACAGGAAGATCTTTTCCAATACAATCAGAGGTTTTCTTCAAATTTGAATAGGAAGATTGAAATTAGTTCCTACAGAGGTTTTCCAATTTTCTATCTAATCATTCTGGGAATTCTATTGTTTTAAAACAATTCATCTTTTCAAAAGAATACAAGAATTTAATTTGAGGCTCTAAATCTTTCATGACAATCTTTCCAATTTTTAAAACATATTTAAGCTTTAAAACAAATAAAATTTTCTTCATTGTAAAGGCAATTTTTTCCACGATAATAACTAATTCTAATAGCCTTTTCCAATTTATAATTAAACAAAAATAATAAAGAACATGTTTCATATGCTTGAAGAATTGAAGTTTGAAGTAGAGCCTTGCCTTCAGATTCCAAAATTATCAAAGTCTCTTCCAAAATAATCCTCTTTTCCAAAAAGTTGAAAAATAAAACTAGAGCCAATATCTCAAGAACTTCTTCCAATTTTCAACAACCCCAAAATACAATTTTCATTCTCATGAAATAGCCTTTTGCCCTCTTTCAGTTAGCGCAATAATTCTCTCCGTGAATTATTTCCCAACACCAGTTTTCTATTTTCTAACTCATGTCACAATCCCAAAATATCTTTCCAAATCAAATCCCAAGATATTTCCTCTTAGATATTTTATAAGATATTTATTTATTTATTAATTTAAAATTAAATATTAATTCTAGTTATCCATTCATTTAGATTCACAATTTTATTTAATTAATTTAAATAATTAATTAAATAAAACTTTTATAATCTAACAATTTCAATATCAAATTTAATCACTATGTAAAATAAACTTAATTGAAATAATTAAAATACTTTACACAATAAATTAAATATAATTAATTAAATCAAATTTAAAGCTTCTAACACCATTAATCATGATTAAATAAATAATCAATTTAAAACATTATAAACATTAATTAACGTTAATTTCCCATAGAGCATACCTTGCAAATAATCAAACGACAAGGAAAACGAGGACAACATGACAACAAAGCATGACCAAAACAAGGACTAATGACACACTGTGACTAGGGTTGTGGTTTGACAAGGAAATGTTGTTACTACCTCCCAATCAACTATTCCATTGGCAATGGACACACTCAAACCTATAAATCTAGGTGGAATCGATGTCTTGTACCTGCAATCCTACAATCAAAACATATGTTGTACATGTATATAGATCATGAACAATCACACCATGAAGGGAAAATCATGGAATCGCAGGGCGCTCGTGAGTGATGCAATCACGTCCCCTTCACCAATACAGTGTCACATCAAAGTTGATGAAACTAAAACATCAAATAAATACAAGTGAACATATATCAATAGAAACTCACATAATCAACTATGCTAACCAGAGAGCATGCCATAATCAATAATCATCAATATAGTATACCATCACAACTCAATATAAAAACCATCATCGCTATAATGTCAATGATCAAATAAAAATGTCATAGTATCATAGTCTATCAAAATAAAAGCATTGTCTAAAAACACAAGCAAATTGGAGCGGTGGTACATTGATCCACAGGGGAATGTAATTATTGACTTAACTCCTACAATGATTAGGCTGGTTTTTGATCCACCTTGCCATCTTAACCCCAAGATCATGTCAGAAGATGAAGCACTTGCACAATAGACACAATATGAGGAGGGGAATAAAGCATTCATTAATAAGAGATGGTTAAAGACAAAGAAGAAGTCAATGAAGAAATTACCACCTAAGTTTAAGAGATCTGATTTCTTAGAGGACATTGATGACATGATCACACTATTGTCACAGTTGTTTGGGAAGAAGGATTCCTGTAGCTTTGAATATTGGATGTTTCCTTTTATTCAACTTATTCTTGATGGAAAACAATATTTGGATTGGGCACAAATTATTTCAAATAACATTCATGATCAATTGTTAAAAGTAGCTAAAACCAACATATTCTATATGACTTCATATGCATTTATTGTGCTACAAGGATGGGTCAATTCCTAGGGTTGAATACTAAAGTGTTGATGGATAGTGGCCCGGATCAGAAGAAAGTATGGGAATATTATGACCAATTAGAGCTTAAAGAAGTGGAGCATCATTTCAAAAGGGTTAATTATGCATTTTTATATGTAGTTATCAATCAACTAATAGGTGATATTGATTTTAGATTGTCTCAAGAGTCAATGGAATTCATTAAACCTTGGGTTTATTGGTTTATCCAATACCCCAAGTCTACCTATTTCAGATTATTCAGGTTTTAAGATCACCCATTCAAATTGCCAAGGTGTTGCAGTGACAAGTGTGTCTTGATGGAATTTTCTCATCAAGCAACTGAAGTAAATGCAATCTTTTATGCACAACACAAAGCTAGTTGTCATTATTTCTCCATAAAATTGGGATTTTATTCTTGTCATTCCTCCATAATGGCAAAGATAGAAACAAAAGAATTCTAGGCCTTGAATTTCAAACACCATACTTCAAGGAAAAAATTTGATCATAAGAAGAAGATGTATGGTCTTTATGCTTCACAGTTTCATTTTCATAGGCCAGTGTTGGAAGATTTTTGGGCTAATTTGTAGGATGAGTTTGAGGTAAGGAAGAGGGTGTATGAAAGGTTAAAAATTCACTAGATGGACTTTGAAGTTATTACAAACATTCCAAATAATATCACTGATGACGGGATTACTTTGGATCCTTGTTATGAAATGGATGAAGTAGGCAAAAAGGACTTGGACCCCATTGATTGGATGGCAAAGGAGGTAACCAAGATTCAGCTGAGGACACAAGAAGTTGTGGAAAGAAGCAAGAAGTGGCTTAAACTCCACCTCAAACAACCAAGAGTGCAAACTTCAAAGAAAAGAAGTTCCAACAGTGAAGTTGTTTCCTCCATAGAGATAAAACAACAATACAAGAGATTAAAGAAAGGTGTTGCAGCAACAGGGGCAGCCACATAAGAGCATGCCTCAATAGAAGAAGAGATTTCATTGCAAAAAATTGATGATGCCTTGAAGAAGGCTAAAGTAACTTATGAAGTAGTTGTTGCAGGAGTTGTTTCAGGTTTCGATACCACGTCTTTGGCCATGGTATATCCAAGAGAACAAATTGTTGAAGAGGCCCTTGTTACTGCACCATCAACGTCAGGAACAAAAACTGTTGAAGAGGAGAGGGTCCCTATAATTGATGTAATAGAATCACCCATCTCTTCAAACTCTGAAAGAACTTCATCTCAAGGAGAAAGACACAAATGGGAGGAGTATTTGAAGAAGGTTGAGGAGGACCCAGGTGAAGAAGGAACTGGTTTTGAAACTGGAAGTTTGTATGGTGAACAATTGGGGTTGAATGAGGTTTTAACTGAAAAGGAGCAGGAGGAGTTGCTAGAAAGTGCCCAGAGGTAAGTTGTTGAGCAATTAGCTCAAGAAGAAGAAGAATAGAGAAAGAAGATGGAAGAGATACCTCAGGAGAAGGAAGATGCAGAAAAACAGGCTCAAGAAGAGTTAGCAACTGAGGCACTAAAGAAGGTTGCAGAAGAAAAGGTTGTTATGGAAGAACAAAGGGAAAAGGAACTAGAACAATAGAGGTTGAGAGACAAAGAGGAGGCTGCTAAGAGGGAAGAAGAGATGAGAAAAATAGAAGAAATTAACGTCCAAAATGAAAGGATGGAACAAGAGAGGTTACAGAAAGAACAAGAAGACCAACAAAAGGCTTCTTCCAAGTAAACCGTTGTAGTAACTTCTTCTACACCTTCATCCTCAACACCGCCTAGTGTTCAAAAAATAACTACTCAGCCAGCTGATCCCACTTGGATCAAGTTGAATCTGGAAAAGAGACAACAAATTCAACCTCAACCTATGGTGTGGGATGACATGATAAAATAAATTGAGAAGGTGAAGCATAAGAAGAAAGCTTGTGTTGTCCATTGCACAAAATTGACTGATGAAGGGGATATAATAGCTAAAATTTCCACCCCAATTGCTGATAAAGATGACAGAGAATTGCAAGCTAAGGACTATCAAATAAGCATTGTCAATTTAAGGAAGCATACTAGAAATCGACAAATGAACTTGATTGGTATTCTTGCCACCACCACCAAATCAAGATTAATAAAAGATAAGCAGGACAAAGATGAAATCAAGTCTCAATTAGCATAGGTGAAGAATTTCATGAGGGAATTAACTACATCTACATCGGAGCCATCACCAAGTTTTGAAGCTCCTATTCTAATGAGCAGGAAAGAGGTAGAAGATTTGATTAAAATGAGAAAGAAGGCTACCTAGTTTGATAATTGGTTTAATGTTTTCAAGTCTGACATTGATAAGCATTTAGATGAAGGGTTTAAAAATTATCATGCATGCTTGGCCTTAGTTAAGATAATAGAAGAATCTATAAGGAAATGGTTGGAAGAAGAAGAGAAGCTCAAGAAGTACTTGGGAAAACTCAAGGTGATTGAGAAAATTTATGATGAAGAGTTGGTCCAGTCACAGATTTTGGGTGATGAGAGCCTTGAATATATTTCAAAGTCCATTAATGTATCTATTTTCAAAACACATAATCTCATTGAACAAAGGATAGATATTCATAAAGGTATTCATGAGATATGGGATAATGCAAGTATATTTGAAAACATTGTTGTAAAGCTCATTGATAAGGTTTTACCTCCAGATCAAAGACTTGAATCATTAGGGGAAATAAAAGATGCTTGGGAGGTGAGGCTTAAAAAATTAATGAAAGGAGACACTACTGAGTTAACTCTCATGGATAGGCTACCAGATATTAGATGTAACATGAGGTGGGAAATCACAGATATTGGCTAGTTAAGGGAAGTAATTGTTGCAGTGGAAAAGAGATTTGAGGAGTCAAAGTTCAAAGCTGACTAGGTCGATGGACCCGATGATGATGCCTTAAAATAGATTTTCTATAACTATGATGAATATCATGAGGATGATAAATAAAGGAGAATATTTTGTTCGAGAAGGAAGGAGTCAACATGGTCAACCAGTTCAAGCACCCTTTTTGTTAACAACAACACTTCCATGTCACTTTTTGAGCAGGTGGACGCCCCCCATATCAATTGATGACTCAGAGATAAAGTGAAGTGATCAAAAAGAGATAAAGTTGGAATATCATGTTAAATTTTGGCTAAGTTGACACATGGCGCACCCCTTTTCAGCTCCTTTAGTTCAGCAGAAAGCAAACTTAGGCTTGACTAGGTGTTCCTATAATTGTGGATCTGGGCCCCAAATTTATGGATCTTGATTTTTTTTATGGAGTTAATGTTAATTTGGTCTATATTATAGAATTCTCTCCTCATTGTAAAGGGTTGGCCAATTGAAGTCTGATTAGCTACCTAAAGATTATAATTTTAAGCTTTTACAGTTATTTTTACAACTTTCATGCAAAAATACACTCAGACACTTTTTATAGTTTTTAATAGAAGTAGTTTTATTTTCAAAAGTTTTTGTAGCTTAACGACGATGTTGATAAACAATGGTTATTCGTATGTCAATGCTTGTTGTGCATAAATGTTTCTTATTTGATGAAAATCAATAGAAGAATCTGAAATTGAAACCATTTTATTGCATTATCTGTGAATGATGTTCCTTGATATTTGTTGATTTGTTAATTCTGATAATGAGCTTGTGATATAAGTGATGATGAATGGTTGTGTGATTTAAATTTTAACTGTGAATGGATGCAATGGTATGGATCATTTCATAAATTATATTGTTCAACAATTTGGTTAATTAGGAAGGCACTCATTGTTAGAATCGCATGTCTAAATTAAAGAAATTTGTGTTCATGTTTTGTTGTCCCAAAGCCTTGGCCGATCTTTTGCTATTTATTTAAACCCCCAACGCTAAATTATTTTGTATTGTCTAGTTTTTACTTGTTTACCAGTAGGCCCCTTGAATATTACAGCCTCATTAACCACTCAACGAAATAGTAATATTGTGATCCAACATCTAGGACCTTGGAAGGTGATTGATTTAAAAATTATTTGTCTTTTCCAAGAGAGGCAAGGTGATTACATCTTTCCTGCGTGTTGTTGTGTCAATTTGGCCATCAACAAGAAGCATTTAATCAATATTTGAAATAAGAAAACCCATAAAATAAAAATAATAATACTAGATGAGCATGGAGAAACCATTTTGGAAAAAACTCCACCATCAAAGAGAACACACATCTATATTAATTTAATGACAATGTGTTACAATAATACATCCAACTTCTCTCCTTAATTTACCAACATTTTAGTAGTGTGACCATACGCATAATGATCATTGAAAAAATTGTCTCATGCCTCCAACATACAAACAAAATGGTAACAACAAACCATAATAGGTTTACAAAATAATTGATGAAAAACATGGTCCCAAATAGGGAACTCAAATGCAAGTAAAAAATTATAATATCTTATTCATGAACAACATCTTCTAAGAACATATGTAACCCCCTTCATCACTCTTACATGTCATAGACACCCTTATTACTTTTGTAGACACAAATTACAAATTCTAGAAATTCCATAATGAAATGGCTAACTAATTTTTTTTGATGAATAGGTGCTAGACTCAATTGATATTTAAAAAATACATATATTCACAAAAAAGGTGGGTATTAAAAAGGCGCACCCTAGAAAGTCACATGGGCTCAACCCATAAACATAAAAACATGAAAAATAATAGTCACTTAAGCGACGAGAGAAATACAAGCAGAGGGGGGAGGGTCCTTGTCGTTTGACCTACCCCATACAACAGTGGGGTCTAGAGTGATGTTAGGAGGATCCCATCTATTGTCATCATTGACTTTATCTTCTTTCCATGTAGGAGAAATCACCAAATCCAAATACAAGAGCCATTTGGAAGAGTTAGTAGGAGACCAACCAGGAGCTCCACCAGAAGGCCAACCAACAACATCACTACTAGAAGATCCTCTCAAAGGCCACCCTAAAGAAACCCAAGGAGAGGAGAGAAAATGATTATGTGATAGTGAATCATTTTGATGTTGAGCTTGAGCGAGGGGACAAGGACGAGCCACTTGAGACTCCTAGGATGAGCACTCCTACTTTGGTGGTGCCCCCAAGAGGGCGAATGACTCTGGGAAGAAGAAGGAGAAGGTGAAACACGAACAATAGTGTAGGGGGCATACACTCAATGCTCTAGGAGCTCTTGAAGGTGAGCCACTTTGAGTCTAGCTTTATTATCTTGCACTTGAATATGTAGTAACACATTAGAGCATATAGTAGCTTTAACAAAAACTGAAACATGCTTATTAATTTGGCTATGAGAAAACATAACAAAATCCCTATCTTTTAAAATGCTAAAGAGAATTTATACCCTGAAAATGTGCCAAACTTGGTTATATTTGTGGGGAATGCATGGCTAATCCCCCGAAGGAACCATATTCCAAGAGAAAAGCTTTGGCCAAAAGGGCTAAAATAAATCATGAATCTAATTCCACAACTATTGATCTCTGAAGTAGAACCAAAAGAGGTGTTTAAAAGTCCCTGGTTTCCCAAAAATGGGTAGCAAGGGTTGGGAACCCCAAGGTGGGTGTGCTTAGAACCCATAGGTAAGCCTTGGAAAAAAATACATCGAACAAAGTAGGCAAGCTTGGGCTCAACAAAAAAAACCCACATATTGATGAATCTATGATGTCAAACTAAAATAGGTGACTCCAAGTGCCATCTCTAGTTCAAACTCTTAACCATCAAAAGATGAGGAAAAATCCACTAGTACCCAAGCTGAGGCTTGTAATTCCTAAAAGCAGTGTTTTGACACCACTTCCAATCTTTCCATTAAGGTTTGGAGTAATGAATGCCAATTTTATAAAGCATATCAACCAAAATGAAATTGATGGCTCCTTCAAAGGTTTCCCAGTTTGAAGAAGTTAAGTTGAACTCAGCTTTGAAAACTTCCTAGAACATGATTCTCATTGTGGGTCTGGAGAAAAAATCCTTTCAAGTTTGAATGCCTTTCTTGTGAAATTTCTAGGGTTTTGAGCCAAGGAAACTTGGAAAGAGATTTTCTGAGATTGGCAAACATAGGAGACCACCAAATATTGTGTTGGTTAAAATATAACCCTTCTCAAAATCTAGTCTCGCTCCAACTAAGCTAGGGTTTAATGGCTTCCCAGGAATGCCAAATGCTTTTGTTAATAAAAGTTCCCTTAATTTGGACATGATGTTTCATTATGAGAAGGGTATGAAGACTAATCACTTTCCAAGTAGGCTTGTGAATGAGATATCCCAAGGAAATACAATATCTAAGGATAATATTCCAGGATTCATTTCCAGTGAGGGCTCAGATAATCCATTTGGTGCATAGATAAATCCCTAGACATTGTGTGGCCAACAAGCCAAGGTCACCAGAATCCCTGGGAAGGCAGTAAAATTCCCAAGCAACCCGATGGAATCATTTGTGTGTCTTAGAAGAGGCCCAAATAAAATCCCTAAGTAGCTTCTCTAGCTTTGTGTACAAGGCTTTCAAAGGGGCCCAACATTAAGAATAATAAACATGAGTGACAACTAAAATTTTAGAGAACACCTAGAATTTCCCAGTAAGGGAAAGCGGCTTGGTGATACAAAGAGATAGTTTTTGCTTGATTCTATTGAGAACTACTTTCCATAAGTCCACTGGAGAATCTTGAAAGTCAAAGGGAATGCCAAGGAATATAAAAATTCCCCTTGATTGATCAATTTCCATCCAAATTGTTGCATCCATGGAGGCCTAGGGAGAATGGTCTTCGAATAACATTGAGTTTTGTGCCATTGAATAACAAATCTAGAAGCCAGACAAAAACTATCCAAGCATTTGAGGGAAGCCTTCATGTTGTCTTCATCTTCTAGCAAATTTTAAAAAATAATCATCGACAAAATGGCCATTAACAAGCTGAGCCAAAAAATTAGGCAAGGTGATCCCCTTAACCAAACCATGGGAGACTGAATGAGCCAAGAGATATCCAAAGCCTTCAACTGTGAGGACATACAAAGAACGGGAAAGAGGGAAACCTTCACGAATGGAATGAAACAAACCAAAATATTGGAATTGGTGGTCACTAATGGTAATTCAAGATGACGCATAAATAAAAAGCGTTCTCACATATTGAATGAAATCGATACCAAAACCCAAAGCAAAAAGCATAGCAAGAATGAAGGGCCACTCTGTGCAGTTATATGCTTTACAAAAATAATTTTTAAAAATGGCTTTTTGTTGGGAGCGCTTGGCCCACTCCATACCTTCGCAAACATCAATTATATTATCTAGAATAAACTTGGATTCAATAAACCCAATTTTCTCTAGGTGAATGATTTGAGGGAGAAGGTGCAAAATTTTCAAAGCAAGACCTTTTGCTATGATTTTGTAGGAGACATTGAGGAGCGCGAAGGGACGCCAGTTATAGATGTCTTTAGGATCACCAATTTAGGTGTGAATTTTATATTTCCTTTGTTAATAAGATGACCTAGGGATTTGGAGTGAGATGCTTCCAAATAAACCTTATGCAGATCTTCTCCCACATAGTCCCAAAGGGTTTTGTAAAACTCACAAGGGAAACCATCAATTCCCAGGGATTTTTCATCAACCATAGTGTTCATAGCTTCCTTGAGGGCCTTAATGGTGAGTAATTACTTGTAAAAAGTATTCTAAGCAGAAGAAAGCCTATTAGGCACAACTCTGAAACATTCTTGGAGAGCACTCACATGCTTAGGAGTGTGATCTTGGGTGGTGAAGAATTTTTCATAATGCCTAACAAAGGCTTGGAGAATGTTCAAAAAATATTTGAGAACTTTTTTTCCTTTCTTGATTTGATTGATGCAATGTGAAGTGTGCCAAGATCAAAGAGAAAGTAAAATTTACTTTGAGGCATGATCACCAATTTTAAGCTAGTGAATTTTGGCTTTGATTTGAGCACCCCTTGCAACATAGCTATCAACAACTTCATTTTGATGTCTTAACTCCACAAATCTTATAAATTGCAAGGTCAAGGATAAAGGGTTGGTCTCCAAGGCTTCCATGGAATTTTAGAGATCTGAGGTGGTATCCTTGTATGAACTCTTGTGAAAAATGGCTAGTTGATGCCCACAGATGTAGAGAAACTGCACAATGTGGTTAATGACATTATTCCACCAATCAATCTACCTTGAGGTGTGAATGGTTCTGCACTTGAGGTTCCAAACTATTTTGATGTGGGCCAAAGTGGGCTAGTGACTGAGAAAGGAAGTATTCAAAAAAAATTGAGACCTACAAGGATGAGACAAGCCCACTTGCCAATCAATTATGAAATTAATGGGAAAGTGGTCTAACAAGGTCACATCAGGCAATGCATTAACCAAAAGAGGAGAAAAAATGGTAAAGGAGAAAAAATATTGAGCGAATATCATTACATGATCAAGATGCTTGAAAATTCTTTCAAGCCTAACCCAAAAGCTGTTCCATGTATGCCATAAATAATGACAATGGTGGTGACCTATATTGGGGTCGAAAAGACCCAATTTATTATACATGTAAGGCCATGCCTCTCTCTCACTAGCTACCAACTGAAAAGGAAAAGTACCCTCTTTATCATATGCCACCTCAACCATATTAAAGTCACCACATAGAACCCAAAAGAAACTAGAAGAGAATTGACGATCCATTGGTAGAGAAGAGATCTTTCAACAACATCATTAGAGGCATAAACGTTAATAATCCCAAAGGAATAATTATTAATATTTAGAAGGACCCAAATCGATTGATGTGTGGGATCAGACCCATGATCCATGATGCAATCATGCCACCATGGTGATAAGAGGGTGACAACCCCTCCATGACCGACAACATGACAAGTGGAGAACATCATAATTTTTGGCCAAATAACTCAGCATGCAAAAGATAAGGAAAAATAAGAAAATTTAACTTCTTTAAGACATAATACATCAATGCTAGGATGTTTCTAAAGAGTATCCCTAACAAAATACTTCTTGGAAAGGTTAATGAGACCTTAAACATTCCAAGAGAGAAAATTAATGTATGGGGCTCGATCATGTCATCGAAGTCTAGCTCTTCCAGAGAGGAAAAGTGATTCTATAAAAAATATTGTGGTATTGACCCCAATTGGAGTGGAGGAGAGGAAATTATTTAATTTTCTGCAACAAATTCTCCTTCCTTGAGCTATTTGGAAGGGATGTGAGATCTCCTAAGAGACCCTATAGCAAGAGAAGGAACAAATGGTTGAACTATCAACACATACACTGGTTGTGGTGTTGTAGAGAGCCTTGGTTGAGTGAGTGTATCCTTTGTAGTTTTATACATCTCCTTCTCCTTCTTTGAATGGTTTGAAACCTCAACTGAAGGCTCCAAAGCCTTAGTTGTCCACCTTGAAGGGCCATTAGACTTGTTCTTCTAGTTTGTCATAATAATCCATTTTTATTCCATTTTGGAGGCAAGACCTTCTACATTCCATGATATTTCTCAATTTCTCATGGCAGAGACTTAACTCTAGGGGCAACAAGAGGGAAATCTTTGATCTTATGATCATTATATTGACATATAAAACAAGTATTCAAAAAATTTAAATATAAAATCATCTAGGTGTGTCAAGAGTTGTCAATTTAAATATCTATAGAATCTTCAACACAGACTCACTTTTGAGGACAAGTAGGGTAAAACTGGTTGGATTAAATACAAATAACCTTCCCCAAGGAAGATGATATGAGGTGTAAAAAATGCACACAAGGAAAGGGGAGGCCAAGAAACTCAATCTAGATTAGGACCCTTAAATTCTTGTCATTAGGGAGAAAAAAATCTTGAGTCCATGGTTGGAAGACCAACAAAGAGGACCAAACATACCATGTACCATGGTTCAGGATCACCTGAGCATGATTTACTTTAGTGAAATGGAAAAGGAAGAACCCTTTGGTCAGGTTTTGGACCATATCAAGTCGGACCCCGTGAGGGACCCAATTTTTGTGTACCCACTCTTTTAGCACACTTTTAGGGAGAGACCTCCCAACAAATATCCTATAAGAGTATGTTGTTCTAACTATTGACATGTAGTATCAAATTATGGGATGGGAAGCACCACATCTGAAGGGGAGTCAGAAGACTTACCTCATAAAAAACCTTTGAGACAAATTTCCAGGGTCACTTATTCAGAGGAGGTTCCATTGTGCAGATTTTTCAAACTTCCAACACTAGTAAGAATTGTTGGGTTGAAGTTGGTTGAGGCCATTTTAAAAATAACAAAAAGCTACAATAAATTTGGTAGCACTTGGGATGGGAAAATCCTACACCTATGGTGCAATATGACATAATAAAAGCCAAGGATGACCGCAAAGTCAAGAAACCCTAGTAGAGAATTGTACCCTCCCCAAACAACTATCTGCTAACTAATTTTGACTCCACTATTCATAACAATATTCTTTGCACTTCCCACTATATCTCCCAAGTAGTACATTAAGAAGATGCTCAATAAATCTTATGATGACTAATGTAACTTCTTTTGACTTTAACCTCCCTTGTTAATGCTACTAGAATACTATTCCAAGTTACAATGAGAATAATAATTAAAATATTATCTCTCAACCATCTATATAGAAATTTAGGTACCCATTCCCAAGATGTTGGAAATACAATTTCTAGTATATAGGATTTCAAGGCTAATAAAATATTCTACTAACATTCTATCACTTAAAATTATATATTATGATGACATAAACATGAAACATGAAATAAATTAAGTATAGGATACAAGGCCTATGACCTCTTTGCACCAAGATAATTTATTTGTGATCACTATTTTTCAAGTGAATTTAGAACATTCTCCAAATTATCAAACTTTTGAATCATAAACTTAAAATTCTAAACCATATCATAAATTAGTGATATAAAAATCAATATTCATAGTTTGAGCATGACACATGTGGTTCCTAATCAAATAGATAACACTCTAACTATCATCTTATCGAAACCACCTTACAATCAAAATCAATTCTTGAACATAGTACATAAATAGTGAAAATATCTCTTTATAGGAATGCATCCAAGCTATATACTCTATTTAAATAGAATATGAAGCAACCATTGGCTACTTCTTACTCATATAACTAACAACACTAGTAAACATAGAAAACACAACCACTAGTGGACCTTCAATTCTCTAAGTCACTTGCTCAATCAACATAAATAAAGCCTCATATATAATAACTTGTCTAGATCATTTTTTTTTAGGAAAAAGGCATAATGCCTATATAATATATTTATATATAAAAGGAAAGTACAAAAAAGAAGTCAAGCTATATCACCAGCCAAGCTACATCATCTAGTATCAAATAGAGAAAGTTTCATGTAGGCTACAAACTAAACCCCTTCAATGTGAATAGGGGAGCAAAAGGCAGGTGCTAGAGACATTTTGAAGTAAGGTTTCTTCCTTTTCTGCACAAGAGTCCAATTGTTGTCCATAGAAACCTTCTCAAAAACTGAAAATATACATGATGGAATGTACCGATCCTAATCCTCTATATGATTCTTTTGTTTCACAACTTCCCCATGATTCCCAAGCTTGTTTGGTTTCTAACCTTGTGGAAGTGTGTCAAACTTCACATCAGATTTTACTGTTGGAGCCACGAATGAAGCAGATTTCGTCCCAAGTGGAAGTGAATTTTTATGTTGTTGTTGAAAGGTGACATCCTTCACATCAGATTTTTCTGGAAGAGTCTCTGATGCTGGAAGAGTTGTTGATGAAGCAGAAGAATCAGTTACTTTTTTCCCAAGTGGATAGGGATTTGAGAGGACATTTTCCATCATGATTGTTGTTTTTTAACTGATTTATCTTTAATGTGACATGTTGCAACCTCATGACCTATTTAAAAAAATCTCCTGCATTAGAAGGGAAGACCTTCATAATCCAACAGTTGAGTCCAGGAATGACCAACATCTTTTAGAATTATATTAGCAGGTAGATCCTTGGAAAGATCCAAGTGCACTAAAATTCAAGTAAAATTAGTGTGGGAAAAATCCATAGTTTTCTTGTCTACAACCAAGAAAGAACCTAAAGAATTACCAATAGATTTGAAATAGGACTAGAGCCAAAATTGAAGTGGAAGATTTAGAAGCTGAACCCAAACTGACATAATGTTGAATGATTTAGAAGAAGAGTTGAAGGTTGGGTTCCAAGGTTTGATAAAAAGATAGTGTTGCTTCCAAGACCCATGGTGGTCAAATAAGATGGAATCCCTATCTTTGGTGGAGTCAAAAGCAACAATGAAAAAACCCTGAGCATTGAGAATTTTTTTTGGAGCATTTTGTAATAAGGGGTGCTAGTTTTCTTTTATCCAATTGTTCATATCTGAAACAAATGGCCAAAATTGATGAAAATGACATATTAAGGCCTGAGAAGAGAAATGTTCCTTTTCATGCAACACTTCATCCCCAAACTCCAGGATAGGGGATTCCTCTACACATTTGAGGGATTTAAATCCCAAACTCATGTGACCTCTTAAATCAAAAACAAATGATACAAGAGGCACCTGAGTATTTGCACATACCTTTGATTTGAAAGAAGCAACAAATCTTTCAATGGAACTTTAGATTTTGAAAAACTCATCTCATGCAGTTTGAAAGAGCCATCAGAACTTTCGCTGGAGATCCCAGATTTTAGGTAACTCTTTTCATTGGATGTATTTGACCTTGCTTCATTTTTGGAAGGATGTTGAGAAGAATCTAGATTCCCCAACAAAGAAGTAGGCTTAGGAACCATAGATGAGGGGAAAAATCTCCATGACGACCGCAAGCTAATTCTAGGGCTCATAGAAGCAGTCGAAGAAGAAGAAATACCAACCAACCATGTTGAAGAGGGGCACTTACTTCCTATCAATGAAGGGAATCAACATGAGGGCACCAAAGGATGTGAACCACCAACCATATTATCTAATAGTATAGTGTTAAACCTAACTGACCATACAAGAGATAATCCTTTGGAGTCACCTTCTGAGAAAGCAACATGAAGCCCTAATGGACGAGCAGGGGAAGAATAAATCAGAGCATTTGCGACATCCTTTTTGGGCGTTTTGGGTTTAACCTTCACCTTTGGAGTAGATGGGTGAAGTCTGTTGTAGGGAGGAAAAATACATAAACCTTTGAAAAATGTAGGAGTCATTGTAGAAGTTGTTGCTACAGCCATCCCATTCATTCGTGCAACAACCAAAAAACCTAGCAGGTGACCAGGAGAAGAACCATCACACATTTGCAGGCACTAATCAAAAGCAAAGCTAATGGCTGAATCACCAAGCATGGGAGCCACAATAGAGAGACGAGATCTCCAAGACGACACCAACAAGTCGTTGCTAGTCGTTGCAAGGAGCTGTTGGAGGGGCTTGGTTGCAGGGAGTCGTTGGAGGGGAACCAAAGTGGGAGTCATAGCCACTAGCTCCTTATTGGAATAAATCTAGTCTAGATAATTATTAATATGATAAAACAAGAAATAAATAGTTGGAAATCCCTTACAAATATTTAAATACACTCTTAATAGAAGTCTAATACTCTTTACCATAGTTAGACAAAAACCTATTAAGAACTCTCGCTACTTGGGAAATATCTAGTTCAATACAAACCATTGCATACATTAGGCTACCAAATATACTAGCATAAGGCACATTATGCATATCCTTAAAATTATAATTTGACTTATGACATGTATCCTATGAAGTATTAATACCTATAGGTAAAGGAATACTCACTAGTTTACAATCACACATAGAAAAACACCACAAAATAGTGTCAACATATTTATTTTACTCAAGCCAAAGTTTTTTGTGAACTTAGTCCCCAATAATCCACCCCAAAAATGAGTTTTTAAGCCCTTAGATCCTTCATATCAAACACACCAAAAACTTGAGTTTTATTTCTAATCATTGTATTTCTATTAAAATATGAACATGTCATCGGCATACAAAATAATAACTAGAATTTGATAAAAATTAATTTTTGTGTAAATAAAATGATTATTCATTTTTAATGAAACTTAACTATAATTTAAAAGCATCAAAACTTTGATATCACATCTAAGAAAAGTGTTTCAAACTATACAATGACCATTTTAATTTATGAACCAACATTTATTTTCATTTACCATAAATTCATTAGGCTATCATATGCAAAATTTCTCTTCAACATTCTCATGCAAGAAGGTAGTTCTCATATTCATTTTCCCTACTTCAAAATCAAAAGCAACAACAATAGAAAGTAAGAATCTAATGAAATACAAATTATTGTCAAGAGAGAAAATTTTAGAAAAATTAACACCTCTCTAGAATTCTCCTTTAGCCACTAGTCTAGCCTTATACATATCTAACTTATTGTATACTCTAAAATTCTTCTTGACAAACCCCTTGCAACTAATGGGTTTTCTTCCCTAAGGAAAAATCACAAGATCCTATGTATGAAATCTATACAAGGACATTATCTCCTCTTGCATGAACTTCATCCAAGAATCATGCTCATTTGAAGAGATATCATCCTTAAAGGATATTAGTTCATCATTAATACATGAAAAATAAAATACACAACAAAAACATAGTGGGTTATAAATGTCAAATATATATATTATTTTGGATTATCTCAAGGGTGTTGGAAACAAGCTACACTGAGAGGGGGGGTGATCAATGTTGTGAAAAAGTTAACTTTATTAACCTTTATCTTCAAAGCATTTACAACATTCAACCATAATGCATAAACATGAAGCAAATGAACACAACACCATAACACAAGGATTTTTACATGGAAACCCTATTAGGGGAAAAACCACGGTGAATGACCAATCCACAATTTAATCTAAGTATACTCAAATGAATTTTACAATAGGGGGAATGCACTTGCATTCGAGCACACTACCTAGAGCTCACTTCTCAAAGGGAAGGCTCACTACCTTACATAGACATTCAAATTAAAACCATCTAAGAGTTTGAACTGAGAAAAATAGCATCTACATATGCTTAATTATAGTTCCGATTAGGCACAATATTCAATCTTTTGTCCTACAGACTGATTTTGCACTTCTACTTTGTTCTGCTCACACTCGCAACGCAGATTCTTTATGCGCAAGTGAAACTGTGCATTATCGCTCTTTTACTTTGCTCTAATTTGCAATTCCCATCAACACACACTTCATACACCATCCAAAATGATACAGATGATCTTATATATATATCCGCAATTTAGAGTTCAATTACAATATGTCGGCTTCAATAGAACAAAAGAATATTTACATCTGTCGGCTCAAATCATGAATAATATGGAATGTGTATCCACAATGGTCAACCAAAACTTGGCTAGGACCCAAAAAAAGATTCATGAACACAAAAAACCTTAACTAATTACTTCCCATACATCCACGACATGATACATTTAAGAAGTTGGCTCCAGTACTGATAAAACAAAGAATTAGCCAACTAGATCTTCTAACTCACACAAGGATTGATATGAGCCACCAAGAATTACTAGAAGTAGATATTATACACGAAAAAACATTTCTTGAGATGTGCAACACAAAAGAATAATAGAAGATCTTCATACAGATCGATGAACATTGAGCTATTGGATGCCCTGGTCTTCCTTGTCAATCTTCAATCTATCTACCGGTATGATTGAATGATGATGTGTGTATTTGATCATCAATTAGGGTTTCCATCAATGAAAACACGAAATGATACTAGTAGTGTCTCTTGCCAACAATCTCCCCCTTTGGCATTGATGGCAACACTTAGTGAAAAATGACTAAGTGTCAGATCAGTACCAAGATAAACTGCACTGTCATCCCCAAAATTCCAAAAATATAATTCTCCCCCTAAGATGATTATGCATTTTTCACTCCACTATTCTCCCCCTTGGACATCAATGACAAAGGCAGGGATTCACATACCAAAAATGGATCAAACAAAACTGTTATACAAAAATGCTTCTTTAACTTACATAAGTTGGAAAATGTCTACAAAGTCTTTCTTCAGCTAGATTAGATTTGTGTCCCAAACTCTTTTGAGAATCTCTAGGATTGTTATGTGACCAATATTAGGTAGGATTGTGTCTCTGCAGATTCCAAGTTGGTTGGATCACCAATTGCCATAGTGTCTTCTCCTCCCTTTAGAGTGCTTGAAATTATCTCAATTTTTGGACCAATTAGGCCTCTAAGTTCACATGCTCTTGCAAATTTTTTGTCATTCTCATGCTTCAAGATTTTTATTTTTTCAAGAAAAGACATCACTTCACCTTCTATCTTTCCAACACCACCAGTTAGAGGATAAAATGCTTCAGAAATAGTACTTAATTGATTTTCTAGATCCTTAAACTTTTTCTCATTAGCTTCAATAAATTTTGAAAAAGACAAACATGATTTGTAAATCTTTCCACCTTCTGATAGAGCATTCTGTACATTCTTCACACATGTGGCTAAAAAGGTTTTATCTTTAGCAATCATTTCTTTCAATCCAATAAACCTTTTGACATCAAATTCTTTCTGCACTTTCGGCATAGCTGATTTCTCAAGTGAATCAAAGTGAGTACTTACAGAGTTGATAAGCTTCGTTAATTCACCAAAGGAGGAACTGGTTGGATATTTCACATGAGTGGGAATTATCTTTTCCAAGACTCCAGATGCAAGATTTAGAAGTCCATTGTCCTCAATGTGGGACTTCAACAGTTCTTCTCTGGCTTTCGCTTGAGCAAATGAAGTTACCTTCATTTTATGAATTGGACTCAAGGTAGATAGGTCAATAGGACCTTCAATCAATTTCTTCTTTTTGTTCAACCAAAAATTTCTTCACTGCCTCAGAAGTGTCTCTTGCTTCAACTGGAGCTTCCTTTACATCAACTATCTTCTCTTCAACCATAGCTTCCTCAGTTGTAGGTTTTGATTTATCTTGAGGGATCTCCACTTTGTCAACTGATACATTTTTAGGTATCTCAACTTCCATAGGAATTTCTGTGTTTTCCACTACAGGTGGAATCTGTGAATCCTCAGTTGTCTCAAAATTTTCTTCTTCTGCTTCCCTTACTAGACCAGATGGGGCATCTTCAACATGTGATTCCTTAGCAACAACATCAATTCTATCATTTAACAGTATCTCCCTCAGGATTTGCTTAGTTTCTTTTGTAACTTCATCAGTTAGACCGATCATTAGCTTATTCACCCTTGTTTTTCTTTTAAATTTATTTTTGGCTTTACTCAAGAGTGCCTGCATATCATCCATAGATATTACCAGACACAATTCTATAAGGATCCTTTGTCTCATATTCTTTTATTTTTTTCTAGCATTGAGTCTCCTCATTTCCAGAATGTCATATAGAATTTTGGGTAAATTAGGCATAATTTCAATCAAAACTTTATTAAAAATATTCATATTTTTTATTGTTGCTTCTTCAAGAATTCTTTTATCAGATTTACCAAAAGACTCATACCATTTAGAGAGTGGCTTGAGATTTCCACCCTTAACTAAAGCCTTTTCAACTTCCTCTACTGACATACCTGGATTGTCAGTTTTTGCCTTCTTCTTTGCTTGGTCATCTCCACTGAAGGGTTTTCTTTTTATAACTATTGGTGCCTTGATGTTTGATTTCTCTGACTTCTTCATTAAAATATGTCACTTCATCCTTAGAGACTGCCACATAGACTTTTTTTCTCTTATCTTTCTTCCTCTTACCTTCTTTACTAGATCTCTTAGATTCAGTTTTCAAAAGGATTGATTTTGTTGCAGGGGTTGAATGGGATGTAGAGCTTCTAGTTGATCTAGCTCAGGAAAATGGTGCTGCCGGACCAGCTGATTGAGTTTTTGCTGCCTGCTTAGCTGATTCTTTTTTTGCTTAAGGTCTTCCCTTTTCTTTCTAGCTTCTTTTAATTTCTTTGTGGATATGCCCAAACTTTTTGAAGGACTTCTACCTCTTTTCTAACTCTTTTGGTTACCATAGGTTTCCTAAGCTCATTGTGAACCTATATGTCCTTTTCAGCATAGGTACCAAACCTCTCTTCTGCCAGATCCAGAGGTTTACTTAGTAGGTGTTGTGCATACATATTCAAAAATTTCTCTTCAACTTCATACCCCATAGGCATGATCCAAATTGTAATGGGATCAGCAACTTCCATCATACATTGATCAATACCTACCATGAAGCAAATTGTATCCTTGTATTTCTCTACAATGGAAGTGAGAATCCTCTCTCTATCTTGAATCATAGTCTAATTTTTTTTGAAGTATCCCTAGATAGTGGCATTATTTGTCTTAGAGTGCATATCTGTGAAGGCGATCTTTGATCTGAGTAGCTACCAGTATGTCTTTTTTCCAGTGAATCTTTCTGAATCCTGGAACCTCACCCATGAAATAAAAGAATAAGCATAAAATCAAGTTACAATACTTGAAAGAGTTTTTCTTATCTTTCTTAATCTTTGCAAGATTTTCCATTAGCTGACTCCTCAGCAGTTCACAGAGATCATAGTCTACATTTTCATTCACCATCTGATAGGCGGCATAAATTATTGTACCGAACAGAGAGTTGTCTCGACTGGAATGATAAATCTTGTACCCAATAACCATAGATGCCAATTTGACATCTACATAAACAATTTCATTGATTGTCATTTCTCTTCTATCATACCTAGAACCTGTAGCATTAGTGACCATTTGATTTTTCACAGATTTCGGAATTGGTAATCCATCGAAAGAATTTAGACTTGTTACAGCACTGATAGCTTCCTTTGTGATTTTGAATGGTATACTTAACCACATGAATTCATCATGAACTCGACTCAAAATATAACGAACCCATTCCAACTCTTCAAAGACGAGAAATTTGACAATCTATGTAAACTTCTTTACTTCTAGGGTTTTATGTTCTAGATTCACATAGAAATCTTCACCTATGATGTTATTATTATACAAATTCAGTAGTTGTGAACTTCCTAGTTCTTCAATATTCACGTGAATATAAACCCTAATATCCTATGTGTGTAACACTCTGTACGGAACAGACAAAAATTCTCCTAATGGGTTTGTCTCAAGAGACTTGTAAGGATTCCATTTGAACTTGGGACAAGGTATTTCTTTGACTTCAACTACCAAAGGAGTGTTCATTTTGAAAAAATCACAAATTCGTAGACTTTTTTGATAAATACCTTTTTCTCGGGATCAAATTTTGATTGCCGAATCACTTCCACACTTGAATTTTGCCTCAATTCGCCAAAGTTTTCCTTAGAGATCTCCAAAATTCTTTTCTCCAAAATACAAAGTGACAAATGAAGAATAGAAATGAATTTTTATCACTTGCATACCTAACCCTTTTTGTCACAATAAATGCTTTTACCCTAACTCATCCGGCTACCCTATTTTTATGCACTGTGACAGATAAATATTTTACGGACCTCCAATACAACATACCACTTCCTCCAATGAGTTCAACAACATCTGTTGAGCATCTATGCATCTTCTATACACATCCACATCTAGTGTTACTTACCGGTTAGGAGGTTAAAAGATTTTCTTGACAGCTCCCCCTAGGCCAAAGGCCTGAAACTAATTGTCGAAGGAAATACCAGAAGTGGGTTTTGGTGTTGGCATATTTTCTTCAACGAAGGGATATTTCTTCACCCATTTCTTCTACATCTACTACCTAACCACATATGTAGTGATTTTTCATTTTCCCTTTATATCCTTTTGCGTGTTTTTTCCTTTGATTTACCGAACCTTTTTTGTTCCAACAGAATGTAGCAATGTGACCAATTTTGTTATAGTTATAGCATAAAACATTTCTCTGTCCAGACCAGTCATTCCATTGATTTCATCTTGATCCACACTGGTTAGTAGTATGGCCAAGTCTATTGCATGTATAGCATCTGATATTTCTATGAAATTGATTCATCATATTTTTTCATTCATTTGACTTATGACCAACCTTATGAAAATTAAAGCATTGACTTGAGAATGATGGACCACTTGATTTGATTCTACTTCTACATTGAGTATCCATGTGTCCAAATTTATTGCAACTAAAACAATATCCATTAAATATTTGAGCATTAGGTTACCTTACTGGATACCTTCCAGATTTGTTCATTTGATTTCCTTTCCTCAATCTCCTTTGTCCAGATTTTGAACTTTCTCCTTCCTCATATCCAAGACCTCGCTTTTCACCATTTTTCCTCTGACTACTAATTAGCTCATCAAGATTGGCTGAGCTAATTTTGAACTTTTCCTTGTACTCATTTGCAGCAGCAAGTTCATTTATGAGATCATCCATCTTTTCAAGTGCCTCTTCATTGTTTTTAGATTGTTCTAGTTCATCGTCCTAATGACTGCATACTTTAATTTTTTATTTTAAGGACTATGCTAGGTTCTCTTCATTATTCTTTCTATCTTCAATCTCCTTGGTCATCTTCATCATGATAGATTCCATTTCATGCTTTAGGACTGTATTATCTCTAGTAATCTTTTCACATTCTTCTGTCTTTTCTTTTAGGGCTAGATTGAGTTGCTCTTCTTCAATACTCTTACTATCATTCTGCTTAATCCGATCACAGAGTTCCTTTCTCTTTTCTCTAGACTTATTGATTGTGTCTTTTAAAGACTCAATGAATTTCTCAGCATCTATGAGATTTGCTTGCAATTTCTCAACTTCATCCTTTGACTGATCAAGACCATCCAAGGCCACCAAAAGTTGTTGTTGAAGACTGCTTGAATCCATTGAAACAATTTCCAAGATCTCCCCAAGTTGTTAGACTTCTTCAGAGGAACTAGCTCTAATACCAATTGTTGGAAACAAGCTACACTAAGAGAGGAGGTGAATCAGTGTTGTGCAAAAGTTAACTTTATTAACCTTTATCTTCAAAGCATTTACAACATTCAACCATAATGCATAAACATGAAAAAAATGAACACAACACCATAACACAAGGATTTTTACGTGGAAACCCTGTGAGGGGAAAAACAATGGTGGATGGCCAATCCACAATTTAATCTAAGTATACTCAAATGAAGTTTATAATAGGGGAAATGCACTTGCATTCATGCACACTGCCTAGAGCTCACTGCTCAAAGGGAAGGCTCACTTCCTTACATAAACATTCAGATTAAAACCATCTGAGAGTTTGAACTAAAAAAAATAGCACATACGTATACTTGATTACACTTTCGATTAGGCACAATATTCAATCTTCTATCCTACAGACTGATTCTGCACTTCTACTCTGCCCTGCTCACACTGGTAACATAGATTCTTTATGCGCAAGTGAAACTGCGCATTATTGCTCTTATGCTCTTCTCTAATTCATAATTTACATCAACGCACACTTCATACACCATCCAAAATGATACGAACGATCTTATATATATCCCCAACTTAGAGTTCAATTACAATATGTCAACTTTAATAGAACAAAAGAATATTTACATCTATCAGCTCAAATCGTGAATAATATGCAATGTGTATCCACAATGGTTTGCCACAACTTGGCTAGGACCCAAAAAAAGATGCACGAACACAAAGATACTTAACTAATTACTTCTCATACATCTGCGACATGATACATTTATAAAATCGGCTCCAGGACTGATAAAACAAAGAATTAGCCAATCGGATCTTCTAACTTGCACAAGGATCAATACGGCCACCAAGAATTACTAGAAGTAGATATTATACACCAAAAAACATTTCCTGAGATGCGCAACAAAAACAATAATATAAGATCTTCATACAGATCGATGAACATTGAACTACCAGATGCCCTGTTCTTCCTTGTCAATCTTCAATCTATCTACCAGTATGATCGAATGATGATGTGTGTATCTAATCATCGATTAGGTTTTCCATCAATGAAAACACCAAATGATACTAGCAATGTCTCTTGCCAAAAAAGGGTGTATTAAGGGACTCTACCATTCCTTTGCATGCTCAATATACTTATTACTCTCATTTGAATACTCTTCTTTCTCTATGTAATATATCCATTATTCTATTCTTCAATATATGCATCTTCCTACTTAACCTTAATCATAAGATGTACTATTTTCCTTTATTATTTTACCTTTGGTTGTCTTGTATCAAAAGATAATCTAAGTTCTCTAGAAATTACATCCTTAGAATAAATTATTTCCTATATTAGAGGATTCTAAAGCTTGTAACGCTTAAAATTCTCACTACATCCAATGAATATGCCTTTCTAAGCTTTGGGATCCAACTTAGGTCACTTTTCTCTAAGAACATTAACAAATCCTCACAACCAAATACTTTTAAATATGAAACATGGGTTTCTTACATATCCACACCTCATAAGGATTTTTGTCAAAAATATTTGAATAATTAGATATATTAATCAAATAGTAGGCGGTACTCATTGTAACGCCCCACCACACAACCCTAGAGGAAGTTGCAAACAACTACTTAAATAAGATAAAAGTTTTTTTGTTAAAGTGCAATTAACATGCAAGTTCACAACTAATGCCAACATCCTCTAAGGTTACGAGATAAAGGTTATATACAACCTCAACAAAAAAACATGAAAATAAACCATACCAATTATTTACTTAATAATTTAAACTCATACATTCCAAATAAGATAACATACATCAAAGCATAAGAGATAACTTCCAATTTCATTAATCCATTCATTAAACATTACAACTCTCATTCCCCGAATGAGGTAAGTTCAATAAACATAATTACAATAACAACTTCCACCTCGATAACAACTGAGGGGTAAAATAATACAAGATCAACTGAAATGCAATAAAGCAAGAACTGACACTGAATCCAATGAGCTCTCCAACTGGAAGTCTCATCCACATGAACAAGAAGAAAGCCCAACGAATTTAGCTGCATGCCACCCAACCAAGTGGAACCCAAAGGCCCACCCCTCGTGCTAGGAGATAGTAACAAGGAATCCTAGCCAAGACATCTACCTCTAGACACAGACTAACACATAACTGAACCAAACTGACATACCCAACCACATACAACACAAGTACATCCCAAGGTACAACACAAATACAACTCAAATACCATGCAAGTACAAAATGAGTGCATCACAAGAACAACTCTAGTACTACATAAGTACCACTCTACATGGTCACATTGCTTTGAGAAATAAAGCAGAACAAGTATGATAAGAGAACCATACACATAATAATCAAATACCGACTATGGTCACATCAGGTATGTTAAGGGAACCATACCCACAATAAACAAGTACCAACTATGGTCACACAAGATATGTTAAGAAAACCATACCGACTATGGTCACAAACAGAGTGCCATCACACAGCTTATCATGAGTTACCCATTGTGGATCATCAAGATGGTGGCCTCAACTGATCCTCAACCCTCATACTTACTAAGCGAAATCAAAAACCAACTATTTTCCTAGACAGAGTGTCATCACACAACTCGTCATGAGTTACCCACTGCGGATCATTAGGATGGTGGCCTCAAACCGATCCTCGGCCCTCATACTTACTAATGCGGGATTAAATACTTGTCATAAAGACCAGATAGATAACCTTGTCATCCCATGGCCTTCCCACTCATCCCAAGTCTAAACGAGCCCTTGTTCCTATGAGTGAGGCCAACTTATCTTGATTAGTGAAAGGTTAGTCCTAATCTTCTAAGTATTTTTTTAGTTATCACTTGATTAAACAACTTCTAAAGGTTACCCAATCTTACCTCTTCCAAGCTTTGGCCCCTACGGAAGCCACTCTTCTACTTGACAACACACATAACATCCAATCACCAAGGGTACAAAGTGCAACAAACAAGATATCCTAACCACGCCTTTCACAGGAGGCAACATAAAATGAAACTCACTCCAACACTAGAGGCAAAAAAATAACAACCACTCCTTACAAGGAGACGCGGATCCCATAATCCACTCCTAATCCAACAAGAGGCACAATACATTCCCGTTCGTGGAAACCAGGTAAACATTGACGAGAAACCATGCACTACCCAAGGAATTCATGAAAGATTGACAAACATGACACGACAACCCACATAACGGAAAACCCCATCTGGAAGACTTATTAAACTCTATAACTCAGTTTCCCCCAAACGAAAATGAAAACAGTTCACAATCAAGACGAGCGAGAATTAAATTCTACTTTGGATTCACTGAATCCATTTCTTCATTAACGTTCAGTAATTCATTGCATTAAATAAACTGAATTTAAACGCGTCTTTTCAGATAAGGGAGAAATTAACACTAATTATTTAATTTCCCTACTGACATTTAAATAATGAAAATTAATCAGATAATCATATAGGATAAAATTCAATGAAGTAAAATAATTATTACCTCCTCATTTCAATATAACCATTTAAAAATAATTAACTTGACTAAAAACAACATATCATTTATAGCCAAAACTACTTCCCCACCAAATATAATATTTAAAAAAAAAGAATCAAACAATGATTTAACCAATATTTCCTTATTTCATTTTCTCAATTAAACTTAATTCATTCCCTAAACAAATCATTATTTTAATATGTATAAATTTAAAACAATAAATAAATACATACATTAAAATAATATTATAACCATTTAATAAATATACATTAATATATCCTAATATTTTAATATTATAAAATATAATATTAAATATCAATATGCATTAATATTTTAATATTATAATATATTATAACCCAATCCATTTATTTATTTTTATTTTACACAGGAAAGAACAAACCCGGCCTCAGGTCGTGTGCCAACCATTAAGGTTGGGCTGCGGCAACCTCGAGCCGCATGCAGGGTTAGGGCGGCAGCGTTTATACTAGAGGCGAAGATTGGAGAGGGCAGTGGCTACCACTGGGCGGTCAACTATGTAAACACAGTCGACCCCCACAGTGGTGGGCACGGCTGTGTAACCACAGCCGAACCCACCACTGTGGTGGCGGCTGTGTTTACACAGCTGTCCCACCACAGTGGGTGGCTAGGGGAGCCCACACTAGACATGACTCTCTCCCCACGCGCCTCCCATGGGGCGCGATGGGGAAGTGAGCCCCCAGCACCTCCCCATTGCACTTTTTATTTTTATTTTTATTTTTTAATTTTTTTAAATTTTCCTCTTCAAAACGCCTGAGGATTTTTGGAAAACCGCGCCCTTCATGGGGTATTTTAAAATTATTTTGACAACAAAACCCCTCCTCAAAATCAAAATATACAGAATATATATGTATGCATATATACATTTATTAGTATATATACAAATATATATGCACAAATATAAACATCCCTATTTTAGATTTGCTAATCAAATTGAGCAAATAATTTCCAAATACAATAAATTGCAGCCAAGAACACAACTTTTCTTATAAGAAATTTATTTCCAACAAAGGTTTAAAATTGAAACAAAATTTAACATGAAGTTAGATCAGAGCTTGAATTTTTCAAATCGATATCCAACAACAAAATATAAGTAAATGCATTTTTTAAAACAATCAAATTTACAAAGAATGAACCTGGTTTTTTTTTGAGTTGAGAAGATCCAAAATGGTGCTCAGCTTTCAACCTTGCTTCCAACTTCAACTCCAGAAATTTTCATAACTTAAATCCAAAACCCACAAAATCCAACAATTCTTCCTCCCTCTAATTCAATCTTTTTTCCAAAATTCCATGAACATCCAAATTGTGAAGCAAAATTCAAACATAAGGATAAAACCCTAAAAATCCTACAACCACCCTCATCAATTCTCCAAAACAAAAAATACAAAATATCTCATTTTTCAATTTTTCAATTCCAAATTTCTCAAATTGACTTTTATGCATTTTCTTTATTTTCAATTTCAACAATATAACAATAACTTCAACATAAATAAATTAAATTCTTTCAACATCATAAATTTAATTAATTAATAAATAGATTTAATCAACGACTAAATTATTTATTAATTAAATTAAATTAATAATAAAATCAATTACATTTCAACATAAACTCAAAACAAATTAATCCACAACTTAAATACATTAAGTCATTTAATCACCCTTTTCTAACTTGAAATTAAATAACAAAGAGAGGGAACGATATTCAAAGCAACACAACCCGACTAACACTAGATGACACACTAGGACTAGGTTGACGACTTGGCACAGAAAACCTAGCTACTATCTCCCAATCAAATACCGTTGGGCATTAGACACGCTCCAACTTGTGAAACCAGGTGGAGTCGATGTCTTGTACCTGTCAACTTGGAAATCAAGTAAACAACAATGTATAATATAAACAGCATAAAATACACACTGTGAAGAGGAAATCTCGGAATCCCAGGGCGCTCACAAGCGAGTGATGCGATACCGTCCCATTCACCAATACAATGTAACTAACTGAAAATTCTAACATATTAATATACTCCAAAGCATAAACATCATTAATTCGAACATCCATAATGCTAATCCCAAAACATGCCATAAAGATAACATCATATTAAAATACCATCAAATCAAAAGATAACATTAACATCACTTTATAGATAGTGATCAAATAGAATTCGAGTACCATAGACAAGGTACTAACAGAAAGCACACAAAGAAGGCATCTGAATATCCAGAAACACATCAAAGCAACATACCCACACAAGGACACACTGTCCAACTAGAAGGCAAAATGGAGGGGTATTACACTCATATCCTTTACCCAAAAGCATTAATCTAGTAATGTACCACTTGTCACAATTCTATCTTTTTTGATTAAAATTAAATTTATCCTTTCTATAATCTTATTTTGTTGTAGAGTATAATGAGTAGTATTATACAGCATAATACATACACGTCTATATATATTAGCACAAATTTTAGAGAAATATTCACCTCCATTATTAGACCTCAACACCTTGTATTTTCCTATCTAACTATTTCTCAACCAAATCCTTAAAATCCTTGAACTTAGATAAAACTTCATGCTTAGATCCAAGAAATAAAACAAAATGTATCCTCAGTAGTCATTGATAAATGACACATAATAACATGATTTATCAATAAAATCCACATGCACATGACCAAACACATCCAAGGTAATAACTTCTAAAACACATTTTCTCTAGTACTTCCTATAGAAAATAAACTCTATTATGCTTTCCAATCACATGGTGCTCACAAAAATAAAAAAACATCAAAATAATAAGAAAAAAACCAACCATATTTTTATTAAAAATTGTTTGAAGACCTTTTTAACCAATGTGGCCCAAATTTTGGTGCTAGAACATATGCACATTTTTTGCAACATCAACTACATTGATAGATTACAAAATATGGAGGCATCAAGCTTAAATAGAGTCCCACACTATGAGCCTCTTGATACCACCAAATTTAGTTTGACCAAATTTCCACTAGACTTATTAAATGTCACATAGACTCTAGAATAATTCAACTTGGATACTAAAATAAGATTGCTCACAAGTCCTAGAATGTATAAAACATCATAAATAGGTTTCACTCTTATATCACTAACACAATTGTGTATTTTCCTTATCATTAGTTTAATGTAAATTTTTGTCACCAAGTAAAATATATCCTCTATCAAATTCTTGGTAAATGATAGCAAATTATTGTGAGGTGTTCTACTGTAGGAGCAACCTAAAGCAATCAACCATGAGTCATTATAAGAGACACTAAGTATGGATAAATTATTAAAGTTTTTTTTTTGAATTCCTTCTTCACATGTTCCCTATTTTCATAGTTCCAACACTTTACTATTCTCTTCCTATAGGTTTTAAATTATTCTTTTGACTTGTATTTATATTTATTCCATTCCCCTTTATACCCACCTTTGTGCTTGGGCCTTCCTTGAAAAAGAAAGGAATTCTTAGAAACTTCATAATTAGACTTTCTCCTCACCTCTTCACTAAGAAACATAACAATAAGGTTCCCATATTTGGGTTTGTAATATTACCATTAAGAGTAGCAATTAAATTCTCCCATGATTTGGGCAAAGAACAAAGTAATAAGATATATTTATCTTCCTCAACAATTTTAACGTCTAATGAACTTGGTTGATTCAAAATAAAACTAAAATAGTTTGAATGACATAATTGTTTGCCTTCAGTTTTAGAGAGTACAAATGTATTTGATATATGAATTATTAGCTAGAATTTTAGTTTGATAAATCACCCATGTTTTTTAACACTAAGAATGTAGTGGTATACTTTGATACATTCACAAGGATAAAATTCTCAAGACATAACTGAATGGTTCTATGTGCCTTCTTGTCCAACTTATTCCAATATTTATCAAAAACACCCTCAAATTTTCTTTTGTTTGTAATTTATCTCCATTGATCCCTTTCTTCTAAGATATCATCAATTTTAGCTTCCATAACTCATACTTAGTGTCGTTGAATTTCTAACTCTTTGAACAATAAGTATATGGCATAGTTCTAAACACTCCCTGATCTATAAAACCACCAAGTTAAGACCTCCCACTACAACAAAAAAAACCCCTAATATTTGAATAAATATATCCCATTATCCAAATGGAACCAAATCTTTGATACCAAATATTAATAAAATTGGGTAAACTACTATAGTGAAAACAATTAAAAATAGTAATAAATCTAAAATTTTATTTAAAGTATGATGTCAATAACCATTAAATTAATGTGGAGAATCATGTAATAGATAATGAAAATTATAAAACTCATAAAATAAAATCTATAATATTGAATGTATATGAATAAACCCTTATAAGAAAAAATTCAAAGATTAAATAAAACATATTTATGCATTAATCCAATAAAAATGTTATAATAATATATCCACCTTTTTCCTTCAGTTCAATATTATTTTTGAAGCATGATAGTACCTACAAATGATCATACAAAACCTCTATCTCACGCCTCTAATATATAAATAAAGTGGAAAAAGGAAACCAAAAGTGGTTTACAAATAATGGATCAAAAACATGGGCCCATTTAATGACCTGTTCATGAAGATCATCTTCTGAGAATAGAATGTAATATTTGACCAATATTTCCTAGGAAGGGTTTTTAACACAAGTTTTGGAATATTGATTATATTGGTTTCTAAGAGAAGGGGTAAGATTTATTCATAAGGATTGACATGAGGTGTAAAAAAATTAGTCTTCTTTTGTGTCTAGAAAGATAGGAGGAGAATTATCTAGAAAAGGGTAGGATAGTTAATTCTAAGCAAGAGCTATAAACCATAGGAAGGAGGGAGTAAAGACTCAATAGGAGAATGAGGAATTGAGGAAAAGAAGGAAAATATAGGAAAAATGAGGATGGGGAGAGGAAGTGATAAATCATAGGAGGGAAGGGACAAAGGTTCAATTTGAGAATGAAGTATAGGGGGTTTAAATGAATAAAGTTGGGACAATATGAGGGGAAGGTATTTAATCATACAAAAGAGATAACATTGTCTAAATGGGTCGATGAGGTATAGAGGGGAAATGGAATAAAGGTAATATAATATTAGGAGGGGAAGGGGAAGGTGGTGATACATAAGATGGATCAAATGTTCAATGCAAGAACATGGAGTAGGAGGATAATTACATAAAGGTGGCAATGTAAGGATAGAATGCCTAAAAGAATGATAAAGTAAATCCCTATCTAAGGAAGAAAGATGCAATAGAGAAAGGAAATGAGTGGGAAAATAGGTATAAGGAGAAATTACAATGTAATAATGCAATGCATACCATGTAATATCTGAAAAGAGTGTAGTATGGTAGGAAGTAGGAGAGAAAGGGGAATCCAAAGTATCATAAGGAACATTGGCTACACCTTCTATTAAAGAATAATCACTAAAGGTATCAAAAGAGAGATTATTGAGAGAGGAGTTTAAATCATGACATAAGAGATAACTAAGAGAAATAAGGTATCAATATCAATAATAAATGAAAGATATGGTTCTATGTTTACTATCATTTGATATATCTAAAATAGAGGTAGGAACTGAAGGGAACATGGAAGGAGTGGGTGAGGTTAGAAATAGGAGATAAGTGACATTATAAATAGTAGGGTGGGATAAAATAGGTTTAATAAATGGATGAGAAGGAATAGAAGAGGGATACATGATATACATATATAAGTGAAGTAAGGGTATTGATGAAGTATTCAAGATATTAGAAAAGGTGTTGTAGTTAGGCAATCAAAAACGTGTGTGAGGATATGATCAAGTTTTGGGATAAATAAAATGAGTCTTATGAGAGATCAGAGTGTTGAGAAGAGGAGGAGTGAGAGGGGTGTGAAATAGAAAAAATAAATGGGGGAAAGGAAATTAGGTGTTGGGAAGGATAAAGTAAGAAATAAGGGTGGGAAAAGAAGGAGAAAATAAGTGTTATATAGGACCAGTGTAAAGGGAAAACCAAGGGAGGAGTGGATGAGGTATGAAATGGTTATGAGGTGTTGTACAAAATGAGATGAGAAATATGAGGATTATTTTGTGGAATGAAATATATAAGGAAAGGTAAAATAAGGCTAGGTGTGAAGTGAATATGTATCAAGGTAAACGCTAAGGAAGACTAGTGGAATATGTATTTTAGGGTTTGGAAATAAGTACCTATAGTAAGGATTGGGTCAAGGAATGAGGATTTGAAAATAGGTAAAAAGTTTATTTGGTGTGGAAAATGGGGCATACAAATCATATTTGAAAATTTTAAAGTGGTAAACATGGTAACAAGTGGTCCCTAGGGCTTTAGAAAGACATAAAATAAATATAAAAGAGAAAAGAAAAAAAATATGATGGAAGGAAAAAAATAAAATTCTAACTACAAGAATTTAAATATTGGAATATATGAATGTTGGGTTCACTAAATAAAAGATACAAAAATAGAAATGTAGTGTAGACATTATTCTAAATAGTACAAATAATAATATAATTGTACTTATACCATTGGTGGCAGTTTTTAATTTGCAGTTGTTAGGGGACAAGGATCTCATGGAAGGGGGTTAATGAGAAGGGGTATTTGTAATAATAGAAAATAAAGGGGGGACACTGAGTCACCCAAGCACTTGATTCTTTATGACTATTTTCAACTCTTACCATATATAGTGAAAATGAAATATGTACTTGTTGATTTTAGCTAATAGCTAAGAAGATCCAAAAAAACAAGGATATCACACATCAAAACATTATTTTGAAGTAACCACACAAGAAACTCTAAAGAAGGTCAAATTATTTTGTATACTAGAGCTAAGACTAAAATAAACTAAATGCATACTATTGTTACCATTAATATACAATGTAAAATATAAATATCTTTGAAGTCTAATCTACCCTATACTAATTGGTTTAAGGAAGAGGGATATAAAATGATAATTGTTCAAAGGGATATAGGGTTTGAAGAGAAATAAATAAAAAGGGTGGGTTAAGGAGTGCTAAATATAGGTAGATTTTTAACCTTCTATAAAAGATGCAACTAATCCTCCATTGTAAACAAGTTGATATCTATGGTGGGGTTAACTGAACTTATTCTTTGTGGTATCATATATGATAAAATGATGTTAATTGATAGCTATGGCTAGTTGATGTTCCATGAACAAAAGTAATATACTTTAATCTAAGAGGCATAAATAGACATACACACACTTAATCACAAGGTTGAACCAAGGGGAACTCTATGAGATGAAAAGAAGATAAATATAAAATGCTAAAAAAAATATTCACATTTTATACAAGATAATGAACCATGAATAATAAACCTTTTAGTATAGAGATCCAAAATTCAAATATCTATTAAAATTACAAAAGATGTTTAGAAGAGTGTGGAGCCTTATACAACCATGAAATCATTCATGCAATTACAACAAAAGAACTTGGGAACTTTCAAAAGAAGAAAGATGGGGAAAGAAGAGAAGGGATAGATGTTGAAAGGGTCATAATATCTATAAGATGGTATGTGATTGATACTATATCAATTATAAGAGACAACATGTATAGGTAGTTACAAAGTTTAGCCAAAAATGAACATAATTATGATTGATAATGGAGAGGCTATGAGATCCAATAGAGAATTAATCTCGACTAAAAATATGAATATGAGATGTGGATCATGGTTATTAATTATTAATCCAAGTGGGGTGTATGATGTCCATGAGATGGAGGGACATGCCAAATAAATATTAATTTGACCAATTACTTAAATATATTCAACTAGAGCCCATATGCTATAACTCCCACATGAGCATTATTAGAAAGAAAGTATAGATTAATTAATGATGAGAAATATTGAGAGGCTTTGAAATATCAAAATTTTCTTTAGATCAATAAATAGTGAAATCTAGAAGGTGTCAACATAAAGGAGCTCTAAAAATCCTTGAAAGGAGTCTACCATAGGGGGAATGATGCCATTTGAATTAGAAATGATAAAATAATTCTATCCAATACCTTTAATAGATCTATGACTATTACAACCTATATGATGTTAATGTGGGCATGCTAAGAAGAAAATTTGAAAAGGGAAGGATGTTAGTGAATATGTGGGGCCTAGTGGCATCATTTACACAATAAAGTAGACCTCCCTTTCTGTTGGATATATAATGAATGGATCAGAAGAGTTTTTGGCCTATCAAGTAGTTTGTAAGGGAGAAATATTTTGAATCTAATCACAAAAGAGAGATAAGGCCCACATCCATAATACATTTATAAATGTTTAAATTTGAGATGATGGATGCACACTAAAGGTTTCTTTGGAAGAGGAATGTGTTAAATACCCAAGATACTGAGAGGGGGGCTGAATCAATATCTTCTTTAACTTATTGAATAAACACCATCCAATTACTCCAATGCATATAACAATAAAAATAAGAAAGAGAATTAACAGAACATAAAATTAAGAGAATTAAGTGGAAAACCTAGAATGGGAAAAACTACAGTGAGGATTAGCTCAAAATATAGTATAAACAGTTATAAGATATTACAAAGGGTGGCTCACTGCCAGGACTCACTGTCCAAAAATGAGAGGCTTGCTGCCTATAGAAGATACAATAATAAAATGGCTTACAACCAAAATATGAACTGATGGAGTTACACCTAACAAGTGCAGATTCAGTTCCTTTGATGCTCAGTAAAATCACATAGTAGTAGACATATATTCACCTTGATTCATATTTGCATTCATTCCATCATCTTCAATCTCAAAACTATCCAATATATATATCCAACTCATCCGCAAGCATCAATTAGGTTGGCCTAATTAGATGCATCCCTTATTCACCAAAAATATAACTGTCAGCTTCAAGCATGTACAAAATCTTTCCAAAAACAATTCAAGCATGTAGCATGCTGCAACATGTTGGCATGGACCAAGGATAGGTCGCACATATATCTGCAGTACATAAATTAATCCATTACAACATCAACTATATATTAGGTTAGCCAGAGATAGACCTAATAGAAAAATTTAACAACAGAGTAATGCCAACTCATCGTACGAGCACCAGTTCAGAATATCGGATCAACTTTGAGTTTAAACTTGCAATTACAACTCATATAACATGGTGACATCAATGACAACACAAAATTTGCATAATGATATGGTGTTCTTCATTCTTCCAACAAGCTCCCCCTTTATCATTGATAGAAACATGTGCCAAAAGAATTTACAAGCCTCTTATGTATAATACTCTCCCCTTTTCTCTCCCTACCATTCTCTCCCCCTTTGACATCAAAGATAAAGGGTAGTCCAAAAATGTGAATATACATATATATACAAGGACGGTTCATAATATTGTATGATCAAAAGAATCAAAATTCTTAACTCCCCCTTAGGAGTTTTTCACAAAAAAAAGTAAAAGGTATTACCCAGAGGAAGGTGAGCTTTGAAGCTCCTTGAGAATACCTTGCTATGTTGTCTTCCCATTCTCCCAACTCTGCTTAGCAGATGTCAACATTCTATTCAGAGATTCTAGCTCTATCAGGCTCTCTTCAACATCATCTAGTGTACCAGGAGTCAAATTGATCTTCTCTAATTTTTTTGCATTTGCTAGAGCATTGGCAACCGGAGTGTACTCCATTCTCACACTATCACCTAGAAGACCAAATATTTTTATGATATCTTCCTTCTACTTTTGTAACATAAATAATTTTTCTTTGTGAGTTGTAGACATGGAAAATATATCGACACACTTGATCTTGATTACTAACATCGTTTCATCTTGAATCATACTCTCAGCTTATCATCACTCTTCATCCATTAATTAAATAAATTATTGTTTATCTAATTATGTCTTTCTCCTCTATTGATTAAATTAATCAATTTAATTTAATTAATCCTCTATTTCTATTCATTTAAATAATTCATTTTATTTAAATTAAGTCTCTAAAGTCTTCTTATTAAATTGAATAAATTAAACTTTATTTGATTTAATCTAACATTATCCCCTTTTAGTTAAATAAATTAAAATATTTAATTAATTAAACCTTTCCTCTCAATTTGATTTAAATCAATGCATAAATTTAAGTCTAAATTGTCACATCTCCTAATTCCTCATTGCATTAATTAATCTTTGATTAAATTAATCTTAAATCATGCCACATCCTCTAGCTTTTACCACTTGCACATGAAAATAGATTTTATTTATTTATTAAATCTCTATTTTCTCTCAACATGGCATAAAAGGGGAATATTCCCTCAAATTTGAATTCAAATCCAAGTGGACTTAGTCCTTCCAACAAGGCATTTAAGACATCTCACATGTCCTTTGCATTGAGCCAAGTGACATTAACTCCATTTCCCTTCTCTCTAAACATGTTACATTCAAATTTCAAATTTGAATCTCATAGCATTTATCATGCACATTGATCAAAATGTGTTCATTCCTCCTCCAATCACATGTGGACAAGTGGCATCCTCTCATTGGTTGGTCTTTTGTCCCACATTCACCCAAATCCTTCAAATATATAAATAAGAGGCCTCCTCTATTGCAATATCATCCACAATTTGAGTAAACTTACTATACTCAACTTCATCCTCAAGCATATCTAGTTTCATCCATTTCATCAAATTCTTAGCTAGGTTATGCAGATTTTTCATCATGGATCTTGATTGAATATTCATCAAGGTGGATCACTCATCAAATATTTAACATTGCAACAAAGGAGTTGGGAAAGGATCAAATTCTACACACAATTGGCACCAATTCCCCCATGGGATCAAGAGTTTGTATTGCTTAATTAGGATTTCACTTATCTTTTATGTTTGTTCTTCATTTTTCCTATTATTGAGCATTGTAAATGGATTTCATGGGGAATCTTAGTTCTAACTTGCATATGAGTTTACTAATGTGTTTGTTTCTTGTGTTTGTGTAGGTATAGGATTGGGGCTCACATTTTGGAACTAGAAGGAGGGGTGAGTTGGAGAAATTCATCACGTTTTTTCAAAATTCTGTGGTTTTTTGACACTTTTTGTGCCTACAGGAAATTGCACTGATCACAATCCCGTGGTGCCATATTGCACCGCTATCAGACAAACAACACTATATTGCACCGTGCAAGACTCCAAACTCTGCCGCATCTATCTTCCCACCCAAAAATTTCAAATTTTCAAACTACGCTGCCGGTCTCCAAACTCCAAACTGTGTCGCATGATAAAAAAATAGTGCCGCATTTGCACTCTCTGTTCTGTTACAGAGCATTGCTCTCAGTCACATGCAGCACTATATTGCACCATTGTATTTCTAAACTCTGCCACACCCATGGATTGTGCCGCTGGAGTTGGGTAAAAGACATATTTCTGATTTTTTTTAAACATTTTTTGTGATGCAGGAACTTCTCGAGGTCATAACTTTTGACTCGGATGTGGGTTTTGGCTTAAATTTTATAGGCGGTTTCATTATGAGGTGGCATGTGGATTGCTAATTGATTTTAGGAGGGTTGGTGGCCATTTTTCCACGTTTATGGGACTTGAAACTTTTATCTTAACCCTCACAATGGCAATTTAGTGTTTTTTCTAATTTTTTAAAAGTCATTTTTGTTAATAACTCGAAGTTCATGTTTTGAATTTAGGATGTTAGTTGATAGTTCATCCTATCTTATTTTTAGAAAGTTTTGGGGAAAAAACAAGACTCTCAAATTCATGCATACAAAATTACCATCTCATTGTATTAAGTGTTTTTAAACACTTTTGGAAGAACCTATAATCCCTTTATAGGGATTTGATTACTTTCATGCTCTTAGGACAAACTAAATTTCTTTTGGGCTCTAAAAAAAACACTACAAAAGCTTTCAAATTTTGAAACAAAAGGCTAAAAAGAACTTTAGAACAACTTACTAGATTTGGTTTAAGGATTAACAATTGAACAAGGAAAATTCCATATTTCAATTTGGTGCTTAAAAAGAATTCACCATTGCTTTGAAGGATTAAAATAAACAAGTGTTTTCTTGTCTTGTAATTACTTACCCAAAGTAATATCATTAAAAAGACGTATGTGCTTCTCTCGCGCTTTATAGCAATCTTGAGAATCAAAAGTCTTGGTAGTGATCTTAAGTTGTGTAAGTAATTACCGCCACATTTCAATTTTGGTACCTAAAAATTGAACCAATCTTGTGAGTGTGAGCGTGGTATATTACGAGTGTTCTCCCTTTGTTTTTCAATGAAGGTCGATTGAACTACGGGATATGCTTGCTCGCTTTTGTTTATCTTAGCGGGCCTGCCTTGTGGGAAAAAATAATCACCCAAGGGAATGACCCAACCGGGAACACGCTAAATCCAAGCGACTTCCAACCGGTATATAAGTGTGGATTCTCAAGGAAAGTTCAAGAATCACGAAGATTATTTCGACGAGAAGGGAAACAATGGTCTCTCACCGTACTGGATATTCCCCCATGAACGAAATGCCCGCATTAAACCCTTGTTTAGCAAAGGCCAAAATCCTTAACTATTTTGTTGGTGCAAAAGGTCATGTCCTTTGAAGCCGCCCCACATATACATGTGGTTCTATTGTAGAGATGAAAATTATGCCATGGGAGTTTCATGGGTATTGATGTTTGGCTGACCCAAGAAGCGAGTGCACTGTAAGGGGGAGCCTATGTGTTCAAGCATTTAATCATCCACATTGAATATGCGTAGCTGAATTTATCCAAGTGGGATCCAAACAAAAATTGTCTTTTCATCCTAGGATTGTACATGTTCTTGGAATTGAAAACACATTGCTTTGATCAGAAACATTCAAAAACAAACATCCACAAAATCTTCAAATTTCAAACCCTTTAGGAGGGGCAAATACCTTTGACCAAATCCAAGTGTTGTTGCTTTCCCTAGGGATTTTATCCTTAGAGGTCTCTAAGCATTTGGATTTACATCATAATTTTCTCATACTAAAGTCAACCTAGGAAACTATGCTCTTGAAACCTTGATTTTCACATAATGGACATTGTGGAATGAAAAGGAATTGAGACATAGACATTCAGTTTGAAGAGCATAGTCAAGAAAGTGTTTGTGGTAAAAATAACCGAACATAAGAAAGATAACAGATAATTGAACCACACATGTGCTTGGTCCCTTTTGAGTCATTTGGTTTTCATGCAAACATTGGTCTTTTGGTTTGAACCACTTTTAGGGAAAACATGTTCTTCATTACCTTGGTCTTGTAAGCACGTCCTCATAGGGTCATTTAGGATCAAAAATTAAATACTTCACCCCATCCAAACATTTATCAAAATTCCATTTCACCAACAACTTTTGGAACCTTGAAAAACATCACTTATGCTGGACTTTTAGGAAAAATCAACATCACCTTGTTTGACTTAACACACTTAGTCAAATTATCAAACCTCTTGAGTGAATTTACCTCTAGGATAACACAACTTCCTAAGGTTTACAAGTTCATTATCACTTTTTTTGGCTTAACACACTTAGTCAAACTATCCTCTTATGTACAAGTTTACTCTAGGATAACACAACTTCCTAGAGTTTACAAGTGCATTATCACTTTTTTGACTTAACACACTTAGTCAAACTATCCTCAATCAAAATCAAATCAAAACAAGTCCTAAAGTCTAGCATTGATCCAAAGTTCCTAAAATTTTAAACATCCATATCATTCACCCCTTTCATCCTCCATCTCATCATTGGTCATAAACCCCTCAGAGGTCAACAAGGTCAAAACACAAGAGGAGCATGGAATATAAAATTGATTCATACATCATGAGTAATCCAAGTCAACCAAACTATCAGGGTCTTATAGTACCAATTGATTTGCGAAACTTTCATTTGTACAAACCATGCATGGGATCATTATCTCCTCCAAACCTCAATGGTACATCAAAAGTGAGCATGCCCAATCTAAATTTTGGAACACCTTTCCCTTTGGTAGATTTAAATCAAAGTAAAAAATTACAAATCTATCAACCAAACAATCAAGGCATGATCCTTCCCCCTTCACCAACCATCAATCAACCGAATCCGAGCAACACCCCCTTCATAATTCAAATGGAAACCATCCAAGCAACCCCAACGGTCAACACAAGCACTGTCCCTCAAGTGTCTCAAGCCCAAGCATCCCAATCACACCATTCACCACTCAAACCCTAGCAATCAATGTCGTTGTTTCGCTCATCACAATGGTCAACACCATTCCCAATCCACCACCACAACCGCCAAGACACAACATGGAAAATTCATTCTCCATCATGTTGCAAGCTGCTCGACAAGATGCCTACCAAAAGGCACTCTGAAACCAATAAGCTGCACAACTAGTTGTTCAGCAAGTGCAAGCACAATTAGTCACCCAACAAGCTACGCAAGCGACACAAACAACCCAACAAGCACAGGCTCAAGCTCAAACCCAACACTAGGCTCAACAGGCGCAAGCAGAATACCGAGCACAATTGCAAGCAATCCATCAATAAGTCCTGCAAGATTTTCAGGCACAACAACAAGTAGCTCAATATAAAGCCCAACACCAAGCATTGTTGACACGACAACAACATGACCAACAACAAGCATTGTTGGCTCAGAAAAAAACACATGAATTACTCCCTCAACAACGATTGCAACAGATTCCCACAACAATCATTGAAAATGATGATCAAGATCCTTCGACCAATGATCATGTTGAAAATGTCTCTACATCAGCTAATGAGTTAGAGGACATATCTCAAGAATTTATTCCAAAGCATGATCAACATCTTTCACCAAGGTCTAGCAATGATCATTTCCAAAACATATGGACATCCTTTGACCTCATGACATTTGAGAAACTTCCTATGCCTAATGAAGATATCCAAGAACCCTTTATAAGCAATCCATTCTTTGAAATTGACCCATGTCAAGAACTTGATCCAAGCATGTCGAAAGCAATTCCGAAATCACTTGAGATCAAGAATTTGTATCTCCAAGATACTACAATGATATAATGGACACTCTCCTATCTATACGAGATGATCACATCCACATAGAAAATACCCCTCCATCTACCCATGAGATGCTTCTCATGGATGGGCATGTAGATGATCTTCATTCATAATAGGATTCATTTACTCCTAACATTATTACACAAAAAGGGCACATTGTTGATTCCTACAGTCAAACTCAGTTGTCAACATCAAGATCAGATATATTCCAAATTTAGATCGAGGACATCATGTATGAAGATATCCAATATTATCCACTCAAGGGAACATGTTAGACAAAATAAGATATTCCAGAGTCAGCAGAGCAACAAATTGAAATAACGTCATCTACAATGGTCATTTATCAGAGAATGCATTTTGAACAAGACATTTCAAAACAAGGAGAATCAAAAAACAAAGATGCTACTACCACCATACTGGGGGCAACTATGTCTCAAGAAAACATCAACATAGGGATAACGAAGGATCCTTATTATGAAACCAATGCCAATACTACAACCATCCACGTCACGAAACTTCATACACCCATCACCCCATCTAGGAATTGGGGCCAACATCAAAAGGGGAGTTAAAGCATGAAGAAAATTATCAAAGAAAAAGAAGCTAAGAAGCATATTAGATAAATCAAATATATATGGATACCAAAAAATACAAAGAAAAATGATCCCTATCAAACTCCCTTAGTCAAAGAAACTATGGGGAAAAATTAAAAAGGGGCAAGTATCCATCAAAGATGTACACTAAGGAAAAATCAGGCTTCTAAGGCAACGTACAAAGTATATCAAGCAATTGGTCCTAATTTCATGCACACTTCCATATCCACCCATCATTGCTCATCTTCCCAAATTTGGAGAGTCAAAGGTTCCAAACTATCAACCAATCCATCTTTTATTCCTAAACACACTCCACCATCCATGCCTCCACGCATAATATCAAATTCGCACATTGACCATGTGTTGGCGATGACCCTTCATCATAAGGATTCAGAAGACACTCTATCACGATGTGCGCACAAAGACAGAGTTAACTCCAGTATCAGCAAAGTAGATCAAAAATCTTGAAAGTTGCTTTCAAGTGCACGTATCTTGGAAAAGAAGCTTCTTCGAGCAGGATATCAATGGAACATTATGACAAAAGCATCTACATCGACACCACCAGGTGGTTCAGCATGAGCTTAAAATATTTCATGGAAAAATACAAAAAAATCAAAAAATATAAAAAATCCAAAAAAATAAAAAAGGATTGAAAACAGTAAAGAGAAAAATCGTCCTCTAGTGAAAATGACTTTGGTGGCACTTTGGACAAGTACCATGATGAAAACCTAGAAAATATGCATCATGTGTAGAATTGAGCATTTGTGTACACCAGTTCAATTGGAAGCATCTCATCCCATCCATAATAAATCCAACATTCCATCCATCTTAGCCATAATAAATACATTTATCCATGAACCATTTATCCAATCCATTTTCATCCATCTGCATCCATGATCCAAGTTATCTTAATCTTGATGAAACTTTGCTGCCAACTCTACACTTGCTTATGGTAAAAATCTTCACATGGGTCATTTTCATTGATCCTATCCTACCTAGTGTTATCTGAGCCTCGAAGCATTATCTGAATGAGCATCCTCTGTTCGAACACCATATCTTATCACAAGATAATCCTTGGCATCCTTTGCATGCTTACCATATCCGTCCATCTATCCAAGAATCCACCCATTGCATTCCATACATTTCTATACACTGGGGGCAAATATTTGCATCTTGCTTCAGGAATAAATCTTGATCTATATCCTCCAACTTATGTGGTAATCTGAACATTGGAAAATGTGAAATCAAATTGGTTAAAAATTTATGAGCCAAAATCCAAATCGCTAGCCCATGACATATTTTTACAAGATGATGTTCTTTATCAAGCTTTATCTTTCATCGAACATCAATCCAAACAATTGATATCAGTCGCATCTAATGTGTACTTCAGTGTCACATCAAATCATCAAAAAAAAATTGTTCCAAATCAAACTTCAAAGTTCCGATCAATCAAAATCCAATCAATCCATCATCATCTCGGGATATCCTTCCCAATCTTCGTGTTGCTTAACACTATCCTTGCATTGTTGTTTATCCTTAACAATGTTATCATCATCAATCCATCAATTTGATCAATCAACCCTAGCTTGGTTTTCAACAAAATCCCAAAATAGAGCACTGATATCATATATACATCCAAATCATTCAAAATTTGAAATATAAAAAATAGATTCATCAGCCAAACTACGTCGTCTCTAAGCTTGAACATAGGCAAGGTTGATCTTTGATCATCCCCCGAGACATTTTAGGTCAGTCCTCTAGGCGTTCGTTGCAATGGCAATCCATTTGCCCATCTATTTCACATTTTAGGTCAGTCCTTTAGGCGTTCGTCGCAATGGAAATCCATTTGCCCATCTATTTCACATTTTAGGTCAGTCCTTTAGGCATCCATCACAATGGCAATCTATTTGCCCATCTATTTCACACCCTAGGTCAGTCCTTTAGTCGTTCATCACAATTTGGTAATATGTTTTCCCATCTCTCATCATGGAGTCAAGTTTTTTGTCAGTCAAACTACGTGGTCTCTACGTGTATAACCTAGGCAAGGCTAATCTGTTTATCAGCTCTCGAGACCCTTAGGTCAGGTCTTTAGGTTAGTCTCTTGGTCATAAAGTCTCAAAAATCAAAATAGCCTCAAAACATTTGAAAAATCCAAAATGGTGCACCCGTCTCATCTCGCTCTCACCTAAAATAATCATCACTCATGATAAATCTATCATCGTCATCTTCATCCTTTGGTAAGTTAGTCAGGAGCAAGTCTAGTAGGTTCAAAAGTGAACACCCTAATCATCAAAGTCTCAAGTCTAGGTCAGCAAGCAAGCAAGTTGATCAACTCTAAGTATCAATAGCTTATCATCCAATCAATCTCATCAAAACTCTGATCACAACATGTCCTAGGATGCATCATTCCCATGATGGACATCAGCATCAGGTATCACCTTATTTTAGCCTTGGCTAGCAGTACGAAGAACATTAGCTTGTTTGTTTATTTTATCTGGTCTTTTTGACTTATCTTATTTTGCGCTCATTCCAAGGACCTCTCGATGATGCCTAAACAAAACATGTTTATAGAGAAATGAATGGGGTAACGATCATTATATTTTTGTTTGTTGTGCTTCGTGGATACTCTTGTAAATAAATTGGCGAATACTTGCTTTGTTAGGTCCGTCCTAGCAAGGTTTATGTATGTCAAGTGTGAACAGGAATACTGCTATCTATTTGTCGAGTCAAAGTCCATCGCACTAGGTACAATGTCATCTTGGTTTTTTATACAATGATGCATCGTACCTACGTGTGTTATCAGACATAAATTAATTGGCCCTTTCAAAATCCCAACTCCTGGTAAGCAAATCATCATCATCATCATAATGTAGGATTGTTGGATCCTCCTTCCATCCATCTTATTCTTCTTGTTCTTCTATCTGTACTAACATTTCTATCTAAAGTAGGTGCAAGATCTAAAAATATACACGAGGCTACTCATGGCCGATGACTATCTATACATCATCAAAATTTTCTACGTCAAATATCTGATCTTTCTAAAGAATTATCTTTTGTCCTTTGATCAATAGAACCACTCCTCTCGCATTTTATCACGATCTCGATCGAAAAATCAAACGTTTTCGATTGATCTCTCGAGGGGGAAATATATCAACATAATCCTTCCGCTAGGGCAGCAGTGGGGCATTCGGGAAATCGAGAAATTTTGAACTTTGATTGCATTAGTTTATTCTTTGAACCAAAACAATGAGTGCATTGTTTCAAACATGGGAAAAATTTAGACATGAAAAATATACCGACACACTTGATCCTGATTACTAACATCGATTCATCCTGAATCATATTCTCATCTTATCATCACTCTTCATCCATTAATTAAATAAATTATTATTTATCTAATTATGTCTTTCTCCTCTGTTGATTAAATTAATCAATTTAATTTAATTAATCTTTTATCTCTGTTCATTTAAAAAATTTATTTTATTTAAATTAAGTCTCTAAAGTCTTATTATTAAATTGAATAAATTAATCCTTATTTGATTTAATCTAACATTATCCCCTTTTAGTTAAATAAATTAAAACATTTATTTAATTAAACACTTCCTCTCAATTTGATGTAAATCAATGCATAAATTTAAGTCTAAATTGTCACATCTCCTAATTCTTCATTACATTAATTAATCTTTGATTAAATTAATCTTAAATCATGCCACATCCTCTAGCTTTTACCACTTGCACATGAAAATAGATTTTATTTATTTATTAAATCTCTATTTTCTCTCAACATGGCATAAAAGGGGAATATTCCCTCAAATTTGAATTCAAATCCAAGTGGACTTAGTCCTTCCAACAAGGCATTTAAGACATCTTACATGTCCTTTGCATTGAGCCAAGTGACATTAACTCCATTTTCCTTCCCTCTAAACATGTCACATTCAAATTTCAAATTTGAATCTCATAGCATTTCTCATGCACATTGATCAAAATGTGCTCATTCCTCCTCCAATCACATGTGGACAAGTGGCATTCTTGCATTGGTTGGTCTTTTGTCCCACATTCATCCAAATCCTTCAAATCTCTCATTCTTCAAATATATAAATAAGAGGCCTCCTCTATTGCAATATCATCTACAATTTGAGTAAACTTACTATACTCAACTTCATCCTCAAACATATCTAGTTTCATCCATTTCATCAAATTCTTAGCTAGGTTATGCAGATTTTTCATCATGGAGCTTGATTGAATCTTCATCAAGGTGGATCACTCATCAAATCATCAACATTGCAACAAAGGAGTTGGGAAAGGGCCAATTTCGACACACTAATTGGCACCATTTCCCCCATAGGATCAAGAGTTTGCATGCTTAATTAGGATTTCACTTATCTTTTATGTTTGTTCTTCATTTTTCTTATTATTGAGCATTGTAAATGGATTTCATGGGGAATCCTTGTTTTATCTTGCATATGAGCTTACTAATGTGTTTGTTTCCTATGTTTGTGTGGGTATAAGATTGGGGTTCACATGAGCATAGATATCATTCCAAGTTGTCATGTCTCTATCTTTGGATACACTATAAGTACTAGAGACAACAACCAACTAGGACTCAATAGAGTCCATGAGATCCTTGATATTCTGAGTGGCATCTGACCACTTAATGCAGTAAGAAAATACAATATTTTCTTCAGGGTCATAGGCCTGCACAACTTCCAAATTATTTTCAACATTGGTGTGTTCCAGAGCACACTTGTCATGAAGTGCCAAAATCCTTTTCTCTGCCAATTTCTCTTCAACCTCTTGCTTTGTCTTCTCACCAAGTTCGATGGCATACTCCTTAAAGGATTCCAATAGAAGTTTCAGATTCTCTACCTGAGTGAGAGATGTATCTATTGATGTACCGGGTGTGACCTCCTGCAAAGATTTGATAAAATCGTCAAAAATCTTTGTCCCCTTCTGATGTATTTCTATAATTTCTATTCTTTCGGATGCATGCAATGCATCTCCTAACACCAATTTATGAACAGGAGAAATTTTATCTAGATCCACACTACCTTGAATCATGGGGAGTTGCTGGAGGAATCACTAGGTGGAACTTGATCTGCTTGGATAACAATCCTTTCAAGACATCATCGTTGGAGGAGGATTCTCTAGAAGACCTTTGTGACTCTACTACTTTCCTTATTTCTTCTTCATTCTTTTTGGCAGATTCCCCATTTCTTTCTTCTTCCTTTTCTTCCACCTTTTCTTCTTCCTGTATTTTCTCTTCTTCTTTTCCACCTTCTTTTTCACCTTTTTCTTTTTCGTCTTTATCTCTTTCTCCTTCATCCCTTTCACCTTCATACTTATCCTTTTCTTCTTCAGTATGCTTCGAGAGAATAACATCATGCTTCTCCGACTCGGTATTTTCCTCATTTTGTTTCTCAATCTTTGAAGGATCATATGTAGCATTTATTTTTGGAAGGACACCTATATTACCTACTTCTAAAGGAATATCTGCATCATTTGTTTCTAGAGGGATGTTTGTATCACCCAAATTGTACAAATAATCAAAAATTTGATGTGCAACCGGTCTGGATGTGTCCCAAATCACCACATCATCTCTTCTGAGAAGCCTTCTAAGAAAGTAGAATAGAAAAAAAACAATCAAGGAGCCAAACTTAAATGCATATTTCTTTTCCTTTAACATCTTCAAATTCTCAAACAACTGCTTCCGGAGAAGGTCACAAAAATCATAAACAACACCATTGGCTGCCATGTCATATCCGGTGTAAATTTTTGTAGTAGACACTAAAATTTCTCTATTTGTGAAGTATATCTTGTGTTTGATCATTATAGCTACATACTTCATAGTAGGATTAGTGATAGGTTTCATTGCAAGAGCCCTTTTGTCAAATGCAGCTCGAGTGAGTTCCATGACCACTTCATTCTTCATAGAATTCAGCATGGCTACTGGTCTAGTGTCATAGAGTCCAGTAAATACCTTAATCACTTCCTTAGTTATAAGATGAGGTCTGTTAGTCCACAAAAACTTGTCATGCATTTTTTTGAGAGCTAGTTTAACATATTTATCATCAACAGTGGAGCTAAAGTTAGGAAAGGATTTCCATCGATCCAACTTCTTCACAACAATATTTGAACACTTGGGTTTTATCAAGAAATTATCTCTAGTGAGCTCATTCTACCAAATGTTTATCAATTTTCTTTGATCATATTCCTTAGTTTTAACTTGAATATACATCCCAGTGTGTTTAGTGGGCATGACACCATGAGGAATCGATGAGAAGGCGCCTAGAGGGTCATCTTCAAAAACCTTCATAGAATATTTCTTATAGGAAGGTCTAGGTCTTTTCAATGCCTTTACGACTACAGGGGTTTCCATTTCTCCACACACCAAGCTCTAATGATTTTAGAAAGAAGATTACACAAACCCACAATAGAACAAAAGAGTAAAATACCTTTTTCCTTCACGAAAAACCAAAACTAGGGTTTGCATAGCTCACTCTCCAAATCACCTCGAGAATGCTCAAAATCGCTTTCCACTTTCTTCAAATACACAAGTGATTAAAAAACACTTTGCAATTTAGCTTTATAGATCAATGTGATTCCCTAATTCACATTAAATGTGATGGAATTCAAAAAGCTGATAAAAACCCTTCTACTACACTGAAAGATCCTAATTTCCTTCGCAAAAGATCATTCATGCATATTTTCTTCCAGTTCCTTTTCTATAACCTTTGTTTATCCATTCCTTACAACATATATTTGTGCCAAAGACTAACACACCAAATATCCAGGGGGTTCGAATAATTTTCTATTAAAGCTCCCCTTAAGACCATGTTGGGTCTCATTCCCGAAGGAATTATTTGCACCAGATGAGGGCATAGATGCATTTGATGTTTCTGGCTCTTCTTTCTTCTTCCATATTGTTTTCATTTCTTGCTTAACCTCATTCTTGTCAATTTTCTTCACTAGTTCATTCTTCTTTATCGAATCAAATTGCTTTCCCTTTTTACTTTTGCATACTCTTGAAATGTGTTTGAGTTTATTGCAATTATAGAAAACAACACTTTTCTAATTTGTTTGACCTCCATTAACCCTTGATATGAATTTATTTGATTTGTGTCCAAACTTATTACAAGTATAGTAGTAGCCAACAAAAGATTGATTCATTCTACCTCCATTAAACCAATTCATCATCTGAGTTTTTCATTCACTAGCTCTATGTCCAACTTTCTTGCATGCATAACATTGTCCGGAGAAGGATCCAGCATAGTGGTTCATTCTACTTCTACACTTTGTTTCCTTGTGACTAATTTTATTGCATGAGAAACAAAAACCATTGAAAGATGGTTACCTTTGAGCATTTGGATGTCTGATAAGCTGTCTCCTAGTAAAGATTCTTGAGTTCTTTGTTTGTTTTCCTTTACCTTGAGTCTTTTGATTGTTCACTCTATTTGAGGTCTTCATAGCTTTTAAGATTTCGCCTGTTTACAGTCCCAAACCACCTTTGTCTTTAGATGGATTTTGTCCTGCAATCAATTCATCAAGCTTGGTGGAGCTTGTTTTGAAACTATCTTCATAGAATTTTGCTTTTTCTAGATCTTTTCTTAGGTTTACCACTTCTTGTTCAAACCTTTGCATTCATCAAACTTGCTTTGCCCCATTGTATTCAGATAATCTTCAATTCTCTTGTTTTACTCCACTTGCACCTTCAATATGGTAATCTCTTATTTTTGTTGTTTTAATTTCTCACTTACTTCTTTATGTCTTTCTTTGAATTTCTTCAATTGCTCTTTCAATTTTTGGATGCACTCATTTTCCTCATCAAGATTTTCATTCAAATCTCTATTTTCATTTTCAGCTTTGTCAAGATCATCAAGAGCTATCTGGAGTTATTTTTTATCATCCATTTGTTTAATCTTTAAGATATTACTCAAGATATCAGGCTTCTTTAGAGGAACCAAGCTCTGATACCAATTGTTGAATACCCAAGATACTAAGAGGGGGTGAATCGGTATCTTCTTTAACTTATTGAACAAACACCATCCAATTAGTCCAATGCATATAACAGTAAAAATACGCTAGAACATTAATAGAACATAAAATCACACAATACATGAACACCAAAATTTTTATGTGGAAAACCTAAAATGGTAAAAACCATGATGAGGATTAGGTCACAATATAGTATAACTAATTATAAGATATTACAAAAGGTGGCTCACTTCCAGGTTTCACTATCCAAAAATGAGAGGTTCACTGCCTACAAAAGATACAATAACAAAATGGCTTACAACCAGAATATGAACTGATGGAGTTACACCTAACAAGTGTAGATTTTGTTCCTTTGATGCTCAATAAACTCACATACCAATAGACATATATTTTCCTTGATTCGTATTCACATTCATTCCATCGTCTTCAATCTCAAAACTATCCAATAATATATCTAACTCATCTGCAAGCATCAATTAGGTCGACCTAAATTAGATGCATCCCTTATTCACCAAAAAGATAATTGTTGGCTTCAAGCATGTACAAAATCTTTCCAAAAACAATTCAAGTGTGTAGCATGCTACAACATGTCAGAATGGACCTAGGATAGGTTGCACATATATCTGTAGTACATAAATTAATCCATTACAACATCAACTATATATTAGGTCGACTAGAGATAGACCTAATAGGAAAATGTACCAATAGAGTAATGCCAACTTGTTGTACAAGCACCGGTTCAAAATACCAGATCAAATTTGAGTTTAAACTTGCAGTTGCAACTCATATAACATGGTGACATCAATAAAAACACAAAATTTGCATAATGATATGGTCTTCTTCATTCTTCCAACATAATGAACTTACTTGATTTTGTATAATGATGGGGGCTATGAATGACACTAAGGCATGAATAACTAGGAGGGGCTTGTGCAAATACCATGCCATCTCCAACTCATGCTTTCAACTACAAAGAGCTTGGGAGGAGATCCAAAAATTGAACATGATGCATCTTAATGACCTAAGGGTTCAAATAAGATATCTAAAAAATGAACCTAAGAAATCCATTTATGATAGCTTAGATTGCTTGAAAGGAGTGTGTTTAGAACACACTATATATCCTTCTAAGTGTTCAATAAGCATATAAATTAGAAATATATTTTTATTTAAAATAAATAAAGTTTATTTTGACCTATTATAATCAAGCACTTAAGAGTTGGGAAATGGAATTATAGAATATTGAATGCTAGGGAGGGAAGGAAATATAAGATGAAATGTTTGAAACTATAAATTATTGAATTTGAGTGTATGAATGAACTTGAAATGACTATCAATGATTGTAGCTGAAATTTGGAGGTCTCTTGATGAGTTTTATAGAAAATTAGCATAGTTTTAGTTCTAGAGGGGAATAGCTACAACATTGGAGAGACACAATTATCCTAGTTTTTGATAGTCTTGAACTTTATATGAATCTCTTTCTTTGATTAAAAACCTTGTTTACTTTACAATTAACCTTTTTTCTCTCTAGAATTTGAGATAACTACATCATATCTAGAAGGATTAGAAATATTGGTTTTTTTTTTTAAGATATTTCCTCCATCAGTCCCATTTTGATTATATTTCAATTTTAGTTCATAGGACTATTAAAAATGGAAATTGTGTGTAGCCCTAGATGAAATTGTATACATGATGTATGTAAAGAGCTGGAAGCTACAAACCCAATGGGGCATATCCATAGTGCCCAAGAGATATTCCATAGTTTTAGATCTTCAATTCTAACTGTATTATCTTTTTCCCTTGATAATATACTTGTAATTTATCCTTTCGGAAGTGGAGAAGGGAAAATAAGTATTCACAATGATCTCTACTTGCATAATGAGTGAAAACTAGAAAAAATAGGCTTAGATATGAACATAAAAATTAGGGTTAGATTAGTTATTGACAAGAAAATATGAAGGAATTTAACAAGGACAAGGGCAATAAGGACAAGGGCAATAGGGGCATAAAATTCTTACCATACTTTCTAGAGGTGGTTTGGAAAGTTTTTATAAGGTCCAAGGATCTTACAATATTAATATATGATAATTGGGAGGCTCTAAATGTTGGAGTAATTAGGACATCACTCTATAACAAATTAATTATCATGTATTTGATTACATTAATTACTTAAGCTAAACTTATGATTGTTTTTATTATTAGATTGAGCTATTTATAGGTCAAGTTATCTCATTGCATGAGATTAGAACACTTGTCACAATCTAATCAAATCCTCATATAGGGTTTTCTTTTTCCTTTTATAAGGATTCTCATTGATTGTAATCAATAATTCAAATTAATTGATTACACAATCAATTGATTTTTTGGATCATCTCTTCTCAAGGTAACATGAATATATCAATATTTTTCTCTTTGAATGTGATAGATGTTCTAGTATCAAGTGATTTCTGAGAGTTGTGGGGTTCATTATCAACTCCATCAAGGTATCAAAACACCAGATATGTGACTTCCTATTCAAATTCTAAGAGATCCAAGTAATTTTGGCCAGTATCTTTTGCTTGGTGTATTTTTGAAAAACATGATTTATGATTTTTGTTCGAAATCATGAGCAATCATCTGGGTATCTATTATATTTTGTAGATAGTGAGTAGATCTTGCAAAAAAGGCTATAAAAATAGCACAACGTGGCCATAGGTGAAGTTTATTTTTCTTTCCAAATCATAAGTTCTGCTTTTTGGAATTAAAAATGCTTTCTGAGTTTTGTTGGAAGCATCAAAATATTTTTTGGATATCTATTAGTTTTTGCATGAAATGGGTAATTTTTTCAAAAATAAAATCATAAGGGTCATGTCTACTAACTAAACTTACCTCGTTTTTCAAAAAATCATAACTTGGGCATACAGTGTCAAAATAAATAAAAACAACATATCATTGGAAAGTTGGTTCCGAGAACTTTGTAGTGGTGTAGGTCTCATCATTAAATTTTTATTCTAGTTTATTTTATTCTCAGTCAAAGTCAAATCTTCATTTTTTGCTTCTGAGATCATAAATTTTTGCTTCTATCTCTGATTTTCATGATTCCAACGACATCGTAAAGGTATTTCAAATCTCTTTAGATTCATTCGTGCACTTTTTCCAAAATCTCCCCCAAGTAAATTTTATTCATTTTTGTGATTTCACATTTTGCTTAATTACTTGGACGTTTTAGCACCTAGAAAGGATCTGTTTGCATGAGATTACTTCATTTGATCTACTTTATATGCACTAAGTTTATTAGTCTATGATTTTTTCATTTGAGTAAGTATCATGGGTTTTTTTTTCATCCTTTCATGGTCATCTTTGAAAAAGATAAGTATGAGTCTTGGCGACACAATATCCTGACATATCTCATGTGGCTTGAAATTTTTCCTTATTTTTATGGACTCATACCTACACCAAACACATTAGGGATTTTATCAACATGGGGTATTATCAGTGATCATGTTATAGGAGTGATTTTTTCTAGTATTGATCTTGACACTATGTGTGTTATATCAAACATTGATTGTCCCCAAACACTTTGGAATCGACTTTGGGAGATCCATGGAGACCCTCATATCTCTCCATACCTAGAGGATCCTGATACAAATTTTCTCCTTCCTCTTGTAGATGAAGATTACCTATCCTTTAATGATGATAATTTAGAGGAGCTTGAATATATCACAAGTATTGCATGTTCTGATGGTTCAGAGATTTGTCTTGATGATCCCACTCTTCAAATTGAGACTTACATCACCATTTCCTATTGTTCAAGATCATTTTGGCTTCACCACATCCTTGGCCCCTATTGGTTCAGTGCAATAATATGTGCATCTTCTTCTAAACACAACTACTTGGGATTTATATCTTACAAACATATCATACTTGTTTGTAGAGTCTTAGATTATAGATTTGGAGGATTAATTTGAGGTCATTCATTTTCTTTTTTTGATAGTGACATCATCATTTTTGGCCCATCATATTCATCACCTTTGTAGCTTGTTCTACATCAGTCTTCACTAGTTTCTGGATTGACATCATCTCTTTCTAGCATGTGGACACTTGAGAAATTTTTAGAGGCACATATCATTTGGATTTGGATTCCTGATTCTTCCATTTTTTGGGAATGGCTTCTCCAATCACTAGTGGATCTATTTATTCCAAAGGGGAGAAATGTTGTTTACAAGCAGTGGATCATGTTCTATCTTTAGGTAATAATCATTGACAAGGGAGCTCTTTCTTATGGGGTGTTCATATTTGTATTGTATCTCTCCTACTAGGGGGACATCTATTGTACTTCTATAAAAAAATGAAGTTATCGATGGGTCACATTGTGTCCTCCTATCCTTCTTTCACTAGTGCAGTTACACCATTTTCTCTCTTTTGGAGAGGAGTTTTTTCATTGTGGTTTTCTCCTTTTCTTTGGTTGTGGGAGATTTCATTTATTTGTACATGGGTACCTCATAAAGACTTGTAGTCTGGACCCATCGATGCATCTATTATTGCATCCTTTATTAGTTATTTAGCTTCTCCCTAAGTTGATCTTAAGGGGGGGTATTGGATTGATTAGGACATCACTTGATAATTAATTAATCATTAGCTAATTACTAGGTCCCTTATTAATTTAATTAATTAATCTAAACATAGGAGTGTTTTTTTATTATTATATTGGGCTATTTGTAGGTCAAGTTATCTCATTTCATGAGATTAGGACACTTGTCACAATCTAATCAAATCCTTGTCTAGGGTTTGAATTTTTCCTTTTAAAAGGATTCTCATTCATTTTAATCACTAATTTAAATTAATTCATTGCACAATCAATTGCTTTTCTGGATCATCTCTTCTCAAGGTAACATGAGCATATCAATGATTTTTTCTCTTTAGATGTGATAGGTGTTTTTGTTGTAGGTGATTTCTGGGACCTACGAGGCTCACTATCAAATTCATCACTAAATAGGTGTAAAATGATCTAAAGTACACTAGGAAAATGGACACACAAATGAGTGCATGAAAATAATGTACAAGATATACAATTTATGTTATTATATTACATTAAAATAATATGCATCATAAATCAAAGTCAGCATCTAGATCATGGGAATAAATAGCACTTTTCTCCTCACTATATACAACATTATTATACCAAGGGGAAAAAGATAGGGAAGAAGGAATAACAACTTTATGGGAACTTAAAATATGCACATCTACATTAATATACTCCTAAAGGAAAGATAAAGAAAAAATGGCCCATGGAGCACACATAAAATAATATAGAATGATAAAAGTAAGCAATAAAAATGTTTAGATTTTATACCCTAATTTGTAAAAATAAAACACCATGAACCCTAGGAGGTGTAGGAATGTTAGGTTAACCATTTTGATAAATTCTTCCAATATAATTTTCCTAAATTAATAATCAGATAAATATAAGCCCTTAGATTTTAGATATGGGATTGAAAACTAATAATACTATAAATACTTTAATTAATATATAAATAAAATGAATATTTTAGTTAAGTGATAACACTTTCAACAAAATAGTGTAAGAAAACTGTTTTTCAATTCAATGCAAACAAATAGTTCTTAGGGTATCTTAGTTTTCAATCCTTCTATTTTCAACGTATTACAATATTATACTAATGTAGCATTATAAATGTAATTCAAATATTTTATTTAGTACAAGCTCATTGGTTTTAGCTTTTCCCTATCTTGTGAAGGTAAATGTTGATCAAGATACTTAGAATTCCAATTTTATTTTTAATGCAATGCAACTAGAATGACAAGATTCCTAGGATGTAAACAATGTCTTCAAACCCTAGAAATTATCTATGAAAATAAACATATGATGCCCAATCCAAAATTTAGACTAAAACTTAAGGATAAGTGCATAATAGAAATTAGAACAAAGGAGAATAAGTGTTGGCTTTGAATGTTTTAGTATGTAAAATCTAGGACAACAAAAAAAATTGTATCTTAAATGTGATAGAAAGTTGGTATACTTATATTTTCACTCCAATACAACTTCTTCATGTATTTGTCATATTTATTCTATGAAAACAAAGATTGGTTTGTAGGATTTTAATAGCTACAACATATTCATTCATGAGATATTAAATGAGGAAAGATACCATGACAAGTTTCCAGCATATATTTATAATGTAACAATAATTTTGGGTTGAAAGGATAGTTGTAAATTGTTGTCTCAAATATTCAACATTGATGCATATGATTATGATAAGTCCAAATACAAGAAATTTTTTTGAAGAATCACACCAAAGGGGAGTCTAGATTTCAAGTTTGGAAAGTATTGAGAGTGCTTTCCTGAGGAGAGAAGCTTTAATTGTTGAATGATAGAACTAGGAATAAGAGGTCTATGAATGAAAATGAGTGTGATAAGGTATTAAATCCAAGTAGAAATATATATAATAAGATCATTCCAAACACAAAGAAGAATAAAGAAAACGAAACAATATTCTATGATAAAAAATATAAAATCATAGTCAAAATGAATTAAACTAATGATATACAAGTTAAATACATTTAAAAAATAAAAATACACTACCTCAATTGGGCTAATATTTCTGCTAGACAGATGACCAAATGGACCCCTTCTTCTAGAGGATAGGTTAATCTCAACTTCCATGAATATTCCAAGGGAAACCTTGGTGATGTAGTTGCGGGAGGCATAATAAGAGATGATCATGTGAACTTTATTGAAGGATATTCTCAGGCCATTGGAATCAACTTCAATAATGTTGATGAGGTTGTGAAAGCCTAGTGGGGGATTAAGAGGCTTCTATGCTTGGGTTTCCTTGAGGTGGAGATTGAAGGCGACTCCCAATTAATTGTGAATCTCCTTTAGAATGACAAGACCCCTGCATCAAATATATGGAGAATCATTGAGAAATACTGAATGGACCTGTGTGACTTTCATCAAGTCAAAATTCACCACATCTTCAGGGAAGGTAATGGTGTGGTGGACTTGGTTTGCAATCTGGGCTTGAAAAGTGAAGACTGGAATTATTGGAATTTGAATTCAAATATCTTGAGAACCCTCCAGCACATCCTTTCTCGGGATAGACTTGACTAGTACCCCCATTCCTTGATATGATTACTTTCTCTATAGCCTAGGGTTGGGGTATGATGGATGTTTTGTATGGTTTGAGAAGGTTGTGCTTAGCTATCCTAAGGACTATGATGTGGCTTGTTCTTGTTATTTCCCTAAGACTGGAGATATATATTGATTGAAATAATAATATCCCTAAGGTTCTCATGAGGGATCACATCACTTTGATTGATACCAACTTAAAACTCGTAATTGTTGTATAAATTGCAAGAAAAATATTATGGATTTGGGGTTTGATTCTGATGCCTTTAATCTTAAGTTAACTTGGCAGCTCATGCCTAAGATCAATATGGATATCTACACCCCACTCATGCAGATTTAACTTCTCACTTGTGAGGAGAGTCCTCTCCCTCTTGCAAACATTAGTGATAAAATTATGATTTCATACAACAAGACGATGGCGGATAGGAATTATGATAGCCTAAGTGCCATATTCATTGGGGATTCTATCAAAAGAAACAATATTTTTTTCTATTTATCCTTCTATTCAAACACTAACAAGAGCATTGAAAACTCCAAGGAAGGTATCAAAGATTTTGTTGTCTTTGTTTCCCTAGTTTTTTTAATCCTTCAGCTCTTCTGTGGATCGGGTGGGTGTTTGTGCATGCTACTATGTGTGGCCTAAGACTCTACATGGAACCCATTTATTATGATTCCCTTAAGAAAAATGTCAAGCTCTGAGAGATCTTTAAAAGAGGTGAATTTATGCCCTTCTTCCAAGATATGTAGGGCTATAATGATAAACTTACTTCAAAATTTGTTAACTCCTGGTTTCAAGGGGTTGTTACCATAGGTGGCATGTAGTTTAAGGTGTCTGATGAATTTATTACCAAAGCCACAAGTTTAGCATGTGATGGTATCAAGGTGGAGAAAAAGAGTAATGGCGACTAAAAAAATTTTATTGCTACTTTTTTAGAGGAAAAAATAAATTCGTCCACTTCTAGAATGGTTATATCAGGAGAAGTTGTTGGCTCCTTGGGCTCTGATGATTCTTCATTACATGAAATATTTCTCTTGAAGGTTATTTTAAAACTATGCATGGTTACTATTTTCTGCTTCTTAATCATTTATGTCACGATAAAATAATGAACCTTCCTTTCTTCTTGTTTACCTCCCTTGAGGCATGCATTATCAAAGGCACCTATCCCCCTCTGCATCAAGGCATCATCAAGTACCTTTATAAATATTACCTTTCTATGTTGCCCTTTTCAAACCTCAAGGTCAAGAGTGGTGTCAAAATCAATCTTATTGATGACAAAGCCTTTGGATCCCCCTCTACTTCTATTAAGCCTTGGCCTTGCTCTTCCAACAAGGTGGGTCTTGGTCCTAAAGGTAAGGGCCCTACTATGATTCTTTCCCTCCAACTCAAGTTGTTAGAGACCTCGTTGACCAAGAAAAGAAAGGTGGTGTCCCTCAATGTGAATGAGAAATAGTAGGGTAAAGCTGTGAAAAATGCCCAAAGCCCCAATCCTATTATGGGTGAGGCTATTGAAATTTATAATATGGAAGGGGTGGAGAATGTGGTTGGGGAGTCTACTCTTTTTGATTCCAAAGGCTCTGGAGGTTGCAAGTCTGCTAGACTTGCCAAAGCCCTTACTATTTTGAACCCTAACACTACCAAAGGAAAACAAATTGTAGTTTATGAAAATGCATACCCTTGCATTTTCACACTTGTTTGGACTCACCTTGCTTTATTTATCCTTCTTTATGTCTTAATTGTTCCTATTTTGTATCCACAAGCCTAATAAACTACATCTTTTTCTAGCTAATCCCGACAATCATCAAAGGGAAAATGATCATTTAATGATTTTTTTTGTGTGTCCTTGATTTTTGGGTTGAGAATTAAATGCCACCTAGGGCGTCTTAGTCCCCCAAATGTCTTGGGACCTTGATTTTGAATACACTTGAAAATGTCTCTTTTTGGAGTCTGTGCTTTGAGATTTGAGCCTCGGGACTAAGACACCACCTAGGGCATCTTAGTCCTCCTTGGCTTATTTTTGGGATTTAATTTCAAATTATGGCTAGATTTAGCCCCTTTTAATTAATGTTTTCCTATGTTGGCTTGGTGTGATGTAATTTTGGGGTATTAAGCATAGATAAGTATAAATACAAGGTTCATTCACTCATTTTCATAAGGAGCAAGATATCCAAGAGCATAATAAGCATCCAAGGATTCAAGTATTCATTCAAGAGCATTCAAGAGCAGTTCTTCAAGCATTTTGGAGTCATCATCAAGATTAAAGCATCATATCAAGGAGATTCTTGCATCATGTGTGTTTTTGTGCTAACATTTTTTATGTAGGGTTTTGATTCAAGCAAGCAATTCAAGCAAGATCTATCAAAGAATTCCATTGATTCAAGATCTACATTCAAGCTAAACACTTCAAACAATTTTGTAGACTTTACAACAAGGATTTGGTGAGTTGTAAAATTGCATGCTCTTCATTCATCATTTCCCTCCATTATTTTTTTCATTTCAAGGTTTAATTACCAAAAAGGGGTTTGACCAAGGAAAACCCCTATTTACTAACAATCAACAAGTTTTTTCTCTCTTGCATGCTTGTGATTAGGTTGAATACTTGAAGATCATTGGGAGTGCAAGATTTCAAAGTTGCAAAGTTGCATTACAAAGTTGTCATCTCCATGAAAACTCACCTACAAGTCAAATTTGGAAGTTTTAGAAAATGAGATCTAGGAGGAAGCAAGTGAAAAACTTGTAGCTTAGGATCACATTCAGAGTTTTCAAAAATTTAGAATGGGAATAATACGTCACCTAGGGTGTCTTAGTCCTCTCAGGGGTATTTTTCAAAGATTTTTTGAGATTTTGTTTTGAGATCTGAAGATTCTGCATCTGCCCCGAAAAACAACAACAAGACTAAAACAACAATAAGGGCATCTTTGTCCTCCCTAGCATATTTAGACAACTTCTTTACATTTCTAAAATCCTTGTCACATCTCTAGAATTCCCAATTACACACATCCTATCTTTTTGTTGCATAATTTCATTATTTTCATCCCTCATTTAGCTTGCATAACTAGGTTTTGTAGGTTGGATCCTTATTTATCTTTTCCAAGCATTTGCTTGGTCGTGAAACCCTAAAAGCTAAAAGAACCCCCTTCCTAGGTCCTAATTGAGAATTGACTCACCTTGTGAGGTTAATAGTCAATCCAATTAAGGTTCTTAGGACATTATTGAATGACCTGGAGAAATAGGTGGGCATTTCCCTGCCTCATTTTTCCACAGTTCATTTTGGTGAACCTGACCTTATTGAGCATTCATTTTTTAATTTGGAGTCCATAAAATTCTTAGATCTAGATTGCATTCATTGCATCTTTGATTAGTGAAAGTGCATCTAGGGTTTCTTACATATTTCATTAGTGAAATTGCATCTAGGGTTTCTCATATTTTCATTAGTGATAGTGCATAGAGGTTGCATTTTTACTTTCTTGCATCATTTCATTTCATTGAAAAACTAAAAAGTGCATTGTTAATCATTCCAATTACATTTAGAAACATTGTTATTGCATTGAAAATTGAAAAAAGTGGATTCCACTTTGCATTAAATTGCTTGTTATTAGTTACTTTTCCTTGCATCCATTTTCATAGTTTTCTATTTCCAAACATCAAATCCCTAAATAGGAAACCTGTAAACATTGCAGACAACTTAGAATTTGTTGTTTTTCTGACTAAAACCTCTGCTAGGACTAAAACACCCTTCCTGGCATCTTAGTCTTGTTGATTCCTAAAATTACTAGGCAAACAACCTTATGGGAAACTCAGTAAATGGGGAATCAATTGCGCTAAACTAAGTAACCTCCAAGGTTTTTTAAGAAAGTTGACTCTTCTATAATTGGGAGGGTTGGAAAGGGAAAAGGAAGCAAATATAAAATAAAAACTAATCGAAGGTGATGCACCAAGATTTAAATGCTTAAGCACGGGAAACCTTCCTTTCAGATATGGTTTGAGGGCTCATTCAACAATCTATTACGTCCAAGAATAACAAAAAGAGAGATTAAAACCTTAAGAAATTAATTAAATGACATAGTATAACTTCAACATACATCTATTGATCAAGAAGATTCTGAGACATGATCTAAACAGTAAATTTATATTGAATTCATAAAATTAGTAGATAAAGTACTTAATACAATAAAAAAATAGTATCATGTCTTATATCAACTAAGAAATGAAGAGGCCGAATAATGGGCATAGTCTATAAATCTCAATACAATAATGAGAAAACATTACAAAGGATTTAGAGCTTTTAGTCTCTTTTCTGTAAATTCCAAACCCTTTCTTAGAGAGCAAGATCAGTATATATAGATCGCCCACCGTCATTGACCCAGTAACTGAAAAAATTCCTAGATACGAGTAATGATACCCGTCGCCATGATTACCCTAGGTCGTTGCAATAGAAAGATTCGGTCCATCACACATAGTTGTCTTCGAAAAAGATTCGCCTCCCAACAAATGATGGTTGTGGTCCCAAGGAAGAAGCAACGAGCCTCTCTAAGCGACAGGTGTCACTCAGCCATATAGTTGGTTAGGACATGTCATGAAGAGACGAAGCTTCTCCCTCAATCGTTCCAACCCTTCAATTAAAATCCCCATGCAGCTATCACGTCGAGATGTCTGCATTCAAACACTAGTTGTGGGAACTGCCAAAAAGTTGCACATAGAATGATGCGACGTGGCATGTGGGCGGTGTTCGGTGGTGAAACAAAGAGAGGGCTCCCAGAGTGTGCACTTCTGACACATGGAAAAGAGACGAATCTTCAAAGAGAAGCAAGGGAAGAATTCCCTTCAATTAGTGTGCAGTAGAAACGTGGAGAAAAATTCGCAAAGGTGATGGAAAAGGGGTCAGTGATACTCAAACATTCAAGGCGTAGGCTAAAGGCTATGCAAAATAGTCAATATTAACCTGATGGGAGCTATAAGGATTTTTCAATCCATAGCTTTTGGCGACTACTAGGGACATTTTGCCTGCAAAATGGGAACCCAAAATTTCTAGTTCTCAGACCAGAGCCTTATCCATTGGGGCACCAAAGTTAGAACTTTGAAAATGTGTTTTTTAGAGGTAGCCATTCGGCCTTGGAAGGCAATGATGTGGCACGCAAATTCTCCTATGCTTCATGAAAATCAATAACTTCTTTAAAGGGAAGCTCTCATGAGATACCTGTCCTGGACTTGAGTTGAAAAAGGAGATGCGCGATCTGATAGGTGGCATCTTCTATGTCTTTTGTTGTAGGAGGTTGACTGAAACTTTGAAAGGCTCGTTGCTTTTCTCTGATCCTTGCTAAAATGTGTTCTTCCATAACCACTGAGTCATCAGAGAGAAAGGGTGAGGGTTGGCCCATTTGAGTCAACTGGGAAAATTACATCTGTATTTTTTCCATAGTATGATTTAGTGTTTCCTGGCAATTGTTAGCTTGGGTGATGGTTGCATAACAACAGATGAATTCCCTCACCTTCTTGGTAGTTGTCTTCCAATCTTCAACACCTATAGAGACTAAGTTCATGTCTGCCACTATGTATAAATTGTTGAGTAACCTCTCTGCTTTGAGCACCCTTTCCATAATGAACTGGGGAACCTGTTCCATTGTTCTATGTACCTCCTAGCTTAAATTTGCGGCATCGGCCATGAATTAGAGTGTCGATTGAAGGGTCAAAGAAGACACATTGACTTTCTCCCAGTAGGAGATATATAGTTGTTGGGTCACCAAAAGGAGATCTATCTGAGGAGCAAGTGGTTGAAAAGGCTTTCAAAAAACCAATTTCTACCTCCTTCGACCCAACAACTTGAATCAGCTCCTTAATCCTTTTTCTTGCTGCAAAGAGTTGTTCTCATAGAATTTTCAACTCGGCATCCTTGCTTTGTAATGACTCTTTGACCTGGCCTCGAGTTGTGGACTCTTTTTCTAGAGAGATTTTTAGCTCCTGAAATTCCTTTTCAAACTGAGCTTGCTTTCCCTAGAGCTCCTCATATTTTTGCTATATTTCTCTCTATGTCTGAATCAACCGGCCCCAGAGCTCCTAGTTCTTTTGTTGTAGTTCAGTAACTAGGTTGGGATCTTGGGACTACAACTTTGTGAGCTCCTCCTGAAGTTTGGCCTTTTCCGCTAGCTCCTATTGGGATAGGTGTGCAATTTCAGAATCCCTCGCCTTCTCCTATTTTTTTAGGACTCCCATTCTCTCCTTGATGTTCTTGTGCTCCTCCTCCCACTTCTTTAGTCGGTGACTATGTTTCAGAAAGTTAGTAGTAACAACCTATTGAGTTTCCTACATAAAATGAACCTTATCTTGTGGCTGAGCTATGTGCAGGTTGATTTCCATAGCATGGATGGTATAATCCTCAGGTTGCATTTCCCACTGCGATTTTATGGTATTCAGAGTCATAGTTGCAAATTGCAATGAACCTTGTACTTCGTTAAACAGGGTCTGCACGCATGGCTCGACTCACCTTGCTAAATCTTTCTCTTTTCTTTTCTGGGCTCTGATAGCCTGTGACGCCTTTTTCTAGTTGCCTTGATCAATGAATTGTGTTGGTGACCTAATTAGTTTTCCAGCAAAGCGTACACTAGGAGGAAGAGTGAAAGGGAAGGAAATCATTGTGGTCTTGGAGGATGTTTTCGTTGGCAGAGAGACCATCAATGGGGAGAACAAGGGAATGTTATGCCAGGGTCCAACTTGGGAAGTGGCAGGAGGAATCATAGGAGGTGGAAAACCTAGAGATGCAAAGGATTCCATCTTCTAGTCGGTTCGAATCATAGCCGACACGGTGGAAGCAAAAGGATTTGTGAGAACAACTTGAGATTAGGCTCCAACAAACAGTGGAATTGACTACAGGGGAGTAAAAGGTACCAATCTGACTTGGGAGAAATGAGAGAAACCTCCCATGGGGGAGGAGTAGCAAAAGAAAGACTGACACTTGAGGTGGTCGGAGATGCAAAGGTTGCAAGGGAAGAAAAATACTACAAAGTGAGAAGAGAAGGGGAGAAAGATACCTAAGTTTCCATGGAGATCATTCCTTGGCTCGCTATAAGAACTTGTGAGCTTTCCCCAAGAGCTTCATCCGTGTGTGGTCTCTTTGCGGGTGGAGAATCATCTACCCTTATGAACTCCTGAGTCTATTGGACTATCCTAGGCTTCTTCGTGATCCATGTATGTTGTAGAAAACTCTCCAAATGAGAAGTAGCCAGTTGTGTGCTCTTTGGGGCATTGTCGGACTACTCCACTACTTTTCCAGTTATCTGCATTGAGGCTTTCTTTGCCTCTTTTCCTTTGCTTGCTACAGTGTCCTCCTCTGGATCTACTTCCTCATCTCCACTTGCATTGGTATCACTATGTGCTCAGTTCCAAAGATCATTAAATTTTATATCCATGTCTACCACCTCAAAAGGGGCATCGAGGTTTTGGGTCTCCTGACGATAAATCTAGAATTGGGCAATCTTGTACTGATTGGCCAATTGGTTACGAAGAGTAGCCCCAATTTTATGTTTGTCACTGGACTTGGCCAAGGGAAAGTAGATGGAGAGCCATGCCGGCCTCCTATTGTGAGTAGGAATAAAGGCCAGCTCCACAAATAGATCCTTCTGATCCGTTGACTATGGATTCTGTTGAGCCTCCTAGTAAGGCCGAGGGTTGTGAGTCACTTTAACATTCAACTCCGCCACATCATTGTTGGGATTATGATTCCATTTGTCACAAATTAATAGTAGCCCCAGATGAGCTATCTTTGCCTCTAGAAAAACATGTGTCTTCTTTTTTAACATTATCACCAGGCCAAAGTTCAAAGGACATCTAAAAAAACCCTTCTATTTCTTTCCCCCGCAAAAGCTAGCATCAATGATTGACAGTAGTCAAAATACCTCAAGGGCCAAAACCTAATCTATGACACACATAGGGATCCAGAATGGTTCCTCTGTGAAACCATGCAACCTGAAAAATGAGAAATCCTCTCCTAGGAACCAATCACATGAAGGAGTAAAATATTGCATCCATCCCATCTACTTAGTGAAAAAACAATAAACCTCACCCTCTTTACTAAAATCTCGCAAAATCGGAGCCAAGAAAAGCTCAGAGAATGCGTAGTAATCATGTTATGGAAAGAAGGGGAATCCATGCAGAAACCAACTTTCTTATCCCATTTTCTTCAAACATAACCAAACCCAAACAATTCCTAAAGAAATTAGGATTCTAGTGCAAAAACATGTGGGCAAGGAGGGAAGAAAACCTGAATCTATGTTGCATCTTGTATTCTTTGAATTGGCTCAACATTTTCTGGACAATGATTTCAACGAAGTCATGCCAGAATAGTGAGTGTTGTTTTTTCAATTAGAAACCCAAACCCATTTGAAACCCCTCAACATATTGATCATCGTCCATGCCGCAAATGAAAGTCATTATAGAGAAGGCTCCTTGCAAGTCTGTGTTAAAAGCGTTGAGCACAACCGAAAACTGTGGTGGCCTTGCTGCATCTTCTTTGGCCCTTTTTGTTTCTTGGTTATAAAAGTCTAGAGAAATTTTTTTGGTCCTTCAGAAGTGTTCCATGCCTTCTATGGTGAACATCTCCATGCCTTTTGCTATAGAGCTCCTTTTGATAGGAATGCGTAGCATATTCCTAATTGTGTCCATGCTGATCAAAATTTTCAATTCTCGGCCTTCAATGGTGTCGGTATCTAGGTTAAACTGTTGAGTGCACTAGTTCTGAGAAATAGTGCACCAAGGGGACCATATATTGTGGGAGACCTCATAACCACAACTCATGCATAAAATAATCCAACCTATTAATCATTTTTATCCTTTTGCAGGTCGCTTCCCTAAGAATCTTAGGGTTAGTTTTGAGGATGGGGTCATGAATGTTATCCCATTCCTCCATTATTAGGGTTTTGTCCTTGTGATCAGATTTCTTCTCCATAGAAACTCGAGTGAAAGGCCACCGCAACTTTTCATAAAATCCTGGTGAGGCATAAGAAACAATGTCAAAAATATTGGCCATTAGCGCGGCCATCATGGCATCCATCAAGCTCTAGACTGCCTCTCCTTGCGTTTTTGTTTGAGGATTCTGGGCCATGTCAGGACTGTGAATTTTTTTGCAACACTAAAACTTCTACAACTCAATTGGGTTCTTCCCAGCAAAACCATGTACTCAGAAAATCTTGCAATGAAATGTGTATTCAAGACTCCTTAGTGCTATTTTTGTGTATGCAACACTTTCCATTCTCGACTAGAGTTGTAGACAACGATTGTCTTTCCTGCAAAAAATCCGGCATTTAACGCCAACTCTTTTTCATGCATGCAAAATGAATTCCCACTCCTTTGAAAATACAAACATTCCTAATGCCAACTAATCTTCATGCCTTAGGGTACCATCCCTTGGGAAATTGAGTCACAAATGAAGAGATACATACCCTTTTGCATGCCTTTGCACTTAATAACTTTGGGAAATGTGATTAAGCAAGGGATGTTATAATCACTCAAAAATATTCATCCTTGGAGATTGAGAAATTTCCATAGCTTGACACTTAGCACTTAATCGTGCAGACTATCACCTGCACCTGCCACCAGCTTAAGCTGATTAATTACCTCCTCCTAATTTGTACGCGACAATTCTTACCCAACAACCGCAACTTGGTGAGGTTTTCGAGATTGAAACCTTGGGGGAATTCTCAAGTTTACTCTTGAACGTTATCATGTTTATCACATGCATGTACCCGAATAGGTCTATAAATATACCTAAGAACATGAGCAAAAATTATACTGGTAATTGGGTTTATCTGATAAGATCAATGGATACTCCTATTAGGCTCACTAGCAACCAGTCATAGGTAGCTTTCCTAGGTGAGATATCTAACTAATGTTTAAAGCAGATGACTAAGAACAAGCATTTATTGGAAATTATTGCAATAAAGTGGGTTTTGGGGAGGGATTGCTTAGAGTATGAGGATAAGTACAGAGCCAATACCAACATTTTCTCTCATTTTGTTGCATCCTTGCTTGACATTCAAACACCGAAGTGGATGATACTAAGACTCGTCAAGGATATCTTCCCAAAGCGCTACCTTGGAGGCCTTGGAGAAGTTGTGACTAATGTGGTGTATGGCATTGGTCTCCCTAGAGCCAGTGATCTCTGCCATCATATTGAAGAAGATGCAGTGGTGCCCTGGGCACCATTCTTGAGCGAGTTTTTCCTTATGGCGATTGGAGAACATCATCAAATATTTTCTTGTGCTTGCGACTTCCTCCTGAGATGCTACAATGTAGTACTCTTTTACGACGTGGATTGGTACACTGACTTCAAAAATATAGTGTTCCCACCTACAATCATCATTGTTGCCATGGATGCTCTTGCTGTTGTTGTTGCTCCTGATGCAGTTGTTGATACAATTCCCGATGTGCCTGCTACTACCGATAATGATGTTGTTTTGGTTGAAGAATAAATTCCTTTCTCCTCCCTTTTTTGTATATATTCCTTCGAAGGTGATTAATACATATACTTGAAAATTATGGCCAGAGAGCCATTTTTGAATTGTAATACCTTAAAGTATATGAATATAAAGATCTTTTTTGTTAATTTTCTATATCTTCTGCACCTCTCTTCTTTCTATAGCATGGGTTCCATACCAAAGCTCAAGCCAAACAAAAAATAATGGAAATATTTACATAGGTAAAATGATTAACGAAGCTAATTGAACAATTTGAGGTGAATTCCATTGACTGGAATTCCCAATGCTTATTTCTCCATATTTTCCAATTCAAAAGTGTTATGTTGCTTGCATTGAATAATGTGAAAAGGGCATTCCCACAGACTATCGAATTTCCCATGTTGGCCCAGCTTTACGGCTTTCTTGTTGAATTTTAGCACTAAGTCTTCGCGCTTAAGATTCTGGTTGGGGATCTTTTGGTCCAACCACTTCTTAACTACCTGTTGGCAGTCTTCCATGGTCTTCAGAGCTTTTTCTCTTTTGTTTTGCACCTCCAATAGTTTGGCTAACTAGACCTCCATGGCTCTGTTTTGTTCCACTTTTAGAGACTTAAATAGTTGTAGTACAGTGTGTTTCCTTTGCTTCTAGCATACAGGCTTTGCATCTTCTGTTAGTTCTATAGTATGTCGGATGATTTTGGGATCAAATATCTTAAGTTCGTCATACGAACTGGACACTACTCCTCCATATCCTTCACAAAAGTGTGTGAGTCATTTTTTATCATGTTGTGGGATGCCTATCTCGACCTTGAGCTTCATTCCATTTCCAATAGCTCGAAGGTCTACATAATCACTTTTGTCTACTACAAACCTCCTCTTGTCATTCCTGGCATCATGACAATCAAAAAGGTTTTTGAGAGTGACGAGTCCCTTTGGAAGCTTGTCAGACCTGAGCCTGATATTTTCCCTTTCGTAGGCCTTTGCAATCTTCAGTTGGAGTTGGTCAGCGAATTCTCCTAAATGCTGGATGAATGAGGCGACGTGTTCATCATTTTCGAACATTCACCGACTTTGGTGATTATCTAGGATTGTAGGTCGGATGATTACCTGCATAGAGTACATGTTCCCAATCAGCTCAGAAGCAGGGTTGAATTGGGATCCAATTGTTGCCATGCGGTTCGTAGCTGCATTCTTCTCTCTGGGCACTGCCTGAATATTGAAAGCTTCAAAACTTTCAATTAGGTCCAAGACCCTATGTCTATAAGATCTCATGTGGACATTCTTCACTACGGAGACTCCCTAGAATTGATTTACTATTAACTCAGAGTCTTTGAACACCATAATTTGTTTAACACCCATCCCCTCTAAGAGGCTTAAACCTTGCACTAGGCCCTCATAGTCAACTTCATCATTCAAACAGGAAAACTGAAAGAAAAAAGACTTGAGTGTCTTTTCATTGGATGAGGATGTCAAACCTATCCCGACTCCTGCATCAACTTTACATCTCACTCCATCAAAATGCAGCGTCCATAACCCTGAGGCTAAACCACCCTTGGGTTTCTTCATGACCCTCAGAATCACTTGATCTTCATCATAGTTAAAATAATTTCCCAACCCTGTGGCATGATAATTTCCAAAAGGATCAGTGTCTATAAGTTCACTCAAGAGGACCTCCTCTTGATCGGTTATGTCTCTGGTGACCTTCTCGTCTTCTAGTAACGCATTACAATACATCTCATTCTCGGTGATAGGAGTATGAGTATCCTCAAAGTTGATCATCACTTCATCTGATACATGTTATGAATGAAAGGGATTGAATACTAACTTCATCTTAGATCCATGCTTGGTCCTGAGGATCAAGTGTGACCAATCCAAGGAAAGATATCCACCAATCTTGGAAGTGAACTCCCAGGATAAGAAAGGGCCAAACATTGGAGGGACATCGATGATCGTGGTGTCTTGTGGGACAGTGATGCTAGGGCAGGAGAAAAAATTCAAAGGCAGGTTCTTGATGATACCTACAGTATCAACCTTATTTCCATCAAGCTGCATAAACCCTTTATTCCTTATTTCCATCAAGTTGCATAAACCCTTTATTTAAAGGTTCATAGCTAAGTCCTAAGGCTTTAGCTAGTTGCTTGGGCATGACTGTGGTGTTAGCACCAAAGTAAAACATAGAATTGTGCAATAATTTCTTACCCACAATGAGGGTCAAGAAGAAGGGTTTCGATTTAGGCTTACCTTTAGTTTCAGAAGAGACTTCCTTTTCATCATTCGTGAGGACTTTGGCTTGAGATGGTGCATCAATGTAATTTTCCTTGGACGGTTGATCTATTAGCTTTGTGCTTGTATCTTCTAGTAGGACCTTTTGCAACAATGATTTCTAATCTGGAATAGCTAAAATATCCCAAAGAGATACATTAGCAGAGGCTTTCTTCAATTTTTTCACCACATTGAATGATGGTAGTTTCACGGACTTTTTCTCCTTAGATCTTGTTATAATAATCTCCTTACGGGGAGAAGATTGTTGTGCAATTGCAGGGATACTAGAAGCTTTTTCGAGAACATTTTTGGGTTGTGGAGTGACTAGTTCACCCGTGAATCTCCTCTTTAAGTGAGTGTTATAATTTGATTGCACTTGCGAAGACTTTGATATGGATGCCTCATTTGCAAATACCACCCCCTCTTCTTCCATCCATGAGAAGAGCGTGTATTCAGGAGATATATTTGTTTCTTGCTCTAGGGACATCCCTTGCATCTGTGCAATGAGTACCACATTTTCTATTTGTGGAGAGGTATATGCATAACCTCTTGAACTTGACACAACACCTTGGCTGCACTGTTCTGCCACCTTCTGCTATAAGTTACCATGTGGAAAATTTCAGGGCATATGCGCTTTGTTGCAAGGGAAGCACCAGGAGTTGACATCATCAATGAGATTATTTTACCCCACTACTAATTCTCTATTTGAACTAGGTGGGACATTAGGTAGCAGAGTAGGTACCAGAACCATCTAATTACTCAATTGAGTTTGTGAATTTATGTGTGTACCTCCTTGGTATTGGTTCTACTAGTAGGAGGGTCTTCCACCTTGGTAATTTCGGTAAGCTAGCTTCTAGGGCATGGACTGATTATGCTTGATGGTAGTTATTTCATTCGAGGTATTTTTCAGAAACTCCTTGGCATCATTCATCTCATCCCTTGAAGCATACGATGTAGAAGTGGTGCTCTACTATGTGCTAGGATATGCATACATAAATTGAGGAGGAGCAAACACACTGGTTGAGGCTATCTCTGAGGCGAGAGCTAATAGTTCTATAAATGTAGGCATTGTGATCCGAGGTGGTAGCTTTCTGGAATCAATCATATCGTTCTTTTTTGTAACATCTATGCTATACACATCCGACAAGGTGTTCCCATCGAGGGACTGAATCATCATTGAGATGTTGGCATTGATAGATTTCAGGTAAAACATGAATGCCAAATCAGGAGGTGAGCAGATCATTGTCTAGATCCTCTACCAAGTCATATGAAACATAGCATTGAAGTTTTTCATGGCCTCTTGAGGGGCCCTCTTGATAGTCACCAGCTGTTGGAATAGTGAGGACCAATCTCCATTGTTCAAAAACCGCTCATAGAAAGGATCTCCAAGCTAGTCCCAAGTATTGATGGTATTGGCTCCTAGAGTGCGATACCAATCAAGGGATTTGCCTTTGAAAGAGGCTACAAGTAGCCTTAGTGCTACATTTTGATCAGCTACACCATGCACCAGACATACATTCGCCACATCTTGTAGATGTTTGAATGGTGTTTTTGAGCCATCTTCGGTGAAATTTGGTACAACTTTTAAAGCAGAGGTCAAGATATTAGCCCAAATGGCTGGTGCTACTGGTGCTATGAGAGGGATTTCAGCATCCCATGGCACATAATTCTTGTTAGCTATTGGCAACATGGTTGGTGGAGGGGTTGAGGCATTTATCGAACGGGTTCTTGCTTGGATTGTTACTAGCAGTGGCACTAGCCGACTAGTGTTATTCAGAGTTTGGGATCTAGTAACAAGTCTATGGCTCATACACCCTTTTCAAATTTGGATACATTCAATACGGTCCCATCGGGTGTGCCATAAAAAGAAATTGTTGATGCCTAAAATTGCTAGGCAAACAATCTTATGGGAAACTCAGTAAATGGGGAACCAATTGTGCTAAGTGGAGTAACCTCCAGGGTTTTTAAAGAAAGTCAGCGCTTTTGTAATTAGGGGGGTTGAATAGGGAAAAGGAAGAAAATATAAAATAAAAACTAATTGAAGGCGATGCACCAAGATTTAAATGCTTAGGCATGAGAAACCTTCCTTTTGGATATGGTTTGAGGGCCCATTCAACAATCTACTATGTCTAAGAATAATAGAAACAGAGATGAAAACCTTAAGCAATTAATCAAATGACATAGTGTAACTTCAGCATACATCTACTGATCAAGAAGATTTTGAGACATGATCCAAATAGTAAATTTATATTGAAGTAATAAAAGTTGCAAATAAACTACTTAATACAATAAACAACATAGTATCATGTCTTATATTGACTAAGAAACAGAGAGGCCAAAAAATGGGCACAGTCTATAAATCTCAATACAATAATTAGAAAACATTACAAAGGCTTTAGAGCTTTTAGTCTCTTTTCTATAAATTTTGAACCCTTTCTTAGAGAGAAATAGCAGTATATATAGATCGCCCACTGCCATTGAGCCAATAACTGAAAAGATTCCCAGATACGAGTAATGATACTTGTCGCCATGATTCCCCCAGGTTGTTGCAATAGAAAGATTCAGTTCATCACACGCAGTTGTCTTCGAACAAAATTTTCCTCCCAATAAATGATGGTTGTGGTCCCAAGGAAGAAGAGGCAAACCTCTCTGAGTGACATGTGTCACTCAACCATATAGTTGGTTAGGACATGTGGTGAAGATATGGAGCTTCTTCCTCGCTCGTTCCAACCCTTCGATTAAAATCCCTACGAAGTTGTCACGTGGAGATGTCCACATTCGAACATTGGTTGTGGGGACCACCAAAAAGTTGCTCATGGAATGATGCAACGTGGCACACGTGTGGTGCTCAATGGTGAAACATAGGAGAGAGAGCTCTTAGAGTGCACGATTTTGACATGTGGCAAAGAGACAGAGCTTCAAAGAGAAGCAACGAAATAATTCCCTTCAATAAGCACGTGGTGGACATGTGGAGCAAAATGTGCAAAGGTGATGTAAAAGGGGTCGGTGATACTCAAACATTCAAGGCACAGGCCGGGGGTTATGCAAAATAGTCAATATTAACCTGAAGGGAGCTATAAGGATTTTTCAATCCACAAGTCCCTCTTAGGGTGTTTTGCTCAAAACCCTCTATTTGTTGTTTGTTATCTTTTTTAGTCCCTAGAACTTCAGAATTTCACCAATAGGACCAAGATGCCCTTACTAGCGCCTTATTCCCTATTGACTTTGACTTTCCAATTTTCAAGGTTTCAAATTGCTTTTCTGTGCTTCTGTTGGCTGCTTTTAATTTTCTGTTACAATCTACAGAATTGTTGTTATCTCATTTTCTTTCATTTTCAAGTGCATTTGCTCAATCTTGCATCATGGATATGTGCTTTGGAAAGTTTTGGATGTCCCTAAAATATTTGGTAGATGTTTCAAGTTGTGCATTTGGTAATGATCCTAATGATATTGAGCACACTCATGCTCAATCAACTCCTAATGCATGTCCTCCTTGTGATGTTGACATCATTGGAGAAGATGGTGACAACATGAATATGTTCCTCAATGATTTCCTTAATAACCTTGAAGATACTACATCCTTTTATCCATACATAAAACAACCAAATCCCCCTACAATACCACCTCTTGAGATGTTTGGTTATTTACATCCTCAAACTGAAACAAAACTTGAACCTTAGTTCCCTACAACAAGTGAGCCTAGTTCCTCTAGACAAGCAAACACTCAACCATTTTATGATAACAATGTAACAAACACTCCCATCAATCTTAAAGAAACATATAGAAAAGGCTTCAAAATCTTGAGCAAACAAGGATGCGATACAAAAAGTTAATATGAAATTCACCAACTCTTAGAACACCTATCAACCAATGAAAACACAATAGGGTTAGGATATCAAGATCCCCCTCACAATATACAACCTCCTCGAGAATACCTAAGACTTTGTAGTGATGGTACGGTGATATTTGATTATCCCCCTGATATCAATATCCTTCTCCCTAAAGAACAACCAATGACTCACAACAATGACAAGGATGATAGGATCACCTTAGGTCCTCCTCCTCAACCTTCAAATAGAGAAGTTAGTGAATCTAGAAAATGCAAAAGACCTTACAAATTACAAAAGTTACAACCTCCTCGTCCACCACCTAAAATTGAACATAAACTACAATTTCTTCTAAACAAAGAACTAATAACATTACCACCCATGAATAGATTAGTGCTCTACCTTAAAGATGAAAAAGTTGGGCCACATTGCGCATACCATCGAACTCTCAGACATAGTACTAATGAGTGTCATTCCTTCAAGTTAGTATTGCAAAACTTTCACTTCGATGACAATGATTGTCATCAAGTGATTGCATAGCCTTCCATCTCTTATCATGTAATAGTTGTAGAACAAACCATTCTCACTATTACATGGTCCTTCTCATCACCTACCTTGGCTTATTCTTTCCTTGCACTCAGTGGGGGAAATAAGTAGATGGCCTTTCCCTAGTAAGGCATTTTTTGTTGTCCCTTAGGTTCGTTATCTAGCTTCTTCTTATACAAACTAAGATTGGGAGGTGGATGACTTCCTTTAGGTTGACTCACCTATTCCCTACTAGTATTTTTTCTTTATTTTGTATGATTGCATGTGCATATTGTGATCCCCTGTGATTTTATGTTTGATGTTCCCTCTCTCTTTGTGTATTCCTCTATTTGTACCTTCATTCTTCTATATGTCGTAAGCTCTTTGCCTTTTCAATTATCTTGTCTTTCATTTGCATTTTTGTCTTGTGTTTTCCTTTTGGGGGTCATGCAAGGCATCGAGACACCCTATGTCTCTTCCATGTTGACCCAAAAGCTTTTCCTTTTTTTTTGCTCTTTTTGTGTCATTCTTCCAGTTCTATGTGTATTTGGGGAATGATGATAAATTCGAGCTCTTTAATATCATTGCAGCAATGACAGATACTAACCCTGAATCCATAGATCCCTTAAATCCATAGATCCCTTATTCCCCTTTTCATGTTTGTCTACTTTAAATTAATTTCTCACAACATGGTGTTAACAATTTCTTTAAATTGGGGGCATACATTGGCATAATTTTGGCATGATTTCATTTGCATTTGTTTTTCATGTTCCTTGATGTGATTTTCTTACTTCATGCGATGTGTTTTCCTCTTTGTGGTGACATTGGGAGTAATTTCCTTCAAGAGTGTGATCTATCTTAGCATATTACATTCCTCTTAGTGGTGATGTGATGCATTGCGTTCCCTAAGTTACAAATTTTTTATCCTTTGATTGGTCCTCTTTTGGAGACATTAGGAAAACTGTCCCCTAATATTAAGACCTCACATGAACTAAGCCAAATCCCTTTGAACATCCCTCTTTATTATTGTGTTGTGTCTTGTGCCTTATTAAAGTCATGGAGGTATGGCTTTGATATGGCCCCTTGGGGCTCACCTAGTGAATGAATAGTTTCACTAGCCCTTGTGAGCATGCATTTTCTTTTTGTGCCTTATTAAAGTAATGGAGGTATGGCTTTGATATGGTTTCTTGGGGCTCACCTAGTGAACAACTAGCTTCACTAGCCCTTGTGAGAATGCATTTTATTTTTTTCCTTATCATAGTCATGGGGGTATGGCATTGATATGGAATTCTTGGGGCTCACCTAATGGACACCTAGCTTCACTATCCCTTTTGAGAATGTGCTTTGTTTGTATAGTGGACAACGTGTTCCACTTGTAAACCTTTTTGGACAAACAACCTAGACCTAGTCCACAACATGTTGGATGACCATTCGAAGCTTGATCCGTTGTATTTTTCATTTTTGTTTTTGTTTTTTTGTCTTTGATGGTGTATTTTTGCGATCTGATTATGGCTTCATATATCATCCGAATGCGTGTTTCGTTGTGCCTATGTTGGTTTGTCATAGTATCTTGATCCTAGGGGCTTGGCCACCCTCTTGGTTATTTTTATCCTATCTTACTAGAATTTGTACATTTGAACCCCTCTTGATTGTGTGGTTGACTAATTTAGTGTGAGTTTGAAGCAAGTTCATCCTCTCACTATTTAGTGGGGGCTAAATGTAGTTTAGGAAGATGTATACCCTTGCATTTTCACACTTTTTTGGGCTCGCCTTTAATTATTTATCCTTCTTTATGTCTTAATTGGTCCTATTTTGCATCCACAAGCCTAATCTACTACATTTTTTTTTGGCTAATTTTGAAAATCATCAAAGGGAAAATGATCATTTAATGATTTTGTCTATGCATCCCTGATTTTTGGGTCAGGACTAAAATGCCACCTAGGGCATCTTCATCCCCCAAAGGTCTTGGGACCCTGACTTTGAATACACCTAAAAAGGTCTCTTTTTGGAGTTTGTGCCTTGAGATTTGAGCCTCGAGACTAAGATGCCACCTAGGGAATCTTAGTCCTCCTTGGCTTATTTTCAGGATTTAATTTCAAATTCTAGCAAGATTTAGCCTCCTTTAATTAATGTTTTCCTATGTTGGCTTGGTGTGATGTAATTTCGAGATACTAAGCATAGATAAGCATAAATACAAGGTTCATTCACTCATTTTAATAAGAAGCAAGATATCCAAGAGAATAATAAGCATCCAAGCATTCAAGAGCAGTTCTTCCAGAATTTTGGAGCCATCATCAAGATTCAAGCATAATATCAAAGGAGATTCAAGAATCGTGTGTGTTTTTGTGCTAACATTTGTGATGTAGGGTTTTGATTCAAGCAAGCAATTCAAGCAAGATCTGTCAAATCATTTCATTAATTCAAGATCTACATTCAAGCTAGCCACTACACACAAGTTTGTAGACTTTACAAAAAGGGTTTGGTGAGTTGTAACATTGCATGTTGTTCATTCATCATTTCCCTCCATTATTCTATTTCATTTCAAGGTTTAATTACCAACAAGGGGTTTGACCAAGGCAAACCCTTATTTACTAACAATCAACAAGTTTTTCCTCTCTTGCATGCTTGTGATTCTAGATTTAGGTTGAATACTTGAAGATCATTACAATTCAAATCTAGAAGTTTCAAAACCTAAGATTTGGGAGGAAGCAAGTGCAAACCTTGGAGCTCAAGACCACTTTGAGAGTTTTTAAAAATCTAGAATAGGTCTAATATGCCACCTAGGGCATCTTAGTCTTCCCAGGGGTATTTTTCAAAGATTCTTTGAGATTATGTTCCAAGATCCGAAGATTTTGCATCTGCCCCGAAAAACAACATCGGGACTAAGATAACGGTGAGGGCGTCTTTGTCCTCCTTGGCATATTTGGACTTCTTTGCATTTCTAGAATCCTTGTCACATCTCCAGACATCCTAGGTACACACATCCTATCTTGTTGTTGCATAATTTCATCATTTGGATCCCTCATTTAGCTTGTATAGCTAGGCTTTGTAGGTTGAATGCTTATTTGTCTTGTCCAAGAATTTGTTTAGTGGTGAACCCCTCAAAGCTAAAAGAACCCCCTTCCTAGGTCCTCCTAATTGATAATTGACTCACCTTGTGAGGTTGATAGTTAATCCAATTAGTGTTCTTAGGACATTATTGAAGGACTTGGAGAAATAGGTGGGCATTCCCCCGCCTCATTTTTCCACAATTCACAGATTTAGGAGCTACTTGATGAGGATAAGTCAAAAGAAGAGGATTTTATCCCTCGGTCTGAGGAGGGCTCAGAGGATGATGACTCGAATTACAACTATGATGAGATGCAGGGTAATGATATTAATGAGGAACAAGTTGAAGATGATGAAGATCTTGAGGTTTTCATGGGCTATGACCGAAATATTAATGTGTTCTCGAAGGTGTAGGACTTTTCTAACCCTCTGTCTCCTAGCCCTTTAGAAACCACAAAAAATAGGGAGGAGAATTTCCCTCCCTCCATTCTTTCCCAAAACACTAATGATAAAGATAAGTATACCATAAAAAATTTGCGGACTAGGGTGCTTGAGCTAGAGAAACTTATCTCCAAAAGATGCAATGATGGAATTAAACATCTAGAAAATGCCTTACCAAAGATTATTATGCTTACTCATGGAATTATGCACAAGTATGTAATGAGTACTATCTCTAGCCATTTGAAGAGCTAAAGAAGATGAGGAGGAGAAGATGAATGCTAAGAATGTTGATGAGAAGAAATATATGGAGGACTGGAAAATATCCCTTGTTGCCTTCCTGGAAGATTGGAGCCTGATCTGTTAGTTGAGTTTTTATGTTTTGTTTGGTCTCGATCTCATTTTTCTCTTTTGTTGGACCTACATGCCTTTTTTTTCTTGGTCAAGCCTATGTTCCCACTTGTTGTTTTTTAGTATGATCTTAATGTTTTAATACTTGAGATCATGGCCCTTTCCCTACCTTTCTGATAAAAATCAAACAAATAAAACCAAAACTAATTAAACAAATAAAAATACACACACCTAAAACTCAAGGTTGCAATATTGGAAGAAAGATTGAAGGCATTTGGTATCAATATAATCACCATTAGCAACAACTTTGTAAAAGTAGAAAGTTCATGGTCACTCAAATATGAATTCATAAGGTAATAAATTAATGGATGAAGGTAGTAAAAAGGCCTAAGAAGGGTTGTAATGAGCACAATTACAAAATGACAAGTTGGAAGCTTAAAAAAAGGTCAAGGATCCTTGTAAATGAAGAAAAAATAATATTTTGAATGGCTAAGGATTAATAAAAAATATTATAATTTAAGAGGTGGAAAAAGGTGCTAGCATTTACAAAATAATGTAAGGAAATAAATTCTAGTGTTTTAAATTCCTTGTTTCAATGAATTATGTGAAAATAACAACTTTTGTAGTTAAGAAGTGTGGAACCACTATGGTGCTCGTGTCAATAATTATGGTGAAGATGAAACTACAACAATTAGATTTTTTAAAATAGAAATTTCTAAGACAAAAGGGCACAAATGCATGCTAGGAGAGACTTGGAAGAGGGATAAAGAGAGAAATTGATTAAGGGAAATGGACTCTCGTTTGGTTTTCTCAAGTGATATATATATATCACTTTTATTGTGTTTTATTATCATATGAATTCAATGTATGCCCTTGAAAATTCGGGCACTTTATAGTTAATGTATGTTTAGATCCACACCTATGAAAGTGAACTAGATATTTCACATTCAAAATTTTAGATCAATGATAATTATCTAACATGCCCTTAAGTTTTGAACTCATTGTGAATAAAACTATAAAATATGCATAATAATATCTACATTACATTTAGATCCAAGTACCCTTGCATTTCATTTTATTAAATTTTCATTTATTACAATATTAATTATATTACTAATATTTATCCTAATTCATTTATTTATGATAATTGTTTATGTAATTATTTTAATTATTTAGTTAGCCTAGATTTTTTTATGTAGGGTGTGATTTATCCATTCTAGTTTTGGCAAACCTAACATTCTTATGTGATCTATTATTTTGGCATTGGGGTTTAACCTTCATTAAGATTTTTGGATCTATTTTTTGTTGCTACATTCACTTTATATCAAAATTTGTTAGAGTGTTGATCATATTAAATTTTGAAATAATAAAGAAATAAACCAAGACCTAAGTTCATAGTGATAGCCACATTACCATTGAAAACCAAAATATAGGAAAATAATGCTATTTCCCTTTAATCAAAAGAGCAAAAAAATTAATACAATAGAATGAGAGAGAGAATGACAAGAAAAAATAGGTGAGTGCATTTATAATAAATTCAAAGGAGGAAGGTGGGAATATGAAGAGATGCCACTCAATCCACTTAATATTATTGAGACTAAATGAGCCTACCTAAGCAAACTAAATTGGGTGTAGGAAAAATAATAATAAATAATAAAAGGGAATAACAACCTACACCAACACCCCTCTTAAGTGTATTCTTATGAGGTACTAATATACATAATCTAATACTCCCATAGAGAAGAAAATTCCCCAACAAAAGAGAGAGAAGCCCCCCAAAGTAGAGAGGGAAAATCCACCAAAAGAAGAGAGGGAAAGAACCCCCAAAGAAAGGATCAAGCAGAGTGGAGGACTATGTAGCCCACAAAATAGAATGCTTCCCTACAAGATCAATGAATCCACATAGTAAGGAGATAATGTACAATGTAGATGATTTAATTTAATAATTTTTTAAGTAGATCACATTTTTCAAACAATGCATCTTCCTTTAAGAAGAAGGAAACCTTGTGGTGCATTTTTGTTGAATTCCCACTCCAAAGATAGAATGACGAAAAAATAGTATAAAAGTATTTATAAACTACTCAAATATCACCATGCTAGTGTTAAAAAGTGTCACAATAAAATTAAGAGTCCCAATACTAACTAAAAAAGTGACCCCTCAAAACCACATCAAAGCATATGAAGAATAGGTACCTAAGATGTGGAGATAACAACTAATGTGTAACTACCATCAAAGAGGGGGAATAATCTCTCAAAGGTGACCTAAAGATCTAATAGGTGAGACTCCACATAGATATAAAATATTTGGTAAGTACACCTCCCAATAATGTGGATTAGGAAGATTGATATGATAAAAAATTATTGGAAGCCCTCAATAAATCAACACTAAAATCTAATGGAGCAACAAGTGATGGTGGTGGAATTATAGTGCATGCCATCAAACCACGCATCCCATCCCATGATGATGTATCCATACAAGATGGGTAAGTATGAACAACAATCACATCTACCAATGTAGGAATAGAAGAGTCCCTAGCCTTAGAATGTTGGCTCAAATATAAAGAATATGAACACTCTAAATTTGAAGTAGGAATCACAAAAACTAAAGAATTTAATGAATTCTTTTAAGGACAAGCATCAAGAGAAGTCTCTATGCCATCACAACATTCAAGACTTATTAGAAAATAATCATTTTAGTTGTATCATAATCTATGGTTGAAAAACATCAAGATGTACTAGATAGTTCATAGCATAACCTTTGGGAATGGAGATTCATCCAAATGTCCATAAATATCAAAAAAAATGGTTCAAAGGTCACAAGGGCATTCAATATGAGTGGTGGCCATTATGGTGTCAATATTGAAATTACATAATTAATCCTAATATATGTTCAATATCAAGTCCCTCTATAACTTGTTTTTGCCAAAAGCAAATGGATTCAAGAACCAATCTATAAAGATGGGGCATGAAATGAATTCACCTAAAATTCTCTAGTATACTATCTTGTCAAAAGTTATAGTTTCATTGTCACAACCCACCTGTTCACCCTAATTATTTTGATTAGTTAATTGAATTTTAAAGGTGAATTGTCATGAGAAAATCAAACACACACCACTTAGAAAATCTTATAGTTAGATTGCACGTGTGTGTGTGCATGAAAATATTTAATTTTATTTTCTTTAATAAAATATTAAATTTTATAATTTTAATACTATTTTAAATATAAAATAGAAATAATTTAATGGTAAAAGTATAAAAATAACATAAAATATATTATTTAAGAAATAATAATAATCTATAATGCATGATTTCATGTTATTTTTGGGTGGAAAACAATGGCTTCACTGGTATTATTGATCATGTATCATGAAACACACGAATGGAAAAACTAATGTTTATTCAGTTCTAAAAATGCACCTTTGACCGTATTTATTAATTAATTGATAATTAAAAATCCGTTATATTATGATTTTTAAGTAATTAATAAATACAGAACACCATGAATAATAATGAGCACATTAGATTTATAAAAACCCTGATAGTTAGAGATGGTGGTGTGGGCAAAACCTGCTTGCTCATCTCTTACACTAGCAACACTTACACCACTGATCACACGCCTACTGTGTTGGATAACTTCAGTGCAAATGTGGTTGAGGAGGGCACTTCAGTTAACCTCAGCCTTTGGGATACTGCAAGAGTAGATTGCAATAGATGGAGACCCTTGAGCTACAGGAGACAAGTGATGAGGATATTGCCAAAAAGTGGATTCCTGAGCTAAGGCATTATGCCTTGGGAGTTCCAATAAACCTTGTTGGAACACAAATTAGAAATGGGTGATTAGGGAAGCATCGCCATGCATAGAGAATGGGGAAGGTGTCAATGGCATATGGGGTGTGTCAATGGCATATGGGCTAGTGGTACCATATGTTCATCATCCTTCTGAATGTAAGTCAGTTGCAGGGGGTTGTTACTTTCTTCTTTACAAAGATTTGGAGATAGAACAAGACGATCATAGATCTATGGGGCGCTGTTGACAAAAATAGATGAAAAAGAGGCATAGATCTGTTGGTCCTACGTGAGCTAAAGAATTGCCAGGAAGGTATGAGGAAGCAAATAGATTTTAAGGGGAGTTTTAAGTATGTTCCTATTAATACTATGAAATTCATTTATCCTTATTACTTTTCAAAATTTTGTCAAATAACTTCTATTCTAGCGTGGTTAGGGAGGATCTACCATTTGCACTTGCTTCAAAAACGTATATCCTATTGGTAGCATTTCAAGCAAACATTCTTTATTAAGGATTAGTCAATACCATGTTTACGATGCCATTTTTACACAGTAGTACAGTGACGCACCCTATCTGTACTTAAATTGCATGCAAGTTTTGTACAATATTTCCGAATTGCTCTCTCTATGCCTTTATGGGTGTCCAAAACTTTGTTCCAAACTACCATTTGGCGTGATAGGGAGGATCTGCTAGTCACATTTGTTTGAAAGTTTGTAAAGTTTGTGCATTAAATCCATTTTATACTTATTTTGCAATCATTGTTTTCCATGAGGATATATAAATAAGGCCTTTCTCAGCAAATCCATTTTGAACATATCCTAAAATGATGACATTTCAGAAGGCCACATTTCTTGGAGGAATTTTGCCAAATAGTCTTGCGTTTTGTCTCTTGCATCCACATATTTGCATGCTAAATTCCTCTCTTTTATGTTTTGATATTCACTTCCATTCTGGCAAACCTAAACTAATTAGGTTGTGTGCAGTAACCAGAATGTTCAACGTCTCCTTTGATTATCTAATATTTGTGACTTCAATTATGAACACGAGGAAATTAAAGATGAGTCAATGAATCATAAGGAAGTTGAAAATATTTTCTTTGAGCATAGTCTCAATTAATACATCTCTTAGGATGTAGCATTGAACAAGGATCGTATGAGGGAGTGTACATTAAGTTCTATTACACAAAGGTGGATTAGCATAAGAGAGGTACTTCCTCTATTCAATAATCATCTAAATTGGTGTAAATGAGTTCATTAGTCAACTTGTTATGTTCATATATGAAATTCAATAGATTAGTTTGGTATGAGTCTTACGTTTTTCTTCTACTTTCAGTTGCAAATATAATGCTTTATCTCTTTGTTCTATTGATTTTAGTTACAACTATAAATAAAGAGGTTGTGTTAGGGATTGTGTTTAGTATATAGATTAATTGTGTTATCCTAATCTTAATCACAATAAATAGAAGAGCATGTCTTAAATACAGAAGGTTATTGTAAATCAATCATGTTTAATAACTATAGTCTCTATCTAACTTGCATGATTTAGGCTTTGTCAAATATATGTGAGTAGACAGATGGTAATTTGTGCTATTAGTTTAATATTATTTGAAAATAATCCAACCTTATCTTTCTAACTATAACTTAATTGTTCTTATTTTGATGTAGTATTGCACTTATTCTAAGACAAATATATTAGCAACTAGAGAGAAAAGTTATCTTCAATTGATTTTAAAATATGATATGATAAGCTTAATCTAGGATTTTTTAATTATGACTATTTAGAGGCAGATTCAATACTTGTTGGAAACACTATAGAATTCTAAATCTTACTAGTTGGGATATTGGTTAGGGTCCCTAGCTTATGTCTAATGCAATTATCACTATTGATGACACTTAAGGTATTACTCCAAAATATACTTATTACAATGGCTAACTAGGTGGTGGAACTTATGGGAACCTAAATAAAAGATCTTCATAAAGTTAACTTATGAAGTAAAATATTTTGTTTGTATATTGGTTTTAGATTAGATTTGGTTTCATAATTTAGGTTTATTAGATTACTTATTTATTTTGATTAGAATGCACATAATCAATATTGGTATATATGAATTTTATTTTATTCATATTGTGAGTATATAGAATAATATATTGATAATGTTGATTAAGTGACTATAATTTATAGTTGATAATTCCATTGTATATATAACAAATTGAATTAATAAATAAGAAATATAAGTTATTAGACCTATAGGTTATGTTTTTTTTTTATAGTTTTAGATGTTTGATTTTAAAAAATCTTGTGAATTAATAATGAGCTTGAATTCTTCTAGGTCACTTTCAGTAAATGGTAATTGATCTAACATGGTTAAGTGATCTAGTTATCATATGAGTTAGATGTGATAACAATCATGTTAACTTTTGCCCCACTGTTGACATGGTTCAACATTGGACTGTTGCTAAATGGTGTTTGAAAAGTGGTGTGGAGGTGAGTGTTATGGTTGGTGGATTGTTCCTCTTCAAGTTTACTTCTAAGGATGATCTCCCATAGATTCTCACAATGGGCCCTTTGATATACAGAAAGCACAATTTATCTTTGTGTAGATGGAAACTAGGATTTGACCCTATTGCGGATCTAAATAAAACAACCCATGTTTGGGTCAAGCTAACTAGGCTCCCTCTCGAGTTCTAGGATAAAGTTGTGTTTCAATGGATTGGCAACTCCATTGGACACTTTATTTCAACAAACATCACAAAAAATAATTCCAAGTTAGTGTTTGCTCATTTCCACGTGAATATTGATATTCATAAGATTTCTAAATTTAATAATTCTTGATTCTAAGTTTGGAAGGTGGACCCAACCAATTTTATATAAAATATGCTATGGTTTTCTATCAAAATTGATAAAAAAATGAGACACTTGATCACTAATTGCAAAGCCCCTTTGAAGTAAAATAAAAAACTTAAAGATCCTTTGGATACAACAACTAATGGTTCAGAGGAATATGGAATCCTAAACACCCTCAACTCCCCTTTGAAACATGATAACACTAAAGGAGTTAAGGTTGGTCTACTTAAGAAGAAGACTTTTAAATCTTTGTCTCCTGTTAGGAAGGAAAGCCTTGTGTCAGGAGTTGAATAGTCAACTGGCTTGGAGCCAGATGATTTAAAGATTAAGGCCCCCCCAACCCCCTATAATAGAAGAAAAAGAAGATAGGGAAATAAATAGTGAACACCATAGCTATCAAATCTTAAATATAGTTCCCCTTAGCCTAATGAAGCCTTGTAGTATATAACATGAATAAAGACAAAGACAACCAACACTCTTGTGAGAGATAGCCTTTCCCTCTCTCTAGGATAAGATTCAAATAAGCCAAGTGATAGTCAATATTCCTTTGACCAAGAAATATGGTCAACCCCCAAAAAGAAAGGAAAAAACAAAAAAGAAGATATTGGTGTTGAGACTAAGGTTGGCAGGCCTTCCCAACAACAAACAAGACAAAGAGAAGCGACAAAAGAAATTGTTATTGGTAGGATAAGAACATTGGATAATTCCTTTAGAAATAATTGTAATTAAAGATTCTATCCTAGAATTTTTGAGGACTTAATAGCCCTCAAAATAAATTCTCCCTAAGAAATTGCATTCTAGAGAATAAGATAGATATCCTTTTACTTCAAGAAGTTAAAATGAATCAGAACAATTTTCAATCTATTGCTAAATATTTGTGGCCCACTGTTAAATACTTCATTGGTGAAGTTGTTGGGGCTTCAAGGGGTCTTGTCACTATGTGGAACCCTATTAAGTTTTCTGGTACACTCTTCAATCAATCTAAAAATAGTCTAGGAGTTTGATTCACTTACATAGGTTTATCATGGAATTTAATAAATAATTATGCCCCTAATGTGAGGAATGCTAGATAAGTTCTTAGGGATGATGTAGCTTCTCAATTTTTTCATAATCGAGAGGCACAGTGGATGATGCTTGAGGATTTCAATTCCCCCTTTTCCTTTAGAGAAACTTGGGGGCTTAATTGACTACACGGACAACATGGCTGATTTGGTTGACCTACTTAGTTCAATTGGGCTCACAGGCATTGACCTTCAAGATTAGTTGTTCACATGGACTAATATGAGAAGAGGAGACCACCCCATCTAGGTGAAGCTTGTGTTGGATAATATGCCTCATATTTCTGGCTTGAAATCTCTTGAAGACTTCGTGTTTTCTCTTCAGTCCTCTCCTTTACCAGTTTACCATAGGGAACAGTTAATAGAGGCGCGGTTGTGCAGTTACACAGTTTAACACTTTACCACGAGCCTCTATTGTTAGGTCTGTGGTTGGATAGTGTTACCACCATACCGCGACGATCTCCTCCCTGTTCAGCGGTTGCGCAGTGAAGGCTCGACGGTCTGGCGTAGCAGTTACCTCCTTACTGTAGGGGTCGCTTGGAGAAGGTGCGGTGGCGCGGTGAAACTGTGGTGGTCGGCGTAGCCAATTACCTCCCTACTGCAAGAGTCCTTCAGTCTTGGAGCGGTGCCGCGGTGTTACCTCCTTACCGCGGCGGGCTTCATGTCGACCGGCAGTTACATGGTGGCTTACCACTACACCGTAAAAGTCTTTCATCTTGAGCATGGTACCACAGTGGACATGGAGGACAATGATAGAAGCTTACCGCTATATAGTAGAGGCTTGTTCTTTAAGCCATGATGGCACAATTGACGGTGACATTTTGGCAAGCGAGTTGTCACTGTTGTACCACGGGTGTCTTCTTGCTAGGGCGCGGTAGTGCGGTGTATACCGCCTTACCGCGAGCGTATGAAGGATGGCGAGCGGTGATGTGGTAGAAGGAGCTCGAGCTCTCTTGACTATTTGGGTGATGGTCAAAGCAGTGGGTGAATAATGCAACAACACATGGCATGATGATATTCGTTGATTTCACATCATTGTTGTAAATCAATGTTGATTGGTCGAAAGATTTATTCTTTGGAAGCAATATATTTACATTAAATGAATGATCTAATTCAGGAGGTTGATGGAGTGTAGATATGTCTCTATATCCCGATTTAATTTTGGGTGGCTCGATGTGTGTTGCATTGTGGTGCACGTTACTAGAGAATGATGGAAGCTTGTCGGTGGGGTAATTAAATACACCCTGATGGTTGTTGGTTGGGATGACTGAGAGGTCGATCGGTGAAGTGTCAAGACAATCAGATCGTGCAGTGAGAGTGTTCGAGCAGTATGCTAAGGCATTGTAATCGTGAACACTGAGTGACATAGAACCGAGAAGATGTGAATCTGAGTGGCCGTGAGGCTGGCTAAACGAGTAGGTTGGTGAAATGAAATGAATCTGCATTGTATGTCATGTGAGGATATTGTAATAGTGCGAGGACTCTGTATAATGGTGTTGCCTGTATTCTCCAAATGGACAAGATGTAAACTTCTGAAGAGCATAGCTCTGAGAGTGTATTGTAACTATTTTGTTGTTGATTAATACAATTGAGTTGAGTGTTTTGGAGGGTGGATTTTTTTACCCAAAAGGGTTTTCCCCATGTAAATTTGTGTGTCCATAAGTTTGTCCTTCATTTTGTTTTGATTTTGTAATCTGAATCTATGCATGTGTTGAATATGTTATTTGTATGCATGTACTTTTCTCATAAGGATTAATGGGGGATTCCACTGTGCCTGTTTCCACTTTATGGCATAGTATTATGTGTCTTTGATGTGATTTGAAAATTAAAGTCACTAAGGCATTGTTGTTCTTAGATGTTTCATTCTAAGTTGACATGTCTCATCCCCAACAAGTGGTATCAGAGCTAGTTAAGGGAGGTTAAGGTTTGTTCATGATACCAACAAGTGGTATCAGAGCCTTCTTTTGGATGTTGGTTCTGGGTATTCCTCCTATGAAGATTTCTTAGCCTAGCAAGCTTGAGATAATCTGGAGGAATCAGCTGATGTTTGATCCTTTGATGAGTGAAAGTCATTTCTCTTTTGAGATGACACGTAGTATGAAAGATGTTGGAGAATATTGGAGTTGATCATATTGTGATGATGTGGTCTGAGGCTCTTGGTTGGCAATGAATGATTCTGATGCAAGAGGTGTGATTTATGCTTATGGTTGTGTTGCAGCAGAGTGTGGCTCATACTAGGCGTCTGAGTGACAGACTTCTTGGTGGTATGGAGTTCCTTGGGTTGTTGTTCAGCCATGGATTATTGTGCTTGTGTTGGGTGTTTTGACTTAGCATTGAAGGCGATTTCTCTGTTACCCTAATTGCATGAAGGCTATGAAGTTGATCTCTGAGTGGTCTCAAAAATTTTGAATAGCTTGGCTCTCTCGCATTCTTGTGCATGGTTATGGTTTTGGAATTGGTCTGGAGTAGGCCTGGAGTTCCTGTTTACCTGTACCTTGTACTAGCATGTTTCAGTTTCATGTTTTTTGGCTCTGAAGGTTTTGCACAGTCAAGGAAAACTTGTGGTTATGTGGAGTTGTTGTTAAGCTATTTCCTAGACGGTGGACTTTGGGGTGTGAATAGATGAGATAGTTGCAGTTCAACATGGTTTGAGGAGGGGTGATGTCTTCTCTGCATAGGAGTGTTGGTATGTGATTTGTCACTCAGATTTCTTGTGGTGTTTTCTTGTTGGTTTCCTAGACTATGGTGCTTGAGTTGTGGACATGATTGGCGAATCAAATCTGAGCTTGATCTAGTGTTTGAGTCATGTTGTCTACATGGGTTTTCTCTTTGAGATCTGAGTTTTGTTGTTTCTAGTGCGATGATAGATTTGCAGGCTTCGTTGAGTGGATCTACGAGTTGTGCAATGTTGTGGGTTGTCTTTACCTACATGTTTGTTGTGGGACAAATCGGAAGTGGACTGTCAATATCCATGAGGTTACTTCAGTGGTGGTGTAGATTTGTTAGCTGACCTTATCTATGGTCACTTGTACATTGGCATGGCTGCTTTGAGATGCGAAGTAGGATGGCATTGAGTACTTGAATAGCTAGCTATGGGGACATGTAGCATGTGTATCACGATGTCATAGAGAGCTTGGTACACATTATAGTGTAAGCTTTTGATTGTGATGGTGTGGTCTACGTTGTTTGGAGATCTTGGTGCAATTTGGCTTTGTTGTCAGATGGGCATGCTGTCGATTGTACCTAGAGGTTTTTCAGATCAGCAGATGTTTGGTCATGATGCTTGGAAAGCTCGGTGTCACGGTTGAGTGGGAGCTTTCGTAGTGACTATGGTTTCATCACTTGGTGGTGAATAATCTTCTTTGGTGTTGCAGATGTTTCTAGGAGGGATTCTTAGATCCTGTTGCTATAGAAGAGTTCTTTCGCATTTGTAGGAACACTATTTGAAGATGTACAACATCTTGAAACCATGAAGGATGCTTGTAGTCTTTGGCTGAGATGTTGGTAGTGTTGGATAGGTGATGTCAGTTTAGAGCTTGCTTGTTTTATGTCATGGTATACTCTTGTTTGCACATTAGAGTTTTGGCATGATGCATTGCTCTTGAGACCATAGTTTGTTCACTTGAAGCATGGTATCTCCTAAGGGAGATGAGTAGATCATGTTTTCATGATAAGTTCCTATGTTTGGAGCTTTAACAATGGTCTGGTGTTTCTCTGTGTTATGAGTGCATTAGTCATATGCTTGAGAACTTCATGTTAAATGCATTTTGGAGTTTAGCATGAGATGATCAGTTGTAGGTGTTCATGGATACATGGAGAATAACGTGAGGCTGTGATTCTCATGAGATGAGAAAGGTGTTGTTTTCAGCTGAAATTCTAAGTAGCCTACACCTTAGTTGAACGCAAGTTCAACAGAGACCAATAAGGAGATTGCTTTTGGATGAGTCATGGTAGCTTGTATATCTTGGAGGAGCATCTTCTTACTCTTGGTCTGCTCGACAGTGAAATTTATTTGAGAGGTATTTTCCCATTATATTTTTCAAATATGTGATATGCTTTATCTTTCATAAATATGAATCTTGAATTGATGCTTTAAGATTCTAGAGGATTCATAGTGTTAGATGGATGGCATAGTTTATCTCCTTGAGCTTTTGAGTTATATCATCTTTTGATGAGAACTATTAGGAGATATGTATATGGGTTAGTTTGATCTTCTTTGAGAGGCTTACATCCATGATTTGTTAAGTTGAAATGTTGGGTGTTGTTATGGCTTTTCCTTTGGGATGTGAAGGAGATAATACTTGACATAGCTGGCATTTAGAAGTGTGTGTAGGAGGGCATGTTGCATCTTATGATTTGCAGTTTCTCTTTAGTTTCATTTTTTCTTCATGTATGTTCGATCTCATATGACTTTAGATGTGAGATGTCTATGTGGAGCTGTGATGGTCACTAGTTTGTGGTCATATGTTGTCACTTTGGTGATGACATGAAGGTTCTTGTTTCTCTTTCTTCTGTCAGAGACGAAGAACTTGGAAGAACCATGGAAGGCTATTGAGAGAAATGATTCTTGCAACAGGTGGTTGCAAGTTGTGCATATCAGTGTGGATATTCCTCAGTACTACATGATTACATTTTCTATGTGCTATGATTGGTAGACTTGTTATGTTGTTGATCTTTCAAATTTGGCATTACCCATGTAGTGAGAGTTCCTAGATGTGTTTGGTCTTCTTCGATTGTTTGACACTTGGAGCTTGTATTTGTTGTTGATGGGTGAATATGTGATGGCATGAGTTTACTAATGAGAATACCTTGAAGGTATGGGTGATTGGATGAAATAGCACGAGCTCTGGGTGTTATTTTTAGATGTGTGAGTCTGATCAGTTGGATGGTTGTAGTCAGTTTTCTAGCTGATGTTATGTCTTTTTTCTGGAGAAATTCTTCATGACTATGTTCGTGTTTGAGAGATTTGAATTTGATAAGTAGGAGGTTTCTTCCACAGTGTGTCAAATTATGATATTGCTATCAGGGTCCACTTAGCACTCATTGCATCTAGGTGATGCTCATAGAGGTGAAGCATTGGTCTATCCCGGGAGGTCACCCATCCCAGTACTGCTCCAGCTCAAGCACGCTTAACCACGAAGTTTCCCCCAAAATTAAGCCCACTTAGCTTGCTACCCCATTTGCAAAACCTTCAGCAAGTGTTGTGCCTTATGAACCATTCATTATAGATCCCCTTTAGCTCATCAATTGATAAGTAGGAGGTTTCTTCCAGAATGTGTCAAATTATGATATTGCTACCATTCATTATCATGAGAGATGGGTTCTTGTGAACCACTACTCATGAATCATGGGTCAATGAGTTTGACTCGAAAACTACATGGTTGAATCTTGATAGCAATATCATAATTTGACACGCGTGGAAGAAACCTCCTACTTATCAATTGATGAGCTAAAGGGCTCTATAATGAATGGTTCATAAGGCACAACACTTGCTGGTTTTGCAAATGGGGTAGCAAGCTAAGTGGGTTTAACCTTGGGGAAACTCCATGGTTAAGAGCTTGAGTTGGAGCAGACTAGATGGGTGACCTCCCAAGACGGACCAATGCTTTACCTCTGTGAGCATCACCTAGATGCAATGAGTGCTAAGTGGACCATTCATTATCATGAGAGATGGGTTCTTGTGAACCACTACTCATGAATCATGGGTCAATGAGTTTGACTCGAAAACTACACGGTTGAATCCTGATAGCAATATCATAATTTGACACGTTGTGGAAGAAACCTCCTACTTATCAATTGATGAGCTAAAGGGGCTCTATAATGAATGGTTCATAAGGCACAACACTTGCTGAAGGTTTTGCAAATGGGGTAGCAAGCTAAGTGGGCTTAACCTTGGGGGAAACTCCGTGGTTAAAGCGCTTGAGCTGGAGCAAGTACTAGGATGGGTGACCTCCCGAGATGGACCAATGCTTCACCTCTATGAGCATCACCTAGATGCAATGAGTGCTAAGTGGACCATTCATTATCATGAGAGATGGGTTCTTGTGAACCACTACTCATGAATCATGGGTCAATGAGTTTGACTCAAAAACTACACGGTTGAATCTTGATAGCAATATCATAATTTGACACCTGTGGAAGAAACCTCCTACTTATCAATTGATGAGCTAAAGGGGCTCTATAATGAATGGTTCATAAGGCACAACACTTGTTGAAGGTTTTGCAAATGGGGTAGCAAGCTAAGTGGGCTTAACCTTGGTGGAAACTCCATGGTTAAGCGCGCTTGAGCTGGAGCAATACTGGGATGGGTGACCTCTCGAGACGGACCAATGGTTCACCTCTGTGAGCATCACCTAGATGCAATGAGTGCTAAGTGGACCATTCATTATCATGAGAGATGGGTTCTTGTGAACCACTACTCATGAATCATGGGTCAATGACTTTGAATTGAAAACTACATGGTTGAATCCTGATAGCAATATCATAGATTTGAATTTTTTGTTGTGGTGCCTTTGTCATCTGTAGGATCTGATGCTTGTGTTCTTGAGACTAGCACATGTACACCTTGGCTCTTTCCTTTTTCTTACGGTGGATGGTTGGAGCTATTGCCTAAAATGGTGGACATATTGGATGTCATTGCAGGTATCTTGGTTGGAGCATGAAAGCATTGTGTTGGTTCTTGTGTTCAATTTGGAGGAAGCTAGTAAGTCTTTGTCAAGTGGGAGTTTATTGGAAAATATGCCTCATCTTTCTGGCTTAAAATCTCTTGAAGACTTGGTGTTTTCTCTTCAGTCTTGGCCTTTACCGGTTTACTATGGGGAACAATTAATAGACGCGTGGTTGCGCGGTTTACTACTTTACCACGAGCCTCTATTGTTCGGTCCATGGTTGGGCGGTGTTACCACCACACCGCGGCGGTCTCCTCACTGTTTGGCGGTTGCTCGGTGAAGGCTTGACAGTTTGGCATAGTGATTAACTCCTTACCATAGGGGTCACTTAGAGAAGGCGTGATGAAACCATGGCGATCGGCACAGTCGGTTACCTCCCTACCACGAGAGTCCTTCGGTCTTAGAGCGATGTCGCGGTGTTACCTCCTTACCGTGGCGGACTTCACGTCAATTGGCGGTTACGTAGTGGCTTACCACTACACCATGGAGGTCTTTTAGCTTGAGCACGGTAGCACAACAGACATGGTAGACAACGATAGAAGCTTACTACTATACCGCAATGGCGCAGTTGATGGTGACAGATTGGTAAGCGGGTTGTCACCACTATACCGTGGGTGTCTTCTTCCTAGGGCGCAGTAGTGTGGTGTATACTACCTTATCGCGAGCGTATGAAGGATGGTGATCAGTGACGCAATAGAAGGAGCTTCAGCTCTCTTGACTGTTTGGGTGATGGTCAAAGTGGTGGATGAATAATACGACGACACGTGGCATGACGATATTTGTAGATTTTACATCGTTGTTGTAACTCAATGTTGATTGGCCAAAAGATTTATTCTTTGGAAGCGATATATTTGCATTAAATGAATGATATGATTCAGGAGGTTGATGGAGTGTAGATATGTCTTTGTATCCCGATTTAATGCTAGGCGGCTCGATGTGTGCTGCATTGTGGTGCATGTTATTATAGAATGATGGAAGCTTGTCAGTGGGGTAATTAAATATGCCATGATGGTTGTTGTTTGAGATGACTGAGAGGTCGATTGGTGAAGTGTCAAGACAATCAGATCATGCAGTGAGAGTGTTCGAGCGGTATGCTAAGGAATTGTAACCATGAACACTAAGTGACACAGAACCAAGAAGATGTGAACCTGAGTGGCCATGAGGTTGTGCTTGCCGAAAGGTTGGTTGAACGAGTGGGCTAGTGAAATGAAATGAATTTGCATTGTATGTCATGTGAGGACATTGTAATAGTGCAAAGATTCTGTATAATGGTGTTGCATGTATTCTCTAAATGGACAAGATGTAAACTACTGAAGATCATAGCTCTGAGAGTGTATTGTAACTATTTTATTGCTGATTAATACAATTGCACTGAGTGTTTTGGAGGGTGGGGTTTTTTACTCGAAAGGGTTTTCTCCACGTAAATCTATGTGTCTGTAAGTTTTTCCTTCATGTTTTTTTGATTTTGTAATCTGAATCTATGCATGTGTTGAATCTATTATTTGTTTGCATGTACTTTTCTCAAAAGGATTAATGGTGGATTCCACTATGCTTGTTTCCGCTTTACAACATAGTAGTTTGTGTCTTTGATGTGATTTGAAAATTAAAGTCACTAAGGCATTGTTGTTCTTAGATGTTTCATTCTAAGTTGACACGTCTCATCCCCAATAGCTTGACTATATCCTAGTTTCCTCTAACTGGGACATCTTCAGGAAGTCAAACCTATTTTATTTACCTATAACTATTTCAGACCACAACATATTGTTGCTAGACTAGAGAGTAGCAGTGTTTCTCTAGTCCTTTCTCATTCAGATATGAGATAATGTAGACTACTCATCCTAATTTATGGGATTGTATCTCTAAGTGGTGGAGTATCCCCATTCAAGGTTCTTCCATGTATAGGGTGAATTAGAAACTTATGTCCATTAAAAATAAAGTCAAAGGGTGGAATAAGTTAATCTTTGGGGATGTTTTGGAACACAATAAAGCTCTATCTATAAAACTAAAGGATATTCAAACAAGAATGGTCAATGGAGATATAGTTGAGGAAATTTTCCTAGTCAATAATTCTTTACATCAAGATTGAACTAATACTTTTGAAAAAGAAGAGAACTTTTAGATTAAAAAAAATAGAATCCGTTGGCTAAAATAGGGGGACAAAAGCTCTATTTTTTCCACTTATCTTCTTTGAGACACAAGAAGACTAATACTATTCCCAGACTTGTTGGATAAAATGGAGTTGTGGGTACTTTTGATGAACATGTCGAACAAATTAATTTTGAGTACTTTCAATCTTCTATGATTGAACAAGTCGTCGACCCCTCTACTGAGATTGAAGATCAATTGTTGAACAACATCCTTCATCTTTTAACTGTGAATAAAATGCTCTTCTTTTAAGTCTTTTTTTTAGGAGGAAGTTAGGGTTGCTACTTTGTCTATGGGACATTATAAGGCTTTTGACCCATATGGGTTTCCCCCTACCTTTTTTCCACAAATTTTAGGATATTGTAGGCTTTGATGTTTTTATGGTAGCTAAAGATTTATTTAGATCTAGGAAATTGCTAAAACAACTCAATAATACATTTAGTTCTCTTGTTCCTAAAAAGCCCGACCCTTAAGAAATCTCAGAATTTAGACCCATCAACCTCCGTAATATTGTTTATAAGATATTTTCTAAAATTTTGGTAAATAGGTTAAAAAATTTATTGAGAAAAATGATTAGTGGGTGCCAAAAAGGCTTTGTGTTAGGTCATCAAATCCTTTAATTTTTTGTCTCCACTCACAAAATAATGCATTTCATGGACTAGAGTAACCTCCCTAGTATGGTTTTCAAACTTGATATCCTTAAAGCGTATGATAAAGTATCCTAGAATTTCTTATTCCAAGTCCTTAAAAAAATTGGCTTTCATGAGAGGATCATCAGCCTTATAAAGGAATGTGTGTCTATGGTTAAGTATTTGGTGTTTGTCACTAGAGTGTCTAGAGGATTCTTCAATGCTAAAAAAGGGATTTGACAAGGAGGCCCTCTATCCCCATATCTTTTTATATTGATAGTTGAATTCGTAGGAAGAAATATTTTGAAATTACTTTATAATGGAGCTCTGAAGGATATCAAACCTATAACTTCCCTTAACCCTTCATCTATCCAACAATTTGTTGATGACACTATTATATTTGGAAAATCATTTGTCGTGGAAGCAAGGAAATGAAAGATTTTTTTAAACAACTATGCTTTTGTTTCTAGCCAATGCATCAACTATGAAAAAAGTAAGATTTATTTTTTAACACAAACTTGGAGTTATAGAGGAAAGTTACTACTATTTTAGGTTGTTCTTATGCTACTCTTCCTGGTGTTTATCTTAGGCTCCCATTTACTATTAAAGAAGTCACTCCCTCCTTTTGGAACATGGTTTTAGAAAAACTTAAAAAAATTGGTCAGATGGAAGGGTAAGCTCTTGAGTCACACTAGCAAACTTCAACTTCTTGTTGCTTCTTTGCAAGGTATCTATTAATGGTGTGTTTTGCATAGCAACAACTCAGATATAATACAAAATATCCTATCTCTCTTGAAAGGTTGATATCTATGAAAAAAGAGATAATACCAAGGTCTCTCGGGTGTCAGGTCATGACAATGCAATGGAACCACTTAGTGATAAATGTGAAAATGATGGTAATCACAAAGGGGCCATACAAAACAAATGTTGGAAACTCTAAACTTATCAGATTTTATAACAGAATGATACTCAAATTCTTGGTTCTAACCAAAGTTCAAAGAAATAGAAAAAGATAAGGGTTTCAGAAATCCTAAGATTAATATTACTCCTAAAATCAACAATACCAACGATGAAATAATTGGAACGAACCAATCTCTCAAAACTAATTTTTGCTCAACCTAGGCTATACCTACAATCCTATAGAAACGGTGCAATCTTCTAAGGAATTAAAAAAATTCAGATTATGGGCATTCATTCAATGGAACTGGATAAATGCCCACAATTGAACTAAGCACTCAAGTATCAGGTGCAGGTTGACCTTGTACAACAATCCCACAATCAAGAAGCTGCCCAAAGTATGAACCAGAGATTGCTACAACACTCCAAGAGTTAAATCACAAGCAACATTAAATTATTTAACTCTAAATGTAAAATGCATTCAGATATTTCCAAGCAATTTCAAAGATAGAACAAGAACCATACAGGACAAATCAATTCAAAGAAGGCACCAATAATAACACAATGTCTTCATTGGCATTGAATCACTAGTAATAACAACAATTCTAATGTTATGTGTTACAACACTTGCTTGAAATATGACTAACTCCTAATTCTAACTTCCTACTCTACTTACTAATCTACTTACAAGATCTAGTCTTCTAACTTCGAACCAACTATTCCACAACAACCTTTTCAAATGAGGCCAAAGGCCATACTTATAGAAATCTTGTCTGTGTTGGCCCGAGCTAGGGTTACAGAGAAAGTTGACCACCAAATATATCGGCCCAGATAACTAGCAATAAATCGCCACCCTGCATTGAATGCATGAGGTGCCCCTTCAGATCGGCCTCAAACTTTTATAAATCTCGATACAGACCAAACAAGCCTCTGAGTCACTCTCACCATTAATACCTCAAACACACAAAGTAGAAGAATGGCCACGTACAAGTGAGCTCGACTTGCCCTTGGCCATAAAGTGTACCTAGCTGAATCCCATAGATCCCGCAACACCCTTAAAGAATTTGCATCCTTTCCTCCTCGGCCTTGACAAAAACAACGATCCATCCTGCACTCAAAATGACCACCATTAATATTCATTCTAGCATCAAAAATTTGTGCTAATCAATCATAAACAACATGCTAATCATCAGAGAGATCCAAAACAACCACCAAAATCAATTAAAATTTCATTAAAGAATCCTTGCCAAAGTTCAAGATTTTCACCCCTCTACGAAATTCAAGTCAGGAAGGAATTTTGGGAAATTCTGGGCCAGGCGGATTTAGGTGAGGGAAGCACAAAAATCACCAAAAGACCAATCACTCACTAGTCAAAACTCTAGGAATGTCTACACATACCATTAAATTATCCAAATCCATCTTGTAATGTAGAACCATAAATAACTAGGCCATGAATCCTCTTAGTTCTTGACAAATAATAAATTTCAAAAAAATCCGATAAGGACGGACATTGCCGAAACCAGCACAACTTAGCACATTCGAAAAAATGAAGTAGGGATGCACTATCGAGCTTTTCCCAAGGCAACAAATTCTTATGAAGTCCACATATTTCACACGTCGTTGACCGATAGTTTTCACCCTCGACGCCCCCAAAACGATGAAAACCACGGTACCACGAGTCAGGCATTCGACCACCGAGGTAACATGGTAACCGCAGCACCGCAAACCAAGCACAAACCTCCAGCGGTATGGTGGTGAACCACACAACTGTGGTCGGGCTCGGAGACACCCACGACATCGAGGTAAACCGCGCTATTGCGCCACTGACTAAAGAATACTGCAGTAAGGCGGTACCACTGCCCAACCGTGACCCAGACGCAAAGCCCTCGTGGTAACGAGGTATGACCGCTCTACCGCACCAAATGAACCAACCTCGCGCTACCGCAAGTCATCGTGCAAACCCCCCGTGGTATGGCGATGAACTGCCCAACCGCGACCCGACTTGGAGACACCCACGACATCGAGGTAAATGGCCTAGAGGCGCAACTCGGGAAAATGAAGAAGCAAAGGAAATTTCAGAGGAATTCGGGGAAGACAGAATTCCACAAAGCATTGAAATCTTTGGAATCAGTGCAGAACCAACCCGGTTGGGTTTTCAAGGCAGCCGGTGAAATCCGCCCGAAAAGAAAATTCCCAAAAATAGGGAAAAACTCGAGATTGACCCAAAGACTCAAAATTTTCAAAGTGTTAGCTCAATAGGGGCACTTTACAAACAATATAGGCATCAAGTAACATTGCAAAGTAGCACAAATCTAGGACCAAAAGATCCAAAAGCTGAAAACTCAAGATTTTCAAAGACAAGCTCAAAAAAGGAAAGGCCACAAAAAAGAGCCAAAAGGCCAGGCAAAAGAGGGTCCCTAATTTCAGTGGGGCCTCTGTGCAAAATTGCACAACAATAAACCCATCTATTTTCTCTCTCTATTCAAGAGCCCTAAATTTATTGTTGATAAATTTGAAAAAATTCAAAAAAAAATCTTGGTCTAGAATAGAAGAAAAAAAAAGAATGGCCCTCATAAGTTGGGATGAATTTTGTCTTCCTAAGGCTTGTGGGGGTTTGGGAATTAGAAAGATCTATCTCACCAAAAAAATCCCTTATGTTTAAGTTTGGATGGGATCTCCTTTTGAATACTAAGGATTGGTGTAGAATAATGAAATCCAAATACTTAAACAACACTCAATCAATCATAAATCTCACTGAATTTAAGATAGTTTTTTTCTTCCTAAGGCTTGTGGGGGTCTGGGCATTAGAAAGATCTATCTCACCAAAAAAATCCCTTATATTTAAGGTTGGATGGGATATCCTTCTGAATACTAAGGATTGGTGTAGAATAATGAAAGCCAAATACTTAAACAATACTCAATTAATCAAGAATCTCACTGAATTTGGGTATCCTCATGGTTCTTTGATATGGAACAATGTCCTCAAATCCAAAAGCCCTATTAAGTTGGGCTTAAAGTGGAAATTGGGGAATGGTGCAAAATTGGATTTTGGGAGGACTCTTAGAATTTGGACCAGTCTTTGAATAATTATCACTTGTTCAGGGACTTGGAGGGGCTTGCAATTTTTTGTTTGGAAAGCAGGTTGTTCATTATCTTATGGGGAATGATGGTGCTCAACAATAGAGAAAAATTGAAGATTATTGTAATGATGATGTGGAGCTCATCCAAAAATCTCACACCCTTCAAGAGAAACTTTAGTTGATAAGGATCCATTTATTTTTGAAGGAGGATGGGTTTTATTGGGCAGGGTTTAGAAGAGGAAAGTTCATAGTCAAATCTGTGTATGGTCTACTATTAGACAATGTTAACTATAGTAGATTTTGGAATAACATCTAGAATTATCATCTCACCCCCAAAGTCAATTTCTTTTGGTGGATAGAACTCACAATAAAATTATAACCTGAGACAATTTAAAAAAGAAGAGGTTTTTAAATCCCTAATATGTGTGTTTTATGCAAAAAAGAGGATGAAATGATGTCACACCTGCTTCTTCACTGTATTTTCTCTGAGGAAATCTAAGGTCTATCTCCGCAGAAATTCAATTGTTTTTAGACTATGAATGAAAGTCTAAATGGAATTATTATGAATTGGGCATGTCCTTACACTCACCCCTTGGTAAGGGAGCTATGGAGTCAGATTCCTCCTCTAGAGGAGGGGGACCAACCACTCAGTGGCTCCAAGTCATGGAGAGCCGAGAGTTGAAGGCTTCCCTAATCTACCTCAAGCTGGACAAGTGTTACGATGTTTAAGGATAGAGAATGAAGATCACTCTCAGTGCTTTTGTCACTCTACTAACCTAAGAGTTAGGTTTTGACTAAGCAAGTAGGTTTTCAAAACCCATACTATGACTCTATCAACTCTCTGCTAGAGGATAGAACCACGCAACAGAGATGAAAGCGTGACGCACTAGTGTCTCACAAGTGCGTTGGCATCTATATGGATAGACAGTGAAAATACACATAAATAATAACAAAAAACCTACTAAACAACTTAGTTAAAGGTTTATTATGATGACAAAAGAAAGAAATAACAAAGATACTAAGATAAAATAAGGAATGTTATGAAAGGGAGGAGAACAAAGGTGGTGAAAAATAAACTTATGAAGGGTCCAATTCACCAAAAAGCTCCACACGAAAAAATTCTTGCACATAGAAGAATAGAGAAAAATGTTGGCGTTGTTTCGGGGCTTGCCACAGTCAAACCCTTGTTTTGGTGTTTTCGCCTTCATGGACATCCAGATAGATAGAGAGATAGAAATGAGATAAAGAAAGTACTTGAAAGACAGAATATCAAACACTACAAGAAACACTATTCTACTTAAATCTAACAACAATGCAATAGTAAGTGAACAATACCACCTTCAACCAAAGGCGCTCAAGGCCAATGAGAGAGGAATGCAAGTCTACAACCATGACAAAGTCGATGTGGCCACAATGATGTCGAAGGAAGTCTCGCAAGACACTAAGTTGCAACTTCTATGGTAGATGTGAAGAATGTTGTGATGTTGGAATCATAAAGTTGATAGTGCAACAAGTAGCCAAGAACTATGAGAGAATGTGAAGATTGTGTCAAGAATGTCAGGAATTGTGTTAAGAGTGTGAAGAAGATGAGATGAATCTGAAAGATAGGTATTTGAGGTGAATTTGGTAGGGAAAGATTCATTCAAAGGTCAGTTGAAGGTAACAAATACATTACACTTCGGCCCCAATGGCGAATTTAATGCCTCTGCAGATTTCAAAGGTAGGAATCCTTTTAGGATGGTAGTGCGCCACGTGCATGTCCTCGACATAAATTCCCCCACTGACACTATAGAAAGGTTCCATGTGGATGGAGTACGGATGGAAGATGTGGAATTAAATTGTTAGGTTTGATTTTCTAAGGTGAAGGGTGTAAAAGGGGATCTTGCAAGGGGGGTGCAAATTCACGCCTATACATTTTTCCCCCACTTTAGTGAACATGAGTTCCAATGAGTGTTCGATAAAGTAGTTTTAAGGAGTTCCAAGAGAATATACTTGAATTGTCGAGGAAGCAGACCACAATTTGGCATGCTTGAAAGCGTAGGGAAGGCAAATGGCTCCATAGGTACTCAAAGCCAATGAGAGTTGAACAAAGTGCACCGGAGGCCCACAAACCAACAGTGAAAAAATCTCGTAGGATGAAAGCACTTTACAGGTCCTCGTACTTGCAAAGAAGGTGCCCCCTAGGTCCTTAGTCCTGAAGGAAGCTTGATTGAGGGACTCCACAAAGTCAAATTGGAAAGCAGCTTCACAGGCGCACCTGCAAAACAACATGTTAATCCGTAGACAAAACATGTTAGATATCAAAAAAGAAGCCATGTAGGCAGACAAGAAGACAGTCACACAAATAGTCAACAATTGAAGGAAAACCTTTCAGAGGGGTCCCTCGGGAACCCTTCAAAAGAAAAGGGGTCCACTCAAGGGACACTCTGTTTGAAAGTGCAATAGTATTTTTCGCAAATCAATTCAACATCAAGGAATCCTTTTAAAATATTTCACTTCATCTAGGAATTTGAAAGGAAGAATGCCCCTCGCAAATGGAAGGTCGAAACTTCTCCCATAGAAAAAGGTGCTCCCTCCTCGGAGGGAAGTTTCTCAAATTCTTTCTTTATGAACCCATGATGAAGGAAAAGTATTTCGCTAGGAGTCCTTGTTGAGGAATGGAATTTTTGAATTTTTTTTTGAAAAAGGTTAAAGATAAATATTTTCAAGAAAATATTTGTTGGCCATCGAACACATTTTGAAAATCGAAGTGATATAAGAGCCCCCCTTAGGATGGTGTTTTCCAAGCACAAAGGCACATGACATCCTAAGGAGAGAAAAGCAAGAATGAAAGTGATGTTGTGGCCCACAAAACATGATGAGATGTAACTATGGTAGTGTTTTTGCACACACGAGGGACAACACATGAGCACCACAACATCACAAAGCAAGCAAAGAAGAGAGAAAGATGCAAAGAAATGAAAAATAAGGACGTAATGAACAAGAGATAGGGGGATCTGATATTTCAGGGTTAGAGTTGCTCATAAATATAGATAAATAGATATAATAATATATAAATTAACTGTCATCAATCCCCTCATTAATCCCCTACTATATCAGACCATGTGAGGAAGGTACATGAAAACAAAATGAAAATAAAAAATTAGGTCAACATGGAAGGGAGGCCTAAATTCCCCCAACACTTTGCATTGTCCCCAATTGTCAAAATTCAATACATGACAAAGAGAAGAAGGATGTGACAAATAGAGGAAGTTTTATGACATAAAACACTCTTGTATCCAAGCACTTACAACGGTGACAAGGGTCATCCAAGAACATATAAAACAAGTACGGGAGAGCACAATACATACACACATACAATCTAATCTACAAATAAAGCAGAGGCACCCCCTAGTCCTCATCAACCAATAGGTCATCGTTCCCCCAATCTAGATTACTGTAAGGGGAGGGCGGTCGAGCTTGTAAGGGCAGAATATCAAGGGGGGTACCCTTCGACCCTCCTACAATAAGAGCCAAGGAAGAGGGCCCTTCGAGGTCCTCTCCACTCAATTCCTGTGAGGTGAATGACAAGGATCTCACAAAGGTCACTGATAAAGCTAGGACCTTCTCCACAAAGTTGAACATATAATTTATAGGAGTGCCATGTGTCAACTCAGTGGGTGATGGAGGTGGAACCCAAGATCCACTACTAGACTCATCGAAATATTCAAGAGCAACGACACACTCCGGGGACATCGAAGCTTCCTCTATCACTAGGACAACACAAGCTAATGCAGAACCACCCTCCAAAGAAGGCGAACCCTTCTTTCAACCCCCATTGCTAGCAGGGTCATCCTCCATCTTCCGCTTCATCAGGGGATGTGAAATCCTTACAAATGAGGCAAAGGGCACAAAGGAAGAGGAGAAAACCACAGTGGACACCACCGAGGTATTTGGCATGTCCATAGGTTTCGAAAACAATGGGATGTCTAAAAGGGACATCAAAATGGGAGGCTCAATCGAAGGAGTAATGAATACCTGCACCCTCTTTGAGTGAGGATCATTCACGCTTGTAGGGGGAGCCAGGAGAAAGACTGAGGTAGAGGGAATTGAAGTGGGAATGGAAGAAGAGGAAATAATAGAGGATTCTGAATCGGGAGTTGCTAGCTCCTCTTCCCTTTTCTGTAAGGTGGACTTCTTAGCAACCAAAGCCTTCCTCCGACATTTACGCTCATGCGCAGGGTAGTTTTTACAACTCTGAGAGCTAGAGGCTACAACTTGAGAAGGGACGGAAGACTTCTATTCAACCATCGAAGTATCCATCATAGTTATTTTTGGTAAAGGGAGGGACTCCCGTATGGGAACAAGAGGAAGAGATGGAGAGGATGATGGAACAATAACAGGGGGAGCAAACTCGAGTGCCTCAGTGATGGTCCTCTTCCCATTCACTACCTTAAAGGTAGGAGCACTAGGAGGTCATTGAGGCCGAGACATAGAGGATGCTCCATGGGTACCCTTCCCCTTACCATATAAAATAGGTTGAGGCACCATGAGTAAGACGGGAAGTTCAAACATTAGACACTTGGGCTTTTGCCAAGTGGGCACCATTGGACTCCTCAGCAAACGCATAGGAGCAAAAATGGATGGCACTGTAGTAGAGTGAGAGGAAGCAATAGGTGGGATACCAAAAGAAGAAGAGCAAGAGGGGCCTTGAGCAGACTTCTCCTTCTCCCTTTTTTGAATGGCGAAGGTAGCCTCATGTTGCACCTTCATGAAAGCTCTGTGTGAGATAACATAAGGAGAGTATCTCACCTTTGGCGTTATGCCCCCACTCTTGTATTTTGCATAAGTTTTATGCAATAGGTTTGTCCTAGGAGGGAGCAAATCAATAGGGGCAGGCCAGAAGTGATCCAGTGAGTAGCCCCCATGCGCAATCATCGATTTGTAATCGATGTTGTGGACTATATGCATAGAACCCTCATGGGAAAACTTCAAGCACATATGGACTATCGAGGGAATTACATTCATGGAAACCAACCAAGGGATGCCTAGTTTCATTTTGAATAGTTCAAACCCTAGGATGATGTCAAAGAGTGCATTCACAGTCTTGGGCCCAACGAGGACTGACAAGGTGATACAATCGATGGGAGGGATGAAAATCCCATTGTATGTATGTATAGTGCTACTAGAGTCACCATATCCATCCTTATGCAAGAAGTTTATCAACATGATTTCCTCCATGATGACATTCACCCGACATGTAGGGTCGACGAGAACACCAGTTACAGTATTCCCATTGATACATGTGGGGATGTACAAAGGAGATGGTTCTCTGTTAGAGTTCATTGATAAATCCAACAAGGTAAATTTTATAGCAGGAGATCCACTCGCAGGTTGCACAGATGGGATGGGTAGATGTAAGAAAGAATCCATCTTTACGTACACTAGATGAAACTTTCGCAGAAACCTTTAAAGGTTTAAAAACTGAACCATTCAAGGTTTCGCTTCGTAATGCTTAGGGAACCTCCTAGATATGCCACTAGGGGTTGTAGGTTGGGTTGCAAGTTTGGATTCCTTGCAAAACTCACACCTACAACACTCCTAGAATATAAGGGAAGGGTCTTTCAACACTACCAAATGGAACCAAAATGTTCACGTCGGGTTCACCAAAATGTAGAGGAGGGGGACCGACCATTCAATGGCTCCAGCTCACGCAGAATCGAGAGTTGAAGGTTTCCCTAATCTACCTCAAGTTGGACAAGTGTTACGATGTTTAAGGATAGAGAATGAATAGCACTCTCACTGCTTTTGTCACTTTACTAACTCAAGAGTTAGGTTTGGACTAAGCGAGCAGGTATTCGAAACCTGAATTGCAACTCTGTCAACTCTCTGCCAAAGGATAACAATGTGCAACAAAGATGACAGTTTGGTGCACTGGTGTCTCACAAGTGCGCTAGAATCCGTATGGATAGACAGTGAAAAGACACAAATAGAATAGTAAAAAAACCTACTAAACAACTTAGCTAAAGGTTTATTGTGATGAAAAAAGAAAGAAATAAAAAAGAGACTAAGATAACGTAAGGAATGTTATGAAAGGGAGAAGAACAAAGGTGGTGAGAAATAAAATTACGAAGGGTCCAATTTTCTAGCAAGATCCACATGAACAAATACCTACACACAGAAGAACGGGGAAAAATATTGGGGTTATTTTGGGGCTTGGCACAGTCAAACCCTCATTTTGGTGTTTCCACCTCCACAAACAACTAGATAGATAGAGATAGAAATGTGATAAAGAAAGTACTTGAAAGAGAATATCGAACACTACAAGAAACACTATGCTACTCAAATCCAATAACAATGTAATAGTAAGTGAACAATACCACCCTCAACTACAAGCGCTCAAGACCAATGAGAGAGGAATGCTAGTCTACAACTGTGGCAAAGGCGATGTGGTCACAACGATGCCGAAGGAAGTCTCGCAAGACACAGAGTCGTGGCTTCTATGGTAGATGTGAAGAATGTTGTGATGTTGGAATTGTAAAGTTGATAGTGCAGCAAGTAGCCAAGAAGTATGAGAGAATGTGAATATTATGTCAAGAATGTCAAGAAATATGTTACGAGTGTGAAGAAGACGAGATGAATGTGAAAGATAGGCATTCGAGGTGAATTTGGGAGGGAAAGAGACGTTCAAAGGTTGATTGAAGGGCCCAGATACATTACATTTCAACCTCAATGTAAAACATAACGCTTCCGCAGATTCTAGAGGTAGGAATCCTATCAAGATGATAGTGTGTCGTGTAGATATATGTGTGCCACACACGTGTCCTCGATAGGAATTCCCCTGTCGACACTACAGATAGGCGTCAAGTGGATGGAGTACAAACGAAGGATGTGGAATTACATTGTCGGGTTTGATTTTTCTAAGGTGAAGGGTGTAAAATGGGAACTTGCAAGGAGGGTGAAAATTCATGCCTAGACACCTCCATATATATGTTGGGACATATGGAAATAAAGGAATAATAGAACTTTTTGAAATTCTGAAAAGAATGCTAAGAAGGTATTTTAGGGCTTTCTCTAAGTTGCTTGTAGAAAATATCTTTGTTAGAAATTGGAAATTTTTGAGTTTCCCACAAAACCCATGGAAATTCTTATCAATTACCTAATAGGTGGGGACTACCATTGGACTCCTCTAGAATTGTTAATTCTAGATTTATAGCTCGTCAAAATACTAAATGGAAACCTCCCCTAGTGGATTGGGGAAAGTTAAATTTTGATGGGGCTACTAAAGGCAACCCAAGTTAGGGAAATGGTGGAGGTATTCTCAGATATCCTAGTGGTGAAGTCATTGTGGGATTTTCAGAGGGATTGGGGGTGAAAAGTAGCAATGTGGTTGAAGCGATGGCTATCCTATGAGGGGTTAAAATTGCCTTCTCATTAGGGATAAAAAAGTTGTAGATTTAAGGTGACTCCAAAATTATAATAGAATCAGTGGAGGGGAAGGTTAAGGTGGGGTGGGCTATTAGTGATATTATCCACGACATCAAAAATCTTTTATTAAGCTTTGACAACTATGTGATTTCTCATATTTATAACAAGGGAAACAACATTGTTGATTTGACTAATTTGAGAATAAATTTTAATTCCCTGAGATGTTGGAGAAACAAAGTGAATCTCTCGGAGAATATAAGAAGCCTTCTTTTGAAGGAGCAAAAAAATATTACCCTTCCTAATGATGATGACTATTAGAAGAACTCATGACATTGCATATATAATTTATATATTATTTTTAATAACTCTTGGCTACATCTACATCTTTTGGATTCATGGAATAAGAAGTTGGATTTGATGAAGATGGAGTTAGTATGGATAAAGGTTAATGGATTTTATTTGGTCATAAGACTATTGAGATTATTTCATTATCCTCGATTGGTGTTGACGGTGATGTGGACTACGTATGATGAGGTGGCCATGACTTGGTTGAGAGTCATGAGCATAGTTATGATTGATTGGTACTTGATGTGTGAGGAAGGGATTCCCCATTATAGGGCTCTGTCTCTTGTCATAAATAATAATTATACATCTAAGGCTCTCTTTCAAATAATTCAATTTGAGCCCTTCAATAAGACTAATGGCATGTGCTCTATAATAAACTCGTATAGGAAAGACTTGAGAAGGACTATGCTTTTGAACAAGTTGATGTATTCCATAATCTCGAGGATGTTGAGTAATAATATTATTATCTCTAGCACGTATCCTCGTTTAATATACATCAATTATGTTCAATTATCTTTTATGATGATTAGATCTTAATCTAGAAATTTCCAATTCAACTTGAGAAACTTTATTAGCTTTTTGCTCTACATTTCTTTTGGATTTCGTGGCTTCTTCTATAATTGTTTGCTACATTGTAGCCACTTGAGAGGATTTTGACTATGGGAAAAGAAAGAGTGTGAATGAATATGAGCTCTTGTGAGGAATTTTAAAATGACCCCCTATTGTGGCATATTTGCGTGGAAGGGGGGATTGCTTCATTTCTTGAATGTCTCAATGGGCACGATGGGATTTTGTCCATTCAATTTGCAAGTTCTTGGAACAAATTCCAAGTTAAAATGGGGGTATTTATTTTGAAGTCGACGAGGAAATTATAGCCTAGGCTACTGGCTTGTCTTGCAAAGGCCAAAAACTCAAGAGGCACAATAAGGTTCCTGACATGGAAAGCATGAACTTGTTTTTTAAAAAGGGGGAGTCTCTGTTGAAGCTACATGTGAGGTTTGATAGAGCTAAGCTCCCATAGCCATGGGATAGGGTATGCTTCCTCCTTATGAAGTATATAATGCTTGAAGGAAGGTTCAAATGCTTTTATTTCTATCATCTTCCCTTGATTAATCATTTTAGGAATAAGACTATTATAAGCTTTCCTTTTTACTTGTTATCCTTGCTTGAGTCTTCGATTAAGGAAGCCCTAGATGTGTCTTCAAAAAACCTAGAAAAACTCTCATCCCACTCCATCAAGGGCTCATACTCAAGATATACCACTTCCATATGGATTTGTGCCCACCTAAACCTATTCTAGCTTGTCTTACAGAAGACTACTCACTGGATAGCTTGCTTTTTGAGAACATTAATTAAATCTCCTGTTGAGAAATCTGAGACACCACCTAGTATAGGGAAGAAGAAGGTTTCCACTCCTTAAAATAACACCCCCTTGAATGAGTCTAAATCTTCCATTCCTTAGTCTAAATCCCCTAAAACCCACCTCTCCTTAACCTAAAAGCTTGCAGTAGTGAGTTTATGTGACCTAAAGAATAGCCTCATTAAGAGATTAGGTAAATGAAGCAACATTGAGGCCAAAAACCCCATAAGTGAAATGAAAAAGAAAACCTCGATTAAATTTTTTGAGGAAGCCAATTTTGATGGGGAGGAAGAGGACGAGAATACTAATGTTGCCGATAGGGAAGATGTTAAAAGTGTTTGAGATTGTAAAGGAGACGAACATCCCTAATTTGAGTGTTAGGCAAACTCACAAGCTGGCCAACCACTCAACCCCTAACATTAGCATTGATGAAATTTTTAGTGACTTGATGGGGAGGGAGGAAAATGATGAAGAAAACAACAATAAGGATGACGAAGAGGAGGAGGTGGATGTAGATACTTAGGGCCTGAGCTTGTTCCTAGAGTTGAATGCAATAAACCAAGATACCTACCCAAAGTGCATGCAAAGCATAGAGGATGTAGTTACCCTAAAAACTCATGTTGATGACCTTGAAGGGAAACAGTGAGGCATTGCTCACTTTAACTTGAAATTCATACACCATTCGTTGACCACCCTGGGTTCTGTTTTGAAAGAAGAATTTAAAAAATTATGAAAGCAACAAGGGAGCAAGCACAGGTTCTAATAATTGGGAATTGTTTAAATTCCTCAAGGAGGTTTAGTACCCTCCCAATATCAATTTATTTTATGTTTTAAAACTTTGAACTCTATTGTTTCTATGTTGTTATAGTATTGTCTCTCGCTTATGACCTTTGCTTTTTTTCTTTTTTTTGTAGTTAGTTTTTTCTTTTTGTTGTCATGGGAGCATTTAGTGTTTAGGGTTCAACACCCTAATTTGCTACTTAAATTATTAAAAAAAAAAATCAGATTAACTGAGAGTAAAATAATTGTAAATTGTTTGATTTAAGATGTATTATTTTAAAACTAAAGTTTTCAGGTATTAGGTATTATACACTCAATATGCAAAACCAATAATCTCTTTGAATGAGGAGAACTAAAAATTATAAATTCGAGTGAAAAAGAAATCTTCATTCTAGATCAAACTTATGTTTTAGTTAAATATGAAATAATCTCACCTACAAAAAATAATGTCAAACACCTTATTCTAAGGTGCTCACAAGTAGATTTTTAATTTAGTATTCCATCCCTATTCCACTTGAGTGGGTGGCATTCGATGGAAAATTGGATCTTAAAAAGGGTTGTATACCTACTTGTACAATTACATAAAATATAGAATAGAAACTAGAACTACATATATAATACACTTTGACCTTGTTTGGAAACAACTATGTAGGTAGTCTAGTGAATGAAGGAGGTTCTTAGTACATAAGTTTTCAAGTGTGAGGCTAGGGATTTTTTAAAGATTAAATTTCCAACTTACATAAAATTTAAATAAATAATTTTCTCAACTTAACACATAAATGAATAACTCGATTAAATTTAAAGATAGTCAGGCTATAAAGTGAATTTGAGAAAAAAAATCATGTACTTAGAAGAAATCTCAAATGAGCTTACTTGACTCCTTGAGGCTTTAGGCCAGATTACAAGATGGAATCAAGCCATTTATTTTATGAATATATGTATGCATACTCCTAAAAGATGACAAATTTGATGCACTTCCAATAGGAAAGTGTAGTCTTAAATGAGTGACTCAAGACCCGGTTGGTCCTTATGAGCCAAGACTTTGGCCAAAGCATGTACCTATCCTATATGGATGGATTTCTATCTCATTTGAATAGATGTTTATCCTAGATGGATAGAGGAATACATATCTCGTATGGACAAATTGCTATCCCAAATGGATGGATTCTTATCCCATATGAATAGATTCTTATCGTGTATGTGTAGATGCTTGAGTATATACATTAATGGATACTTAACAAATTCAAAATGAAATAATAACAAGAATTAAAAAATTGGTGATAAGTTTAGGCACAATAAGAGGGATGTTACATTCATTTATCCAATTTGATAACATGGTGATTTTTGATAACCATGATTAAATTATTGAAGAAAATAAAAAAAGAGATCCCTTGAATAAACTTTATCATAATTCACGATTTACAATGATCCCATAAAGTGTCCACCCAAACAAGTACAATAATGCAACACTTTATTAAATTAGTGCATTTATAATATTTGATAATATTTTTAGGTTCTCAAATAGAGTATAATTTTGAAAGTATATTTTTTATCGACATATGGTTTCCACAGTCCATATTATTGTAGTGTGCAATTTTTGGTATTGACTGTGTCAATTTTTCTTTTCCTCGATGTTTCAAATCAAACTACATGATCCATCATCAAGAAGATAGAAGATAAGAGAGAAGAATTGTAGAAATGTTAGCAAACCAATCCAAATAAAAGGGGGGAAGGGGTTGGCAGGTGCGAGAATCAAGGAGGCAGTGAAAGAGAAATATTTTTTATATAGAATGAGAAGAAGAAAAGGACACCAACATGAAGTATGAGGAAAAATATATGCACTTTCAAAAAATGACTCCAAAAGTAGTTCATTTGTGCAAGATATGATCATTTGAAGGTCTCAAAATATGAATTATAAAATATAAACATTGAGAAACCATGATTTATAGAAAATTGAAGCATCAAAGTTTAAAATTGATTCTCCCTTTTCTAATCCTCTAAAAAAAATCCCATATAAACTTTTTTATTGAAAATAGACAACCAAAGGTTGAGAAATGAGCTCTCAAATTTCAATAGAAAATTAGAAAAAATAATTTGTGAAGGGGGCTAAGTTGGGGTGAACCACCTGGTGATGAGAACATGATGTCATCTACTAAGTTGGAGAAAATCATTAGAATCCTTACTAAATTGGAGGAGACACTAAATTTATAATAAAATAATAAAATTGGAGATACAACCAAATTAAGAGAAAATTACTAAAATAGAAAATAATCAAAATTATTGCCAAATCATTGACCACTTCTAATGCAATGAAGGACTATTGGATATATGAGGGTGGAACTTTGTATAGGAAACATAGGTTGAATGAAAAGGGTTTTTAGTAATTATAAATCATTGACCTTATTAGAGAAGATGATGGGCTATAAAACCATTAATGATCCTTAATATAGGCTACAACATAGAGATAGGTCCCATGCCTAAACAAGCCCACCAAACCAAGTCTATTGGTGGAGGAAATATGGGAGCCATGTTGGCCTATTACGTAGGAGGTACATCAAATGCTAAGATGGTACCTCGACCTAAGAAAAAGAGGTTCACATAGGGTATAAATAACCCAAGAACACACAAATAAATTTATCCTAGCACTTGTCACAAATAGTGAACACACATATGCCTCTAAACACCAAGCTTCAATAATAGTACAATCGGTACAATATAGATTATATGGATCTTGAAAAATGTGTAAGATGGAAATTTTATAGAACACCTAGATAAACTTCCACCTATAATGCTAGATAAGGTTTAGTTAACTTCCACCTAATATGCTAGTTCAAAAATAGTTAGGTTCAACCTATCATACTAGATCATATTTAGTTAACTTCCATCTAATACGATAGTTTAGCTTCACTTAGATTCCACCCTTCATACATTGATTAGCTTCACCCTTTATCTATATAAGAATCGACTCACTTATACTATGTAATTGATATCAACACTGTAATTAATCATTTATTCAATTAATGAAGTTGGATGTGTATTATTTCTACATGTTCCTATTATCTTTCATGCATAGATGTAGGTGCAAGGTTATGCTAGTTTACCATTTTTTGGGTCACTAGAATATTTTCTTATTCCTAGATGGTAACATAGTATATATATTCAAATCCCTTCTCTTTGTGAACTTCTTATTTCTAGCATGCTTTTCACATATCCTATTTGGAGAAGGTTCATTTGTAGATCTCATGCTATAACAATTGGAGTTATAGAAGCCAATGTTTGATAAGATATTGCTAAAAAATTAAGCCACCTATTATCTTCAAAACAATTGAAATATCTAGGTTTGCCTTTTGTTTTATCCTATTTAGACACCCCATAAATTTGATTTACCTTATTTTTTAGTTGCATGCTTTTTAGTTCTCATATGCAAGTTGTATGATTTTTAAAGTATACTTGAAAAATTTTGAGAGGACCATTGCATCCAAATAATAAAAAATCCCACGATTGCTTATCAATTCATTAAGTAATAAAAGTTGCATCCACAACAAAAAAAATATACACACATGAAACCCAAGGTAAATGAAAAATGAACCATTCTCCCTAAGATTTTTCTCTTATCTATCATGCTAGTTTAGCTTTAGTTAGCTTTCAATTATCATGCTAGATCAACTTTAGTTAACTCCTACCTATCATTCTAGTTCAACTTTAGTTAATTTCCACCTATCATGCATCGATTAGCTTCGCCCTTGCCCTATATAAACATGGGCTCACTTGAACTATCTAAATGATGTACGCTATGTAATTAATTATGCAATCAATCAATCAAGTTGGCTATATATTATTGTTCTATGCTTATATTTTCTTATGCATAGATCTAACTAGTAGAAGGTGTGTTGGTTTAATTATTTTTAGGTCATCAAAACATTTTCTTATTTCTACAAAGAATGTAGTATAACATTCAATTAATGAAGTTGGCTCTCTACTATTGTTCTATGTTTATATTTTCTTATGCGTAGATCTAAGTGGACGGTGTGTTGGTTTAATTGTTTGTAGGTCATCAAAATATTTTCTTATTTCTATCAAGAACATAGCATAGCATTGTATAGAATAAAACATAATGTGTAACAACTAATCTAACATCATGTATATGTAAATAAAATAAACTCATTAAAATCACACATGCCTAAACATTATAAAACTCAACCTAGTTGAGCTTTTAAAATATATATGCCCCATAAATGCATGCATCTGACAAGGAAACATAAGAAAGATAATGTATGAGGAAACAACATGGAGATATGATTATTACCTAGCATATCATTATGTACATAGAGGATAAATCATCACTAAATAGCATACATAGATGGATCCATTATGAAACTTATATATTTGATATCAAATTAGAAATGATTAGATTTAAAAACTAACATTAATAAATCAAACCCTAAAGCCAAACCTTAGGGGCATAAGATCAAATGGGTTCACCAAAATGAAAAGAAATAAATGGTTGTTTTCTAATTATCTAGGTTGTCCAACCAATTTAATAATCAAAACACATCACAACTAAACTATATTTATAAGTTGAGTTTGGAAATAATACTAAAACAGGTTCATAAGTAAATGCTAAATTGATTAAGAGGAATGTGTACTTGTCTCTAAGAACAATTAAGAATATTATAATTTGGAATGGATCATACGGTTCATCTCAACAATCAACAATTAGGTCTACATCAATCCAATCTTAGTAGACTATAAAAAAATAGTAATTATTCTCTCATTTGGTTCAATCTTACACAAGTGCAATTATGATCTCTACATGTGTGGCCTTGATCTTCTTGTGCACTTTTAAACCTAGATGATTTTAAAATTTGTATTTTAAGTCCTCAAAATTCCATTTACATATTATACTTGAAAATGGTGGTGTTAAGAGCATTGTTGAATCTTGTTATACTAGGATTGGGAAATCAACTAGCTTCCCGCCTTATGCCTTAGTCAAGCCCCTTGATTGATTCAACAATTTGGAATAGGTTAGAAGATGCACCAAGAAGAATGTAAATTCCTATATCTATCCTTATGAATAAATATGTTGATGTTATTCTCTCTTTGATCAATTATTTTTTTAAGTTCTTTGGAGTGAGTGATATATCAAATGATCTCTTGATGATCTAAATTAGATGGGGCTTTGTCCAAGTTTATAATGTATCGTCTTGGCATACAAATTTAAGTATTTCACATTTGAGTTGGTAGCTAACAACTAATTGAAGATTAGTTGGCTTAGGTCTAGGATAAAATTTGATTTTGAAATTTGAGGGTAAGTACTACCCATGTGGTCCTAAACCAATTTCAAGGTACAAATGTGGAATTGGCCAAGGCCAAGAAACAAGGAATGAGAAGATCAAATTTAGATCCTTAGGGGATAGGGGATCAAATTTAGTTTATGTTAGAGTATGCCAACTTTCACATATAAATATGTTTGCATACTATATGATTACACTAGGGACAAAGGATCAAAGTGAGTCCACAATAAGTGCAAAAAATTGTTATGGATGCACTTTACACCCTTATTTAACTCTATTCCAATATGATATATATGAACTAGTGATGGATCTAGTTAATAATTTATTGTTGGCATCTAACTTGTTGTGTCAATATGTTTTGTTCATATTATGGAAGTTTTCAATAATATTTTGGATGCATGGGAACATTGACTATGGACATTTTTATAGATATGTAACCTTTAATAATAAAAAACAGAAAAATGTTTTTAGAAAGCTTGCATAATCAAGCCCACATTTCTATGTAGGTTCTCTTGTGAGAGAGATATTAGTCCTATATATGATTCAACGCCAATCTTAAGATTAAGTATATGCTTCAAGCTCCTAGTTTAGCTCTAAAACTATGTTGATTTTTTTATGGATCAATTAGAACTTGGTTTGAATCTCCCTTAGGCTTGCAAATGTACAATCTTTCCACTATGCTTGTAGTCTTTTATATGGTTTGTGTCGGTTATTTTTATGTCATCTTCAAGTCTTAACTCTATGTATAATAGGTGTACTTGCTATTAACCCCTCTACATGATTTAGAATATGCATGACTAATACTCCTCAAACCACACTTTTATGTTTTGCTACCTTTATGTTAATACTATTTTTAATTTCCTCCCATGCACATAGGTGAAATAACCCAATAGTTGTGTGCCTTTACCTTCTACCCCTCAAAATCATACACACTTCAATTTTGAAGGACTCGGGTTTCATAGCAACTTGACAAATTTAATACTTATACCTAAGGTTTCATGTCTATGTCATCAATTATGGTGTCACATCAACATGTTTTTTAAGGTATCATAAAATTTAAAGAAAAAGTTAGTCCAATAGTTATGTATTGTAAGTCATGTATTTTTGGTGCACCCATGTAGCATCACATGATTTGTTGTTTTCAATGTCTTTTTCTGAAGAGTTCATTTCATTCAATTATTAGTAATGTGAGTCAAGAATGATAAATTTGAAGCCAAAACTAATAGGTTACAATAATGAAAGAAATGGTGTTTTAATGTTCCAATGCACTTGCAACAATTGAAAGACACTCAAATACTAGTCTTTCAATTAATGAGAACACTTACCACTTAACATTCCAATCCTCTTGAGTATTATAATCATTTATTTTCACTATATAAAGTAATTTTATCACAATTAAAAAAATAACCTTTAATGCTTCAATACTCTCAAAACTATTAGAAGGTGCTCAACTAGATAGTGGATCCTTACCCCTAATAAGAACTCTTATCATTATTAGGATGCAATTTGTAATTTACATATTTTGACAATTATACTTACATACAAATCACACATGTGCATCAAAAAATTAAATTGAGATCACACATATCTTACTTTTACTTCATTTCTTCTTCACTCGAAAAAAAAATGTTTATAACATTCTTCTTTGAAGATAGACTACACATTAAATATAAATACTCACAAATAAAATTAAAATAAAAAACAAAATTTTTTTTTTTATATTGATCAAAAGTATAGAAACCCGAGTAAACTTCTACAACTTAATTAATACCCTCCACTCCCAAATACAAGTGAAACCTCGAACTAATTAAAACATATTTATTAAAAATAAAATATAATTGAAGATTTTTAAAGTCCACAAAACCAAAGACATTATAAAGAAGAGCTAACTTAATTCCAATGACAAGTTGAGAGGAAGGTACGAGACGCGCACATGGTAATAATAATTCAGTAGAAGGAATATTCGCGGATGTACTCACCTATCCTCCTTCATTTTTATGATCCGGAGTAGGTCGAACGTCCTCCGCGTTCCATGAAATCCCACAGTGGAGACCCTAACTTGATCGTACCAGGCAAAGCTTTCCACCACTTAACAAAACTGCCCTCTTCAATGAAAAAATCTTCGCATAGCTGTTTCATGTCAATTAGCGTTTTCACCATTGCTTGGAAGCTTTCCAGATTGGATTTGAGCTCTGAAGGAAGTTCCTGGCCTTCCCCAAGCGCAGGCATAGTCTTAGCCATGGTGTAGGAAATCTGCTCGAAGTGAGCCCACAGGCAGGAGTCCGGTGTAGAAAGATTATTGATTTGGGTGCCGCGCCGCAGTTCTTCAGCTTCAAGCCATTTCTGAAGCAGCAAATATCGACGAGGCCTCCCTTTGATGAGGTAGTGTCCGGTGTCCTCGTGCTTGCCCAGTCGGTAGTAATTGGCGATGTCTAAGGGCTCCACCATCCTCCTGTAGGAGGTCCCCGCTTCAATCCACTCTTTCTGCGACTCGAAATCGTCAGGCAGTTCCTTTCGATGGAGCATGTCCTTTATCTCGTCCCAGAATCCAGCAAGCCGCAGCCGAGCCAGGTTTGCCAGGAAGTCCCTCTTCTCTGAGTGCCGCTTGAAGCAGTCGTAATAGCCTGTCCCCATTGCCTTAGACAATTTCTTGTACGCCTCCACTTCGTCCGCTTGTATCCTCATAGTTCGCAGTTCATGTTCCTTTTTTAGCTTGTTGTTGTTCAATCTTTTCATCACTTCTTCGGCGGCTTTCAATGCTAACTGCACCTCCAGGCTCTGCATGGTGTGTTTGTCTGATGTTAGCGGCAACATTTTTCTTATCTTTAGGGGATTTGTGGATCAGAATACGGGACACTGGCTTCAGAAGCTGTTATTAATTTCAGATTTAGGAGCAAAAAGGTGAGAGAGGGCCCGCTGGAATGTTGATGAGAAATTGAAATTGTGTCACTTAGGAAATTAACCTAATGATCAATTGATAGAATGTTAACAAGGTTGATTGTCTGGTTTCATGGACGTCATTACAAACTTTCCATCTCATTTCATTCTTTCTGCAGAACAGAGTCCGAAAGAAGGTTGGTAAGCCAGGAAATAAGTAGAGAAGTGAAGGAGGATTAATTAGTTTTGTAACTAGTGGAGGAAGGGTTGAGTCTGTTTTGTACTGTAACTCACAGAGTTAGATTAAGACCTCTAGGAATTAGGGTTTCATGTTCTGTAGACACACATTTAACCCCCAAACCTACCTGACATTTAAGCTGAATTCAGGTACCGTAGTATAGATGGTAATGGGTGTCGGGCAGATGGTAAGCAAAACATCCAATTTTCCGATAAATTCGTCCTCAAAGTTAGTAAGAAAATGAATTGAGAAATCAGATTAGGCAGTGTCCTATAAATTTTTACCTGAGTTCCTAGACCGACGGCTTCGAACTGCTTCGCCAGATTGTCATGAGGGTCGACATCCATGGAATTCAGCACATCATGCAGAATGGAACCGTATTGAATGTGCTCGGATATGCAGGGCTCTGCCAGGTGATATACATCTGGGCTTTGAAGACTATAGAACAAAATCTGAAGGACAGCTTCGTAATTATCGGTGCAGAGAAAACCACCGCCAGATAGAAAGATATAAGAGCCAAATGCTCTGTAGGGGCTTTGTCTTACCACGCTGCTTATGCCGCCTAATAGCATATTGTTAGGCGCCATACACATGGCGCTTCTGTAACTCGCTACAGCTGCTGTGTGTTGCATTACACCTGTAAGAAGCTTCACACTCTCTCGAAGGAGTGTTGATTCAGAAAGCAAGGGAGGAGATACCACACTGGTGTTCCTTATGGAGCTCGCCCAATAAGGTAACAAGGCCCTCAATGGTTCAGAGATTAATTTAAGTGGCGCCAGTAGAATCCGAGGAACAATATCGTACCTGGAAATAACATGGTAAAACTGGGATGCCCGTCTCTCGCGCCGAACGGATTGCGCAAATATTTCGTCCCCCACTAAAGGAGATCCAAAGGTTACGCAGATTGGAGGCTGATTCAATGAAGACCCCCGCTGTTCTAGCAGCCATAATGTCGCCAATACAGCCACAGACCCTCCAAAAGAGTGCCCTGTGAATACAATACTTCTGTTCTTCCCTACTCCGTGCACCTGACAAAACAACCAGATGTGGAAACAAACTAAGTGGATGCATTTCTCTTTGCAAACTCTGGGTTGTGGTGCTTGGCGATCTTGACCTCTCAAAATAATCTTTAAGGAACTACTGATGAGGATTTTGTAGGCCTTTGTGTAGTGGATTTCAATGTAAAAATGTTTTCTTAAATGTTTTTGATTAAGGTAAGAAGCGGATTTTTGAAAGGGTTCAGAATCCTAATACAGAGAAACTCCCAACAGGCCAGAGAAATATTTTTTAAAGATGTTTAAAGGAAGGAAATTTTAATTTCTCAAACACAATGAACCAGTATGTTAAAAAAGTTCCTCAATACAACCCCTCACCTCTCATGCGGTCTAACAAGTTGCTAGTCAAGGACTCATATTAGCACAGACACGGGTTTTAAGATGGGGGAGAATTTGAAGCAAGAGGCAGCTGAAGGCAACACTAAAAGCAAAAAAAAAATTGCTAACCTCTTTACAGAAGCAGGTGTATTACTATTTGGAAACAAGCTCTATATCAATTCTGATTAACAGTCAACAAAACACCACTAAAATATAAAGGTATGTCCATTAACAGTAAAAAGATAACTGATGTGTCAATTTTCTAAATAATAAAAGATTTAATTTACTATAGAAAACAGTATTGGCACAATTAAGATTGAAAACCAGATTGAGAATTTCCAACAGAGTCATGGCAGAAAAACTATAATTTCAGCAAAATCAATTTTGTGATCACCTACACAAAATACAGTTAATTTCAAGTAAAAAATCTCAAATTTCTATTATGAAAAACAAATAATTAATCAATAATAAATATAAGACTTTTAAAGCGTATTACAACAATAGACTTTGCTTTTGAAATTAACTGTGTAAATTCTGCTTGTACCAATATTTTAAATACAAATAAAACTCACCCAGTTGCTTACAGAAGCATTACAATCTGTACATAAAAAGCAAATAATCGCTCAATTTAGGCTTCAACTCTGATCATCTAAAAGCTGAAAGGAGGAGACAAAAAGTTAAAAGATGCAGGAGAAGTGAAAGATGAAAGAGGTTTTGATGCAAAACTGTTACATAAACCATTAAACAGAGCCCCACAGAAAAAAAATGTTTTGGACTTCATTAAAAGCTGCAAAAAGTTGTACTAAAATTGTCTTGTTCACTGTCAGAGTCTTGCACAGACTTGAAATTCACATAATTCATTACAGATGAGACAAAACATTCTAAGAATTTGTATTTTGAAAACTAACCTTATTCTCAAATTCAGTGCTTTCCAGCAGAAACAGAAAGCGTTTCAGAGTGGGTTTATGAACGAGGGCTGGCTCGTCCAGGGCAATAGCCTTCAACGACCTGAAAAACTGGTTCCCCTCGTCTACCTTGCATTCTCCGAACTTACTGTCCGCAGAAATTTCTTCCACATTGTTACATCCAGGAAACGCGATGAAGAAAAAATTATCTTGCTGCGCACAAGTAAAAGGGCCGTGACCATATTTATAAGCTTCAACGCATGCCTCCCAACAATTGGGAAGGAGTCTATCCATATCAGGGAAGCCAGGAACGCCTTTCATCCTCTCCTCAGTCTTCCCATACAGATACCAAATTTCTGGCTATTTATGGAAAAGACTGAGCAATTCATTCCATATTTGCTCCATTGTTGATCCCAGGGAGAAACAACAGCGAAGGTGGACGGAAAGTTCATGGAAATGAGACGTTGAATCAATTCCGACTTCATCAGGTCGCCATTAACCTTAGCTTCTACCCATTTTCCAACTTACACATCCGTCGTACCCCACATCAACGTCCATGTCCATTTTTACCTTTGAGCTCCACTACAATTTCTTGGACGAGAGCTCAAACCCAAGTATTGTACAAAAGTCTCGCTTTTGCCGGTTTTGTATTAAGCCACTGGTGTATTGTACACGGCTACCTAATTTCTATGTATGTGATAGTGCTCTGCAGTTTCTTTTGTATTGTTCTGTAAATATTTATTAGTTTTTTTAATCAAATATTTATTAAATATGTTTAATTAAAAATTGTTTGTAGTTGGTTTGATCCTATTAGAATGTTTGGTTTATAATGGGTTTGTTGTTTTGATTCTTATAATTATACGTAAAGGTTTGATAATTGAGGTAAATTTGGTGGAATAATATATATAATATATTTTGTTGAAAGGTTTTATGGATTGTAATCTCTTCGATTAAATTAAGGATTAAGGGGTATTTATTTTGTCAAAGTCATCCAAGGTACGATCCAAGTCTCATCGTTTATGGCAATGAGGTCTTACACTTAGCAAGACTTGGTCCTTGGTAGACTCATTCAAAACCTTTCAACTTCACCAATAGACCAAAGACTTATTGACAACTTATGCTTGTATGACATCATAAAAGATAAAAATCCAATTCAAGTTTTAAGTGATTTTGATAAAATGGTTACTTCTTAATTCTAAGTACTAAGTCACAAAAAATCAATGACTGAAATTAAAAATTGTAATAAATGTAATATAATAGATATCCCTCAATCTTTAACATTAATCCTAAAGATCATATACATATTTTATACAAAATCATTAAGAATGATTTTAAATTTGAATAATTTTTTTGATAAAATAGATTATCACTAAATAAAAAATTTGATAATTCATAAATTCAAATGTCTAAATATTATAATCTCTCAAAATTAAACCATTTTATACATTAAAAATACCATCTACCAAAATTCCATATAATTATTCAACTTTTTATTTTAAGCAAACATTCTTGAAATTATTTAAGAGATTATTTGGAACCATTGGTCTCATGACTTTTCTTTTTTCATATTTAATTACCAAATACCTGCACAAGATCAAAGCGTGGTTAAGTTATATTTAAATGGGCGTAGACCAAACTTGAAAGAAATAAACATTGACTTGGCATCGTAAGCTTTTGGAATGTATATAGAAGGGACCGTCTCATGTTCATATATCTAGTGGTTAAGATAAGTTCTATACGTTAATAAATATAATAAAGAATCGATCTTTTCTAAGAGAAGAAATTAATTAAGATAGAATGTTACAAGAATATTAAGGAGACCATTTCAACTAACTTAGTTTAATCATCAATTCTAATTAATTCTATGTGATTTCTTTATTATTTTAATATAAATTATTTTCAAACTCATTTAAATTTATAAGTTATTTTATTTTATTTTTATAAAAAAAATATTTTTAATGCATAATTTTAGGTGGTGTTTGAATATATAAGAAATTTTATGAAGAGTTTTAAATCATGATAGAATTGTAAATTGTTTATATTTTTAATAATTTGAGAAGACAATTAATATTTTCTTGAAAAAGTATACAATTGAATATAATCTATATAATACTCGAAGGAAAATATGAGTTTGTTATTATCGAGATGGATTTAAAATTCGTTCTCTATATTAAATTGAGAAATTTATCTCTTGCTCACTATTTACTTTCTCTTGATGGATTTGTTTCACATAATAGAACTACTTCTCTAATATTATCAAGTAACTTTTATCTTTATATTCTAAGAAATATAAATTGCCTAGAAAACTTCATGGCAAAGTTTATTTTGGACAATGAAACATGGGAGTTCCATATGTTTAATCATTAAAAAAATTAGAAATTTCAATTAAGGAGTAATGTCAAGTAACAAATATACTAAGTGTAATGTCAATATTTAATATGGACTCAAGTTGACATGTGAAAAATTAATATTTTTGGTGATTGTTTGAGGGGGAAGGGCCTACAAAACCAAACTTGAAGTTATGCCATATTTATGAAATGAGTTGTGAAGGTCGAAACAATGTAACATTTTTTAATTTAAAGTGCCTATAGTATTGAACATGCCCACCTTAATGTCTTTTCTTTTTTTTAGCATAAGGCAACATTAGAGGATGTGGAATATATGAAGCCAAATGGTTTACATATGTAGGTCTAAATTACATACATTTGGTTTTTAAATGTAAATTTTACATAGTAAAATTTAACATTAATTAAATAATTCTAAATATCAACATGTACATTTTTTTTAAATACAAAAGGTAATCTATGAAGTGCCACCACCAATTAATCACATTGATTTGACAATGACAAAAGAGTAGACATCACAAGCAAATTCAATCAATGCTATTAAATGCATTAAAGTGAATAAATGTTTAATCTTTAATTCTAAATATCACCATTTAGTACAATTTAAGATCAACAAAATAATTCCAAATATCAAAATGTAAATATATTCTAAATTCAAGAAACAACTTTTGAAGTACCGCCACTAAATATTGACTTGGCAATGAGAAAAGAGTAGACATCATTTCAATTTAATTGGCATTGTTAAAGACATTGAAGTGAGTAAATATTTAATCTTCAATTTCAAATATCAATATGCAGTACAAGTTAATGCTAACTAAATAGTTTCAAGTATCAATATGTAGTACAAGTTAACATTAATGAAAACAATTTCAAAATATCAAAATGTAAATTCATTATAAATGCAAGATATAACTTTTGAAGTGACACCACCAATTAATCACATTGGCTTGGCAATGACAAAAGAGTGAACATCATTAGTCAATTTAATTAAATGTGTTAAATGCATTAAAGTGTAAATATTTAATCTTTAATTCCAAATATCATCAATATGTAGTACAATTTAGTTAACTAAATAGTTTCAAATATCAACATGTAAACTTCTTCTAAATGTAAGAAACAACCTTTGAAGTGCCACCATCAATTATTCACATTGACTTAGCAATGACAAAAGAATGGACATCACTAGTCAATTCAATTGACATTGTTAAAGGTGTTGATGTGAGTAAATATTTAATCTTTAATTCATGTTGGATAGTATGTGTATTTTTTTAATTATTAGTCCCTAGGGATACTCTAGTAGTTCATACAAACAAGAGATAAAATCAATTACCCAATTATATCATTATAATTCCTTCTTCTATAGTTTGATAATATCTTATAATATTAATATTCTGAAAAAATAGCAAAATGAGTTAGTTCTTCCATACTTTGTTAGCCTATGTTTAATGAAAAGACTATATTATATATTCTCTTCAATCTATGTTTCATTTCATTCTAATTCATTATTTTCAAAGACCAAACATATGACTTTATTTTTTCTCAACTACAAAGCATACGTAGTTGTTATGATTTTCTATTATATCATATATATTCGAAATGACATTAAAAACTATTATTCATACACCCTAGATATTTCAAAGAAGTCAATTATTCGTGTACCTAGATTAAATATCCACTCATAAAGGTGAAAATAGTAAATGAGAGCAAGTAGAAGATCTATCTAAATTTTAGATGTGATTTAGGATAAGGATTGATGGGATATCATAGACAAATCATGTGATGGCACTTTTATTTTATTCATTCTCTTCATCATCTCTAAGCATTTTCTAAGCATTGTACCTCTTCCTTACTACAAATTTTTTATTGTCCTATGTTATAATAGTCTCTACCTACGTGCTAAATTTACTCCAAACATTTTTGTAGTCATCCAAATTTGATCACTTCCATATGATCAAAATCGTCTATTATATTCATCTATTCCATTAACGGTGATTAAATAATTTATTTAATCATTATTTCATTTTCTGCCTAAGGTTCCTAAAGCATCTAATTAAATAAATTAAATACTTTACCTTACACCTTGTTCTTCTCTAAATTAAATAGATATAACAAATTATTTAATTTAGCCTTTTAACCCATTTGAATTAAAATCAATTTTTAATTCCTCTTTTCTCTCTCCTTGTCACATTCTCCATAACCCTCTTCTAATCCGGATTAAATTAATTAATTTGTGATTAAGATGTGCACCACTTAATCTTGATTAAGTGTCACATCCTCCATAATCTCCCACTTCCTCTAATCTCCCATTAATTACCTTAACCATGTGTTTGCACAACCTTAATCAGAATCATTAGCCACATTTGGCTTACCTTTTCTGGTCAACCTTCCCACTTACCATTTTTGATATGGACTCCCTTCCCCATGTGAATTTTTAATTCACATTTATTCAACCAAGGTTCCTCTCTTCCCATGTGAATTTTTAATTCACTTTTATCTTTCCAAGGTCTTTCCCATCCCCATGCAAGATTCTAGAAGCCTTGCCTTGTCACTTCACATGTGCCAAGGGCTTCTAGAACCTTGGACTTGTCACATCTCCCACATGTGACAAATCTCCAGCTTTTTGGAGATCTCCTTTTATCCAATGAATCCTCCATTAAATGTAAATTTTTAATTTACATTTATTCTTCCCACACATTTCCCCTTTTCCCATGGAGATTTTTGAGGAATTCTAAAATTCCTCAAAAGTCTCTTTCATCCTCATTTGGGGACAAGAAGTTCCTTTTTGAGGAAATCTTCTCATTCCCCAAGGTACCTCAAAGGTACTTGTCCTTCATCCACCTCATGTACTTCCCTTCCACCTCTTGTCCTTCTCTTCCACCTCATTTCCACATCACTCCACCTTAGGACATCTCACCCTCCACATGTCAAGATGTGAGGGCTTGTGAGTCCTCAACTCACCATAGCCCTTCATTTTGATCTTTGTTGGATCAATCCCAACCGTTGAATTCTCTAGAGAATTCAATTTGGCCTATAAATACCCCTTCAATTCCTTCATTTTGAGGGATCAAGTATTTTGCAAATAAACTCTTGCAAAATTGCCATTCAAGCTCTCACCCATTTTAGCATCCATATTGCATCAATTCATCTTGCATCCACTTCATTTCATTGTCATCCAAGGAGCACACAAGACTTCAACATCAAGGGCCAACCAAGGGAGCAACAACATGAAGGTATAACAACAATTTACTTGTTCATCTTACTTTCATATTGTTCATTTTCTTAGGCTAATCATTGAGATGCCCTATTATCTTGTTGTTTCTCTTTATTGCACTATTAGTTTTATCTAACATCTCACATTTAGGAAGCAACATTTTATTAGGATCACAATTTTCATCCAAGATTATTGTGCAACTTGTTATATTGGTTGATGATATTTGCACTAAATTTTCTTCTATCATTCACATCATCCTTACTTGTCATATATATCCTTACTATTCTTGATCGCCTAATAATTATACCATAAAATCTCAATAGATATGGAGAATCTAGCATATAAGATTTTCCCAATTGTAAAATTTAAAAGTAAGTTATATGAATGTAATATAAAAAATTAAATCAAATCACAAGAAGATTTATTCCTTAATAATACTCATATCTTTCAATAATTGTGATAATTTTCTGGAGAAAGAAAATGGCAAGTTGCATGTTGTGAAAAACTTGAAACCATTTGATTACATAATGGATTTTAATTGCATCTACAACATGATGTACTTTATTTTTGAAAAATAAAAGAATAATTTCACTCTCAATGTATGTATCATCTATATTTTCTTCATTTATGTATATTAAAAGTTTAGTTATTTGTTTATTTATTTTCTATTGTAAACTATAAAAATAAGTTTTCTAATTTTTTATTTTTTTATGAACTTGTGAAGTATTTTGAAGAGCTTATACTTGAATGAGTTATCTCATCAAAGAAATAACTAGAGGTATTGATTTATTTAAGGTACAATTTTGGATTTTTAAGGGAACCCATATTATCTTCTATTCAAAGAGAGATCACATTATCTTTTTATTTATTCTACTTGTAAAATTTAATTAACTAAATAATTCCAAATACCAACATGTACTACAATTTAATTAACTAAATAATTCCAAACAATATTTAGTACAATTTAATTAACTAAATAATTCCAAACAATATTTAGTACAATTTAATTAACTAAATAATTCCAAATAATATTTAGTACAATTTAATTAACTAAATAATTCCAAATATCAACATGTAAATTTCTTCTAAATGCAAGAGGCAACCTTTGAAGTGCTACCACCAACTATTCACATTGACTTAGCAATGACAAAAGAGTGGCCATCACTAGTCAATTCAATTGACATTGTTAAAAGTGTTGAAGTGAGTAAATATTTAATCTTTAATCCATGTTAGATGGTATGCGTATTTTTTTTATTTGTCCCTCGGGATACTCTAGTAGTTCATACAAATAAGAGATAAAATCAATTAGCCAATCATATCATTGCAATTTCTTCTTCTAAAGTTTCATAATATCTTTAATATTGATATTCTAAAAAATAGCAAAATGAGTTATTTCTCCCATATCTTATTGGCTTATGTTTAATGAAAAGACCATATTATATATTATCTTTAATCTATATTTCATTTAATTTCAATTCATTATTTGCATAAACTAACCATAAGACTTTATTTTTTCTCAACTATAAAATATACATAGTTGTTATGTTTTCTATTTGTTGTACCCAAAATTAAAATTTTTGCTTCACTAAGGTATTTTGGTAAAAATGGTTAAAATATTATAAAATTGTCGTCAAAATCCAGAAGGACAAAATTTCTAAACAAAATAAATTTTCTATTTTTAGAAATTTCTAAAAAAATAAACAGACAATGGGATTTTTTTGGGTTTATTCTCAAAAGGGTGCTCAAATTTTTTTTCTAAAAATAGAATTTGCATGTTAGCCCCTATTTTTTTAGGGATTCACACATGTTGGTGAAAAACTTAGATTTTTCCAAATCTGATGAATTGGGTCTCTTTAGAAAGAAATTATCTACAAAACCCAGACTTTAGTTTTTCGGCCCCATTTCTTAGGAAAATGGATAAAAATAAAATCTTTGCAGAAATTGCTAAAACTAGAATCTTTGTAGAAAAAGATCAAACTAATTTTTATTGGTTGATTTTATGTCCTAATCACGATGGTCCAATCATAATTGTTAAAAAAAATAGTTTTTCTCTAGTGGGTCTAGTTCGCTTTTTCACAAGAAAAATTAGGACCTTCAAGGTCATCAATGGAGGATGGATAGCTGACAATTGTCAAAATCAAAGTCTCTAACACTACACAGATAAATCTACAATGAAAGATTCTCGAAAAATGATGAACGAAGGAGGGGGGGTTCGAAAAGTTGAAAATTGTAAAAAATAATGTAACACTAGAAAAGTTGGACACCTTATTTCAAGGGAGGTGCCTAACTGTCAATGCCTTAGTCAATTTTTCAGTTTTTGTAGATCATGCACATGCAATGGTGAACACGGTCAATACATCAGCGACAACGATCAACACAGTTAATGAAGATGATGAACGACTGGCGAGGAAAGTTGAAAATCTTCAAAAAAATGTTGTCTGGCAAAGAAAAGTGCCCATGTCAACCAAGGGTGCCCAAGATTTCAAGTAGCTAAAAGCACTTTTTGGGGTTTGAAAAAATGGTCATTCATTTCACATTTCTTTAGGCTTTCAAATGAATCTAGCATCCAATGCACATGATCTACCAAATGACCAAAATTGTGGATTAAATGGAGATGTTTTTATCAAAAGGACAAATTGAAAAATTGAAAATCATCAAAAAGGTTTCTAACTCTGGCAAACATGGGCACCCCAGTTAGCCCGGAGCGCCCAAGGTTTTGAGCATCCAAGGTCAGTTTTTAGGGGTTTGAAAAATTGGTCATTCTTCTCAAAATTCTTTAGGCTTTCCAACGAATTCATCATCCAATCTAGAGGATTCATCAAATGCCACAAAATGCAGATTGAATGAAGACGAAGACACGGGAAACAAAAAAGGTCAAAAGAAAAAGTTGAAGATCATCAAAAATAAATTCTTTGGTGAAGAAAATCACCCTAGTCAGCCAGGGGTGCCCAAGTTTTCAAGAAGGAAAAAGCAATTTTTTAAGGTTTGCAGCCTCAAAGAGATTCTTCTCAGATTTGATCACGCTCTTCAATAAATCTGTCAATTAGTACACAGGATCTATTAAACGTTTGGAATGGAAGATCAAACAAAGGCATTTCATCAAAAACAAGGAAAAGTTTCTAACACTGGTGAAGAAAAGTGCCCCAGTCAGCCTAGGGTGCCCAAGGCTTCATGCCTTAAAATTTTTTTGACTTCAGTATTTAAAAAAAAAAACACATCTTTGCATGCACAATTTTCAATGCTATATTAAGGAATTTTTCAATCTTGATGCAAATGAGGTTAGATAAGGGCATGTGTGGACTTGAAAATCTTAGGGTTCCATGAATAAAGGTGTTTTTCTCCAAAATTCTATTTAAGCAAGCCTTGAGCATTCATTATTCACAATTTGTACATTAGCTTCAAGAGGAAGAAACATAAAATTTTCTTCTCAACAGGATTTGGAGGATCAAACAAAATGTTTTTCAGAGTTCTTCGTGGATTTGATTTCAGGTTACAAAGAAGAAGGCTTTTCCATCACCTATTTTTCTAGGACATCACTTTTCAGAAATAGGTGGTCAAATTTTTCAACTTTCATCAATATAGGTCTACTTTTTCATTCCTCTTCAAGATTGGAATTTTTTTTGTCTACTTCTTTGGCTCCTATTCTTTTTAGCAAATCATGCATGTTCAAGAAATCTTCAGATTTTTCAAAATTTGACAATCTGGGTCTCTTCAGAACGACATTGTCTACAAAACCCAGACCTCAACTTTTTCTGGGAAAATTTGCTTTCCGACTTCTACTTTTTAGGGGATCTTGCATGTTCTTGAAAAAAATAGATTTGCTATTTTTAGCTCTTGTATAGAACTTGTCCAAACATAGGCGTGTTCATAGTTAAAAGTCAAGATTTTCATCATACAATACTTTCATTAAAAACAATCAAGAGAAGCATCAAAAATATAAAGCTACAGAAGAAATAGAGGTCATCACTCTAGTTGCAAAGCCGCCAAAATCATCAATCAATTAGTCACCAGTTAAAGCATGCAAAGATTTCCAAGAATAGAACTCAAGTAAAGGCAGTAGATAACTTGATGCACTTTCCAATTTAAATTGTTCGTTCTCATTCATTCTTATCTATTTTTTGGAAATATCAAATATATAGCTACAACTTTCCTTGTAGTTAGATCAATTAACTGATGTTAGCATTCTAGTTAACTGTTAGTTATCTTTTGTTAAGACTTAGAAATAAAGCTTGCATGTTGGCAAGACTAATTTTTAAAACAAGGAGATTTTAGGGTTCCCTACTCCTTTATTTATGTATAAATAAGAGCAAGCTTGCCCATTTATTTTTAATCATGCTTGTGATAACAAAATTGTTGAGCTTACTTTTTCCTACAAGTTTTCTATTCAATGTTTGTTCAATTGTGTCAATTGTAATTTGGTTGATCGCATATTGTATGCCTACATTTGCTACAATTTGTCAAGTCCCAGAATTTTACATCTACTATTATAAATTGAGGAAGGAATTATCACGCCTACTTTGCTCTGATATACTATTTCAATCTATTTTAGCATTTTGTTTTATGTTTTTCTTTAGTGATCTTTATTTCAGCTTACATCTCATAAATAGAATAAGTCTTTGGGTGTATTTTGGATGAGAGCTTATTTAAGATTTTTTGTCAAATCACTCATTCCTCATTTACTTATAACTCTCTTGCTATGAATTTACTTGAGATATTAAAAGTGTTATTAGAATAGGCTTAGTTGTAGTTGAAGTTATGAAACCAAAGAAAACCTCAACTATGATGCAAAGAGTTTTATAACCTTGTGCTCTCAGTTGAGATAAAAAAGATTGGAAATTAGTTTAGTATTTTCTTTTAAGCATAAATCAGCAAAGAGGGAGCTTCCCCTCCTAATTTGAAGAGCAGTCTAACTGTGCATAGCTTTCTATTTCCAATCCACATTCAAGAGGTGTGAATTGAAACGCCAATAGTTTTCAAGCAGCCACCATTGGGAACAAGACATTAAACTTCAAGAAAGCTTATGCTTAATGTCACAAGAATGACCATAGATGGCACAAGAAGTCAAGCAAGAAGAACTTGTGATCCAACCAGAAGTAATGGGTGATAGAAATCAAAGATGTCCACCCCCATTACCTTGGGGTAACAACATTATACCTTTGGCTTTGTGAGAAAATCATGAGTTACCTAAGGGATCAAGGAAGCACTTTCCTCGGTTTCACGGCAATGGAACTCAACACCCATATGAACATTTTTTTGCATTCACAACAACTTGTGTTGTCTTGCATGTGGCACATGAAGACATCGCAGTGCATATATTTATGGAGACTCTTGTTGGGAATGCTACTAACTAGTTCAATTACCTAGAGCCAGGCATTATTACAAGTTGGTCAAGTATGAGCGAGAAATTTTTGGCAAGATTTAAGCCCACTGAAGACAGTCATCTGTTGTTTTCCAAAATTGCAAATTCAAAGATGGAGCACAATGAGCTCATGAGGGAGTTTGTAGCAAGATTTAATCATCTTATAACAATAATTTATTCTACACTTAATCCATCACCAAATATTTGGATGAGTCGCTTCATAAATGCTCTTCCATCAACGATAGCCTTCTTCCTCAAGACAACAAAAGAAACAAAATTGAGGGATGCACAAGAACACGCCATTGAGTTGGAGGATAATATGATCACCTCCAACAAGATGAAGAAGGACTCAATCAGACCTCTAGTTCAGAGTTTTGTAGGTCCATTGCTACAAAAGGTAGCCAACGAAATGCTTCTACTACCACCACCACAATACCAACCTTAGCAACCGTATCATCCAAAGAGAAATATTTTTTAGCCTTTCAATAATTATTGGTTGTGATTTCCAACACCTCCATCAAGATAAATAGTTGAAGCTACAAAAAATGCAATATGTTATTCTTTTCATGAGATAGATGCACATACTAGTACTACATGTCCTGAGAATTTAAGAACGAACCAGATTATGGGATATGTTGATGTTACACTTAGTTCAAGTATTGTCACTACATCAAGTTCAAAATTTTCCTTACCTTAGATGGACAAATTCGATGGTGACTCTGCTATGGGGTACTCTAAAAGTGAACCCATTATTGAAGAAAAATACTTGACCTTCACCACTACTCTCGTACAATTAATCACATAAGACCTTTAGTGCCTATTTTTACATGTGCTCTGCATTTGAAAGTGTAGAAGGAAGAAGAAGAGAGGCAGAGAACTAAAGAACACATTAAAGAAGTAGTTGCTCAAGCCCCATTTCTAGCCAATTTTGACATTATAAACTCCATGATGAAGACCAAAGTTAAGATTTCACATTTGGAGTACCTTCATGATCATCCTGAATAGTTGGACATAATAAAACAAAATGTAAAGAAAGAGGCTTCAATTCAACCTACATTGCTCAAGTCATTTGTTCCAGTGGAAGAAAAGCCTGAAGAAAATCCTAAACCCTTCTATATATATTTGTTTATAAGGGGATTCAAATTGAGCACTTGCATCATAGACTCAAGAGCCTCAAACAGTGTCATGCCTCTACAAGTGATGAATGCATTGGGACTTTTGTGCACTAAGACACAGGACAAGTGTTATTCACTTGAGTCTAAGTCGGTGTCATTGGTCAGATAATTGAAGGATGCTCAAATAAGGTTGGCAACTTTTCCAAATAAAAAGATAATGATTACCATCCTAGTGGCCAACATTCTCACCAACTACATGATCTTGTTGAGTCGTAGATTTTGCAAAGGTCTTGGTGGTATGATACAGTTAGATTGTTCATTCGTGACCATTCCCATAAAGGAGGGAAAAATCAAGAAACCTAAGCCCAAATCTCGATTCATAGTGGTAAAGTCCCTAGACCCTCTAGCCCAAATTCTATATCAAGAAATAGGTCTTAGTAATCATGTGACTTTGTCAGAGATAGAAACTAAAGACCAGAACATTACTTGTTCTGAAAGGAGACTGATAGAGGATACATAGTTATGGGCAGTTTAGTTCAATGGGGGTTGTTCAATAGCAGGTTTGAGAGTAGGGGAAATAATCATCTCCCCTAAAGGACTGTTGTACCCATTTGCATATTGTCAGCAATTGGAATTCATTGAAGCTGAGAAAGTGGTGCATATACTAGGCCTCAAAAATGTCGAAGGCATGTGAATCAAACTCCTATGTGTTAAAGGGGATGTAGAGATGATCGACGAGCCAATCAAAGGATATTTCTAGGTCAGAAAGAGTCACCTACGAAATTATAGAAACCAAGTTTGGAACTCGATCTACTAGTTTGAAGTGTTCAAATTTCTTTAGGCTTTCAAATGAATCCAACATCCAGTACACAGGATCTACTAAACAACCAAAATTGCACATTAAATGGAGATGTTTCATCAAAAGGACAAATTAAAAAACTAAAAATCATCAAAAAAAATTATGAATCTGGCAAACATAGGCACCCCAGTCAACAAAGGGTGCCCAGGGTTTTGAGTAGCCAAGGTTAGTTTTTAGGGTTTAGAAAATAGGTCGTTCTTCTCAGAATTCTTTAGGCTTTCCAATGAATTCATCAACTAGTCTAGAGGATTCATCAAACATTGTGAAATGCAAATCAAATGAAAAAGGTCAAAAGAAAAAGTTGAAGATCATCAAAAATAAACTAACTCTGGTGAAGAAAAGTGCCCTAGTCAGTCAAGGGCACCCAGGTTTTCAAGAAGGCAAAAATAGTTTATAGGGTTTGCAGCCTCAAAGAGATTCTTCTCATATTTGATCATGCTCTTCAATGAATCCGTCAGCTAGTACACAGGATCTATCAGACATCTGAAATCAAAGATCAAACGTCAGAGACATTTCATCAAAAATGAGGAAAATTTGAAAATCTATGAAAAGTTTGTAACACCGGTGAAGAAAAGCACCCCAGTCAACCTAGGGTGCCCAAGGCTTCATGCCTTAAAAGTTTTTTGACTTCAATTTATTTTTATTTTTTTAAAAGCCCATCTTTCCATGCATAATTTACAACGCTATATTAAGGAATTTTTCAATCATGATGCAAATGAGATTAGATAAGGGAGTGCATGGACTTGAAAATTTTAGGGTTTCATGCATAAAGGCATTTTTCTCCAAAATTCTATTTAAGCAAGCCTTGATCATTCATTATTCACAATTTGCATGATAGCTTCAAGAGGAAGAAACATAAAATTTTCTTCTCAATAGGATTTGGAGGATCAAATGAAGTGTTTTTCAGAGTTCTTCGTGGATTCGAGTTCATATTGCATAGAAGAATTCTTTTTGTAATACCCCTCCATTTTGCTCTTTTGATCGAACCGTGTTTTGTTTTGTTATGCCTTATTTTTTGTTAGTACTTTGACTATGGTACTCGATTGCTATTTGATCGCTATCTGTAAAGTAATGTGAATGTTATATTTTAATGTGATGGTATTTTATTATGATTTTATCATTATGGAATGCTTTAGATTAGCATTGTGGATATTTGAATTAATGATGTTTTATGCTTTTGATTAGATTATTGATGCTAGATTCATCAGTTTGTAACACTGTATTGGTGAAGGGGACATAATTACACCACTTGCTTGTGAGTGCCCTATGATTCCACGATTTCCTCTTCACAGTGTGTTTTATTATGATATATATGCATGTTCGATATACTCTTTGTTTGCAGGTTAATAGGTATAGACATTGACTCCACCTGGCTTCATAGGTTTGAGCATGTCCATTGCCCAATGACATTCGATTGGGAGATAGTAGCTAGGTTTTCCGTGTCAAGTCATCACCCTGGTCATAGTGTGTCATTGGTTTAAGTTGGGTTTAGTTGCTTTAATGTTATTCATTTCACTTGGATTTTATTTAATTGCAAATTGAAAAGGGTAATTAAATGGTATTAAATATTTAAGTTGTTTAATAGATTAATCTATTTATTATGTTGGAAGATGTTATCTAATTAATTAATTAATTAAATTTAATTAATAAAATAGTTTAATCTTGGATTAGATTTATTTTATTGAAGTAAATAAATTAATTAGATTGAATTAAGTTATTTTGGAATTGATAGAAATCAAGTTTGAAAATTAAAAAATGATTTCAAATTGCATTTTAGAAAATTTTCAATGCAAAAATGAAAATTGAGATATTTCTTATTCTGTTTTTGAAAATTTATGAGGGTCGTTGATGAGATATTTCATATTTTATTATTTTTGTTTTTTCATGAGTTTTGGATTAAAGCTTGAAAAATATTGAAAAATAAGGGAGGAAGGAATTTATGGTTTTGTGGGTTTTGGGATTTGGATTTTGGAGACCAGTTGGATTGCTTGGAAGGAGGTTGAATCTGAGGAGAAGGCTTTACACCATTTTGTCAATCTTTCAAGCTTTTGGAACTGGGTTCTTTCTATTAAATTAGTTTTCATTTTGAAAGGGTTTCACAATTTTTAGTATGTTGTTTGAAAATATATATACTTGTTTGATTTGCAAGTTAAACCCATATTAAATCTTGCTTCAAAATTGGAAAACCTTTGTTTGGAGATGAACTTGTAAAAAAAAATTAAAAATATGCCTGTGAATGATCTTGTTTAAAAATTATTTGCTCAATTTGATTTGTAAATTTCATATGGGGTTTTTCTTTATATAATATATATATATATATATATATATATGCAATACCCCTTTGTTTTGTCTTCTGGTTGGACAGTATGTCCTTGTGTTGTTATGTTGCTTTGATGTATTTCTAGATATTCAGATACCTTTTATGTTGTAATTTTTTGTTAGTACCTTGACTATGGTACTCGGCTGTATTTGATCGCTATCTATAAAGCGACGTTAATGTTATATTTTGATGTATTGGTATTTTAATATGATGTTTATCTTAATGGCATGTTTTGATTAGCATAAATGGATATTCTGATTAATGATGTTTTATGCTCTGAATTATATTAGTATGTTAGATTTGTCAGTTAGTACTACTGTATTGGCGAAGAGGATGGTATCGCATCACTCGCTTACGAGTGCCCTACGATCTCGTGATTTCCTCTTCACAGTGTGTATTTTATGTTGTTTATACTGTATGTTGTTGTTTACTTGTTTTGCAGGTTGACAGGTACAGGACATTGACTCCACCTGGTTTCATAGGTGAGAGCGTGTTCAATACCCAATGGTATTCGATTGGGAGATAGTAGCTAGGTTTCTATGTCAGGTCGTCACCCTAGTACTTGTATGTTGTTAGTTGTTTGCCAAGTTGTGTTGCTTTGGATTTTGTGCCCTCTCTTCGTTGTTTAATTGCAAGTTGGAAAAATGAATTAAATGGGTTTTAGTATTTAAGTTGTTGATTTAATTAACTGGTTATTATGTGGAAAATGTTATTTAAAGTTATTAAGTTAATTTAATTTAATTAATAAAATAATTTAATTAATAAAATAATTTAATCTTGGATTAGATTTATTTTATTGAATTAATTAAATTAATTAATTTGAGTTAAGCAAATTCATTTTGGAAATTATTGCATATTTGTTGAAATTGAAAATTGAATTGAATGTCAATTGTGAAAATTGGAATTCAAAATTGAAAGATTAGAAAATGAAATTAAAAGTCAAATTGAAGTTTGAATTCAAAATATTAAAGAAATTAGATATTTATCTTATTTTCTGTTTTGAAGAAATTATGAGGGGGTTGTTGGATTTTTAGGGTTTTGATCCTTATGGTTGAATTTGGTTTTCAATTTTAAAAAGAAATCTTGGAGTTTGGAGAAAAAGTTTGAGATTGAGGGAGGAAACATATTTCAATTTTGTGGGTTTTGTATTGAAGTTGTGAAATTTGCTGATCTAAGAGGGAATCAGAGGAAGGAGTGGAGCATCGTCTGGATCATCTCAAACACCAGTTAATCAGGTTCATGTTATTAAATTAATTTTGGTTTTGAAAGGATCTATAGATTAGATTATGTTGTTGCAAAAATCTCTATTTGAAAAGTGTTTTTGGCTGGAAAAAAAATTGTTCTTCAGTTTGATTCTTCAATTAATTGTGCAAAAATTTCTATTGTGGAATGTTTATTTTACATATATATATATATATATATATATATATATATTATATATGTTTGGTTTAGGCCCTTGCTATGGTTTTCTTAAAAAAAAAGATAAATAAAAAAATATTCGGATTAAATCCGTAGGCCTAGTCTTTTTTGAAAATAAAATTTTAATTAAAAATAAATAAATTTGGGGAGGGCTTTGGGGAAGCCGCGCCCAACGCGACCCCCGCAGCCCTTTCCCCTCCACTCGTGACCGACTGTGCTTCTTAGTGCCGCAGCCATCACCTCCTCACGTCCGCCGCTCCAACCACCGTTCGTCGCTCCAACCCCGGCCGCCTCTCCCCTCCGCCCATGCCGACCTCCACCTACCTCCGCCTCTACACCGACGTGTTCGTCGTCGCCGCCCCTGTGCTGCCTGGTAACCCTGCGACAACCCTCCGAAATCGTCGCCTCCGCCTTTCCTTATGTCGCCCCCTACGATTGCCCAGCTCGCCACAACCTTAAGGAAAACCGTCGATGCCCTAAACGCGTCCAAACAGATCCGACACATGGCCCGAGATAGCCGTCACCTCGAAATCCGTGCGGCTTAGTCTTTTTTTAATATAAAATAAAAGATATATAAATATATTAATATTTTATATATTATTTTTATAATATTAAATATTATTTAATATTATAAGTTATAATATTCAAATATTATATATATTTATTTATTATGCTTTTTTTTATAATATTTGTATAATTAGAATGGTGGGTTTAAATTATTTATGCATAAGAAATTATTGTTTTTTTTTTTTTTATGACATGAATTAAATTAAATTGAAGAAAAGAAAACATAGTGTTTTAATTAAATCATTGTTGTTATTTTAAAACATTATATTTGATAAAGAAGTAGTTTTGTTTAATTAATATGTTTCAAGACAAGTTTGATTATTTTGAAATAGTTATATGGGAAAAGAGAAGACATTATTTATTTTAAATTAATGTATTTTGATTGGTAGAAATAATCGAATATCTTATTGTTATTTAATTACCTGTAGGGAATAATATATTGGGTTTTAATTTCTCCCTTGTTTGGAAAAGACGTACTTTAATTCAGTGTATTTAATGCAATACATTGTGGAATGATTATGTGGAAAATGGATTTAGAATATCAAAAAGTAGTTCTCTTATTTGTCTTCAATGAATATGACTTTCGTGCTCAGGGTTAGGGGAGTGGGTTAAAGGTGTGTTTTGTTCATAAGCCTTCCAGATGGGAATTTCAATTTTGTGGTTGTCGTTTGTAGTGTGTGCCTCTTTGTCAGGAGCGGTCAGGAGTCATTTGGGTTTTTTTTGTTGTTATCTCCAGTGTTTGGAGATGGGTTCATCTTTGTCGACTCTTGAGAAAGGAGTAGATGTGTTATCTTGTTTGTTGCACCTTGATTCCAATTGATGTTTGGTTGGTGTGTGTGTGTGTGTGTCATCGTAGAAGAGTGGCTTGCAACGGGGTCCAACACACGAAGTGGTGCCAGGATAACTCCTTGTAAGTATTTTTAATCAAGTGATAACTAAAACAATACTTAGAAGTTTAGGACTAACTTCTCACTAATCAAGATTTTTAATGCCTCACTCATGGACCTAAGTGCTCGGTTAGGCTTGGGATGAGATGGGAAGGCTTGTAATGGCAAGGTCATCTATCTTGTCTGTATGAAAGGTATTTGGCTCCGCATGAGTGAGTGTGGGGGTCGGGATTCGGTAAAGGTCACCAGGATAACCTTTTTCTTGTGGGGGCCGAAGCCTATGAAGATTCCCAAGGATAACCCATGACGAGCTGTGCGATGACACTCTATCTAGGACAATAGTTGGTTCTTGTTTATTGTGGGTATGGTTTTTTTAACATACCTGATGTGACCATAGTTGGTATTCGATTATTTGTGTATGGTTCTCATAACATACTTGTCCTGCTTTAATTTTGGAAGCAATGTGACCTTGTAGTGTTGTACTTGTGATGTACTTGCATGGTATTGGAGTTGATCTTATGTTGTACTTATTCTGGATTTGAGATGTACCTTGTGATGTGCTTGTGAGGTTCATGTGTTTGGTTGTTTCAGTTTGGTTCAGTTTATGTTAGCCTGTGTCTAGAGGTAGATTGTCATGACTAGGATTCCTGGTTACTATCTCCTAGCACGAGGGGTGGGCCTTTGGGTTCCACTTGGTTGGGTGGTGTACACCTAAATCCGTTGGGTTCTTTCTTCATGTTCGTTTGGATGAGACTTCTAGTTGGAGAGCTCGTGGGACTCAGTTTCTTGTCATGCTTTATTTCGTTTCAGTTGCCCTTGCATTATTTTACCCCTCAGTTGTTATCGAGGTGGAAGTTATAATTGTAATCTCATTATGTTATTGATCTTGCCTCATTCGGGGAATGAGTGTTGTAATCTTATTGTTTAATTGGATAAATGAAATTGATTATTATCTCTTATGCTTGATTAAAATTATCTTATATGACTGTATGTGCTTAACTTATTTAGTAATTAAATGACATGGTTTAAATCATGTTTTTTGTTTAGGTTCTTTATAACCTCTATCTCCTAACCTTAGAGGTTGTTGGCATTAGTTAGCGAAATTGCTTATTAATTATACTATTTTTTAAAAAATTATTCCGTTTAAGTAGTTAAATGCAACATCCTCTAGGGTTGCATGGCGGGGCGTTACAAGATATATTGGAATATATATATATATATATTTTCATTTGAGGTTGCTGGTTAAAAAAATAAAACAAACCCTATCGAAAAATTTCTAACCGATTTAAATTTGCGGGTCTGTGTTATAAAAACAAAAAAATTGTTTTAATTTTTTTTTTGAAAGTCGGATTTATGGGGGGTCACTGGGGGCTCACCCCCAACACACCCCCATGGGAGGCGAGTGGGGGGAGTCGCGTCCAACGCGCACCCCATACCGTCGTCATCGCCACTAATGGGATGACTGTGTTTAAATATAGTCGGCCCTTTTGGGGTTCGGTTGTGGTCAAAATAACCGCCCCACCCTAAATGGCATGTAGCCCTTGGAAAACGCGCCTTGACTCCTGTGTATTTCGGTTTTTTGAATTAAAAAAAGAAAAATTTATTTTAATATTTTAATAGTATATTTTTATAATATTAAAATACTAATATATTTTAGATAATAAAATATATATTAATAATTAATATTATATTATGTAATATTAAAATATTAACATATATAATTAGTAAATAATTAAATATATATATATATAATATATACATACGTATATATATATCATATGAGGATATATATTATGTATATATATGTATATTATTTTATATATATATATAGTTGAGTCATTAATTTTAATATATGTATGTATACATTTAATTTATATATATATATATATATATAAATTGTTGATTTTAAAATGGCATGATTTAAATGTAATTGAGAAATTTAAAATATTGTGTTCTTAGTCAAATTATTGATTTTATTTTAAAATAATAAATTTGAAAGGACAAATATTGAATTTAAAGGTAATGTGTTAAAAGCGAGTTTAATTGATTTTTAAATAATTTATTTTGCAAGGAGAAATAGTTTATTTTTATTTTTAAATGATATGTTTGAATCGAGGAATTAAATGGTTATTTTATTTTACTTAAAAGCAATTAGGGAATTAAATATTTGGTTTAAAGTTCATTTTTTGCCTGAAAGAGACGTTATTAAATCGATTTTATTAAGCAATAGATTACTGAATGATATCAAAGGAAGTGGATTTTGGAAATCCAAAAGTAGATTTAATTCTTGTTTAATTGCTCGTTTTAATTGTAAACTGCTTCCATTTCCACTTGGGGGAATTTGTGTGGTAGGGGTTAATAAGTCTTCCACATGGGGTTTTTAATTATGTGGGTTGTTGGATTATGTTAGTCAGCCTTGAATTGCCTTGGGTAGTGCATGGTGCCTAGTCAGTGTTTTACCTGATTTCCACAAACGAAGATGATTTGTGCCTCCTTCAAGGAAGGAGTGGATTATGTTTTTTGCTGCCTCCAATGGTTGGAGTGAGTTTCATTATATGTTTCCTCCTAGAGTTGGAGTGGTTGTAATATCTATTTTGTATGCACTTGGGATTCCCTTGGTGATTGGTTTTGTTTGGTATGTTGTCAAGTAGAAGAGTGGCTTCGGTTAGGCGACAGAACCCAAAGAGGTAAACTGGATAACCTTCAGAGGTGGTTTAATTAAGTGATAACTAAAACAATGTACTTAGAAGATTAGGTAGTATTTCACACTAATCAAGATAATTTAGCCTCACTCATAGACACAAGTGCTCATTTAGTCTTGGGATGAGTGGGAAGACCTGGAATGGCAAGGTCATCTATGTTGTCTTTACGAAAGGTATTTGATTCCGCATGAGTGAGTATGGGGGTCAGGATTCGGTTGAGGCCACCAGGATAACCCATAATGGGGGTTAAAGCCTATGAAGATTCCCAGAGGATATCCCATGACAAGTTGTGTGATGAAACTCTATCTGGGACAACAATTGGTATTTGATTTTATGTGTATGGTTTCTTAGCATACCTGATCTATTTTATATCTGGAAGCAATGTGACCATGTGAGAGCTATAATTGCATTGTACCTATAATTGGTTGTGTTAGTATGAGTCAATCTATGTTAGCCTGTGTCTACAAGTAGATAGGCTTGTCTAGGAGTCCTTGTTACTATCTCCTAGCACGGGGGGTGGGCCTTCAGGTACCACTTGGTTGGGTGGAACGTGCACCTTACTCCGTTGGGTTATTCTCTTGTTCATGTTGATGAGATTTCCAGTTGGAGAGCTCATGGGATCCTATTACATTTCATGCTTATTTCCATTTCGGTCGAATCTTGTAATTTATTACCCCTCTTTGTAATCGAGGTGGAAAGTTGTAATTTGTAATCATGCCTTTTAGATATACCTCATTCGGGGAATGAGAGATGTAATCTTCTTATCATATTATCGTTATTTGGAATCATATTGTATCTCTTATTGTTTGATGTAATTTATCTTGTATGGAATGTTTGTGTTCTTAATATCTTAAGTAGATAAATGTTATGGATTCATTTATGTTGTTTGTGGGTTGATAAGTAGTCTCAGTCTCGTAACCTTAGAGGTTGTTGGCAATGGGTTGTGAACTTGCATGTTAATTGTACTTAATAAAAAAAAATTAATACATTTGAGTAGTTAATTGCAACTTCCTCTAGGGTTTCGTGGTGGGGCGTTACACATGGTATCAGAGCCCCAGGTTCATACACTGGGTACTCTGGGTATATTTGATTCCTTTAGGTTGTCCCTATGAATTTGTTAGTGGAATTGTTAAGTGATCACGTGTTTATGGCTTTTACTTTAGCATGATGTACTCTGTGGAAAAGAGTAGCATGAAAGACCCCTGATAAAAGGTTATGGTTGGAAAGTTATGATACGTATCCCATGGGTTATGGAATTGGATGTTCATATGGGATTATGTATGTAGTTGTTCCCCTGTAAATGTAAGAAACCAATAATTCTATTTTGTTTGAGTGTTGTGAATACCCTATACTTGCTTTGTGTATCCATGTGATGGTGATACTTGGTACCCATCTTTGAGGAAAAAATTATACTTTGGTGTGGGATTTACCATACCATTATGTGTGTGTGTGCATGTTTGTTACCTGATTGAGGGCCAACCCATGTGTGGTTGAAACTTATATATAAGAGTAACCAAAAGTAGTTCTTTTTCTTTTGGTTCTATAAACCCTCAATCCGTGAAGGATAGTAGCAGCCACAAGTTCCTTTGGTGGAGCATGTAGTGCATGCATATTGCGGCGTAGAGCATCTTAGCTCAACCAATCTCAAGGAAACGTACCCACTACTTTCCCTTATGATGGATCAGGATACTGGATCCATAAGTGCTAACCTAATCCCCACAGATTTGAGCACAACAATATAGGTATGTTAGTTATTCCTGGACGTCCGTGGAGGCGTTGATCTGGCATAGTGAGTAAACCTCATTTGTATGAGAGGTGAAGCTCAATAGCCCCATAGTGATATTATCATATTGCATTGTATACTTAGTGTATCTGCACATGCTCCGACATGATGTGATAGATACAATGCCACACCACACTGATGTTCCGACATAGTGCTGGTGATGATGTTGTATTTGCACGTATTCCGATATGATGTAGTATGATACCACACCCCACTCATGTTCCAACATAGTGATGGTGATGATGTCATGTTACACGATGCCACGTGCATAGACACGTGAAGGCGCATAATGAGATTGTCTTTGTTAGCCTACTTATGCAATTAGCATTGTGGGGCCTCAAACACTTGTAGAGGGATCCTCATGGCTTCTTTGACCATGCTAGTTGAGTAGTATATGGGTATATCCTAGCCATGTATACCTCTGGCTGCAACGAGTTCTTGCATGTGTCTTCACCACGAGGTATCACGGGTGGAGTGTGTTCTACGCGTGCCTATTTCCACGAACCCTCAGACACACTACCACGTGGCATACAACCGGTACGTGCCTACTCCGGCTGGTGTATGACCAGATAGAGTGATGACATTTTGTTAGTCATGGATACACTCTGGGTCATGTGGATAGCATGCTCATTCCATACCACATGAGGGCTATTATCATTCTAGCCGGACGTTGTTTCCTCTTTCCTCATTGGTGGCTAGTATCTAGTCACATAGTGATGTACAATGCAAATAAAGATTGTGAACTTTCTTTTGGTTATTGATGATTTTTAAGTTGATTTTGAGGGCCGACACTTTGTTATATTTGATTGTGAAGGTTTAGCCACAACTTGTGATCTTATTTTCTTATAACCCTAGTGGTTATATATTTGATTCAGTGTTGAAATTATGTGCATTATTGCCTTATTATTAAAATTGAACGTTAATTTTCTCTTCTTTATGAACTTGGTGGCTAAGCTAGTTATCATTGTTGTTTTCAATGTCGGTTATGTGTCGTATTGTGATTCCTCTCCAAGGACGTATGAGATGGACTTGGTGAGTGGGTATGAGGAAGTAGACATAGGAAATGTAGAGGATGGGGGTATGTGAGGCTGTTATGTAGCTAGGACCCACTACTCACCTATGTGTGATGGCCATCTCTTAGAGGCTAATCACCTTACACAACAAGAGATAGGTCAGTGTGGTCTTGTTTGGATGTTTTCACTTTATGTATGACCTAATACCATCAAGCCATTGATTTGATGTTGAATTATTTGAGATGGTTATTTGCTTATGGTTCATGGATTCTTCTATCATGGATTGGTATGCTGCTTTTCGGTGTCCAGATGGACCCTTGTGTAGCCTTGTGATAATTCCTGGTGATGTGTATTGTTACATATGTGTATTATGTATGTTAATCCATGGTTATGTGTTTTTGGAGACTTGGGTGGTGGTTGCTTCACCATGTTGATTTGGATGGATCGACAGTGTACTTGGCTGGGTTGATTATGTTGAGGAATGGAGTGGTTTAGTTTTGGAACCATTGATTATGTGTGTTTTGTGGAATTTATACTAAGGGTTTTTGCAAGCTTCCAAGAGTAAGCCTAATCCTATGGGGGGAGGATGTAATACCCTTCCAATTTTTTTTTTTGATCGAATAGTGTTCTGTTTCATTATGCCTTATTTTCTGTTGGTACTTTGACTATGGTACTCGGTTACTATTTGATCACTATTTATAAAGTGATGTGAATGTTATATTTTGATGTGATGGTATTTTATTTTGATGTTATCATTACGACATGCTTTAGATTAGCATTGTGGATATTTGAATTAATTATGTTTTATGCTTTTGATTATATTATTGATGTTAGATTCGTTAGTTTGTAATACTTTATTGGTGAAGGGGACGAAATTGCACCACTCGCTTGTGAGCGCCCTACGATTCCAAGATTTCCTCTTCACAGTGTGTTTTATTATGATATATATGCATGTTCGATATACTCTTTGTTCACAGGTTAATAGGTATAGGACATTGAATCCACCTGGCTTGATAGGTTTGAGCGTGTCCATTGCCCAACGACATTCGATTGGGAGATAGTAGCTAGGTTTTCCGTGTCAAGTCATCACCTTGATCATAGTGTGTCGTTGGTTTAAGTTGGGTTTAGTTGCTTTAATGTTATTCATTTCACCTGGATTTTATTTAATTGCAAGTTGAAAAGGGTAATTAAATGGTATTAAATATTTAAGTTGTTTAATAGATTAATCTATTTATTATGTTGGAAGATGTTATCTAATTAATTAATTAATTAAATTTAATTAATAAAATAGTTTAATCTTGGATTAGATTTATTTTATTGAATTAAATAAATTAATTAGATTGAATTAAGTTATTTTGGAATTGATAGAAATTAAGTTTGAAAATTGAAAAATGATTTCAAATTGCATTTTAGAAAAATTTTAATGCAAAAATGAAAATTGAGATATTTCTTATTCTGTTTTTGAAAATTTATGAGGGTGGTTGATGAGATATTTCATATTTTATTATTTTTGTTTTTTCATGAGTTTTGGATTAAAGCTTGAACAAAATTGAAAAATAAGGGAGGAAGGAATTTTTGGTTTTGTGGGTTTTGGGATTTGGATTTTGGAGAAGCTTAGTTGGATTGCTAGAAAAGAGTTTGAATCTGAGGAGAAGGTTTTGCACCATTTTTTCAACCTTTCAAGCTTTTGGAACCAGGTTCTTTATATTAAATTAGTTTTCATTTTGAAAGGGTTTCACAATTTCTAGTATGTTGTTTTAAAATATATAAACTTGTTTGATTTGCACGTTAAACCCCTGTTAAATCTTGATTGAAAACTGGAAAACCTCTGTTTGGAGATGAACTTCTTCAAAAAAAATTTGAAAATATACTTGTGAATGATCTTGTAATACCCCTCTATTCTCTCCTTTTGATTGAATAGTGTTTTGATCTTTTATATTGTACTTTTTGTTAGTACCTTGACTATGGTACCCGACTGTTATTTGTTCGCTATCTATAAAGCAACGTTAATGTTATATTTTGATGTGATGGTATTTTATCTATGATGTTATCTTTATGACATGTTTTGGATTAGCATTATGGATGTTTGAATCAATGATGTTTTATGCTTTGGATTATATTAGTATGTTAGATTGGTTATTTAGTTACACTGAATTGGTGAAGGGGACGACATTGCATCACTCGCTTGCGAGCGCCCTGCGATTCCAAGATTTCCTCTTCACGATGTGTTTTAATTATGACATATTTATGCATGTGGATATACTCTTTGTTCACAAGTTGACAGGTACAGGACATCGACTCCACCTGGTTTCATAGGTTTGAATGTGTCCATTGCCCAACGACATTCGATTGAGAGATAGTAGCTAGGTTTTCCGTGCCAAGTCATCACCCTAGTCATAGTGTGTCATCAGGTGCTAGTTGGGTTAAGTTGCTCTAATGTTGTTCATCTGGCCTTGATTTTAGTTTAAATTGCAAGTTTTGAAAAAGGTTAAAATATATGCTTGGTAGTTAAATTGTCATTTAACTTTATCTGGTTTATGTTGAAATGTGATTTAATTCATTAATTAATTTAATTTATTAATAAATAATTAAATCTTGGATTAGATTTAGTTTATTGATAATTAAATTAATTGTCTTGAAATAAATTAAGTTTCTCCATTTTGGAGTCAATAGGTTTTTTGTGTGAAGTTGAGAAAATTAAAATATGAGAATTAACAAAATAAAAGAAAAATGAATTAAATTGCATTTTTAGAAGTTTGAATTCAAAAATTGAAAGAGGAAGATATTTGCTATTCTGTTTTCAGAAATTAATGAGGGTGGTTGCATGATATTTGTTTGAAATTTTCTTTATAATTAAACAATCTTTCACATGTTTTTTCTTCAACAAGTTTGGAAATTGAAAATAGGGGAGAGAAGGAATTGTTGGATTTTGTGGGTTTTGGATTGAAGTTGTAAAAATTTGTGGAACTGGAATTGGAAGCAAGGTTGGAAGCTGAGCACCATCTGGATCTCCTCACAAACTCAAGGAATTAGGTTCTTGTCTTTAAAATTAGTTGCGTTTGGGATTTTAAATTGTTTATGTTGTTGTTCAAAACCATGTTAAAAGCATTTAAATCTACTATTTGATTTGTAAAAATAGTAAACCATGTTGAAGTTGAGTTTGATTTGCAAAACCCCTCTTTAGAAATAAACTTCTTCTTCTTAAGAAAAAGAAGATTGAAATATGATTGTAAACAATTAGTTCCAGAAATTATTTGTTCAATTAAATCTCTGGTTTGATTAAATTTGTAAATATATATATACATACTGTTCTAAATAATGTCAAAAACAAAAAAAAAACCCAGATTGAAATACTGGGTGGATTTATGAAAATCTGCAGTCGAAGGGTATTCGTGTTCTTTTGTTTTTTTTAATTTATAATAAAAAGTTTGTGGGGGGAGGTCTTTGGGGGCTCACTCCCACCGCGCCCCCCATGGGAGGCGAGTGGGAGGAGTCGTGCCCATCGCGCCCTAACACTCCCCTTCACAGCCGTCGCCGCCACCAAAGGGACGACTGTGTTTACACATAGTCGCCCCCATTAATGGGGGTCAGCTGGGTGTAAACACAGCCGACCATAGGGTTTGGGGCGCACAACCCGAGAAACATGCTAAGTTTGCTTTTATATATATATTACTATTTTAGTATTATATTTTAATAATATTAAAATATTAATATATATATATATTATGATATTTATAGTACATATTAATATTTATTATTATAACATATAATATTAAATATTAATATTTAATATTATATTAGATAATAATATAGTATTAATATATATAGGTATAAATATATTTTTTTATAAATATTCATAAATAATGATTTAAATGTTGTTAGATGTATTTGATTAATATCATGTTTTTTTTTAATATAATTAAAGAAATTTTAAATCAATTGGCTATAGTTGATGTCGTTGGTTTATTTTAAAATAATACATTTGAAAATGCAAATATTGGATTCGTAAGTAATATGTTTAATGGCAAATTAATTGATTTATTTTAAAATGACGTATTTTGATTTGTAGAAATAAATGGTTATTTTATTATTAATTAAAAGCATGTAGGAAATTAAAAATTGAGTTTTAATTTCTCCTTGTACTAAAAAAGACGTATTTTTAAATCAATGTGGTTCATGTAATAATTAACTGAATGTTAATTATGAAATGGATTTAGAATATCCAAAGGTAGTTTCTTTCAAATTTTTCTTAAGGCAATTAAGTACTGAATGTAAATGAGAGAAGTGGATTTAGTGGGTCCAAAGTAGATGTAATTCTCGTCTTGATTTTGAAATGTTCTTGTTATCGTTTGAGAAATTTGGGTCATAGAATTTGACAAGTCTTCCAGATGGGGTTTTAGTATGAGGGTTGTCATGTCATGTAGTCAACCTGTTTGTATCCCTTGGGTAGTGCATGGAACATATCAGTTAGTTGCCCGGTTTCCATGAACGAGGATGTTTTGTGCCTCCTTGGATTAGGAGTGGATTATCTGTCTTGTGCCTCCTTGTAAGGAGTGGCTTGTTATTTTGTTACCTCCAGTGTTTGGAGAGGGTTTTGACTTATGTCGCCTCCTGAGAAAGGAGTGGTTGTGATATTTTGGTTGTTGCACTTTATTACCCATGGAGTTTGGATGGTATGTGTGGGTTGTCAAGTAGAAGAGTGGCTTCTATTAGGGGCCAGATCCTGTAAGAGGTAAGATTGGGTAACCTTCAGAAGTAGTTTAAACAAGTGTTAACTAAATCAATACTTAGAAGATTAGGACTAACTTCTCACTAATCAAGATAATTATGCCTCACTCATGGACCCAACTGCTCGGTTAGGCTTGGGATGGGTGGGAAGGCCTGGAATGGAAAGGTCATCTATCTTGTCCTGATGAAAGGTATTTGATTCCGCATTAGTAAGTATGAGGGCTAGGGGATCAGTTGAGGCCACCAGGTTAGCTGGAGCCTATAAAGATCCGCTTGGGTAACTTATGACGAACTGTGTGATGACACTTTGTCTAGGACAACAGTCGGTTTTCGATTTTATGGGTATGGTTTCCTTAACATACCTGATGTGACAACAGTTGGTATTTGATTTTATGTGTATGGTTCTCGTAACATACTTGATCTTCTTTATATCTAGAAGCAATGGGACCATGTTAGAGTTGTACATGAGTTGTACTCGTGATGTACTTGTGTTGTACTTGTGTGGTGCATGTGATTGGTTGTGTCAGTTTGGTTTAGTTATGTGTTAGCATGTGTCTAGAGGTAGATGTCCTTGGCTAGGAATCCTTGTTACTATCTCCTAGCATGGGGGATGGGCCTTAGGGTTCCACTTGGTTGGGTGGCGTGCACCTAATTCCATTGGGATTTCTTCATGTTCGTATGGATGAGACTTCCAGTTGGAGAGCTCGTGGGATTCAGTTTCAATTCTTGCTTTATTTCATTACAGTTGTTCTTGTAATTTATTACCCCTCATTTGTTATCGAGGTGGAAGGTTGTAATTGTAATTATGTTCTTGGACTTGCCTCATTCGGGGAATGAGAGATGTAATTTTATTATTTAATTATGGATAAATGAAATTGAAGGTTATCTCTTATGCTTTAATGTATTTTATCTTGTATGGAATGTATGTATTTCTATATTATTAAGTAAATGAATGACATGGTTTAGATTCATGTTTTTTGTTGAGGTTCTATATAACCTCTGTCTCGTAACCTTAGAGGTTGTTGGCATTAGTTAGTGAACTTGCTTATTAATTGTACTTAAACAAAAAAAAAATATTAGTCTGTTGAAGTATTTGTTTGCAACTTCCTCTAGGGTTGCATGGCAGGGCATTAAAATTATTTTCTCAATTTGATTTGTAAATTTCATATGGGGTTTTTCTTTAATATATATATATATATATATATATTCATTTGAGGTTGCTGGTTAAAAAAATAAAACAAACCCTATCAAAATTTTTTTGGTGGATTTAAATTCGTGGGTCTATGTTATATATATAAAAAATTGTTTTAATTTTTTTTTGGAAAGTCGAATTTATGGGGGGTTGTTGGGGGCTCACCCCCACCACCCCCCATGGGAGGCGAGTGGGGGGAGCTGCGCCCAACACGCACCCCAAACCGCCGCCGCTGCCACCAATGAGACGACTGTGTTTAAACATAGTCGACCCTTTTGGGGTTCGGCCGTGGTCAACACATCTGCCCCACCCTAAATGGCATGCGACCCTTGGAAAACGTGCCTTGACTCTTGCGTATTTCAGTTTTTTTTATAAAAAAGAAAGAAAGATATATTTTAATATTTTAATAGTACATTTTTATAATATTAAAATATTAATATATTTTAGATAATAAAATATATATTAATATTTAATATTATATTATATAATATTAAAATATTAACATATATAATTAATAAATAACTAAATATATATATAATATATACATACGTATATATATCATATGAGGATATATATTATGTATATTATTTTATATATATATAGTTGAGTCATTAATTTTAATATATGTATATATATATTTAATTTATATATATATATTAAAATTGTTGATTTTAAAATGGCATGATTTAAATGTAATTGAGAAATTTAAAATATTGTGTTCTTAGTCAAATTATTGATTTTATTTTAAAATAATAAATTTGAAAGGACAAATATTGAATTTAAAGGTAATGTGTTAAAAGCGAGTTTAATTGATTTTTAAATGATTTATTTTGCAAGGAGAAATAGTTTATTTTTATTTTTAAATGATATGTTTGAATCAAGGAATTAAATGGTTATTTTATTTTACTTAAAAGTAATTAGGGAATTAAATATTTGGTTTAAAGTTCATCCTTTGTCTGAAAGAGACGTTATTTAATCAATTTTATTGAATAATAGATTACTGAATGATATCAAAGGAAGTGGATTTAGGAAATCCAAAAGTAGATTTAATTCCTGTTTAATTGCTCGTTTTAATTGTAAACTGCTTCCATTTCCACTTGGGGGAAATTGTGTGGTAGGGCTTAATAAGTCTTCCAAATGGGGTTTTTAATTATGTGGGTTTTCAGATTATGTTAGTCAGTGTTGAATTGCCTTGCATAGTACATGGTGTCTAGCCAGTGTTTTACCCGATTTCCACGAACGTGGATGATTTGTGCCTCCTTTGGCAGGAGTGGATTATGTGTTTTGTTGCCTCCAATGGTTGGAGTGAGTTTCATTATATGTTTCCTCCTAGAGTTGGAGTGGTTGTAATATCTATTTTCTATGCACTTGGGATTCCCTTGGTGATTGGTTTTGTTTGGCATGTTGTCAAGTAGAAGAGTGGCTTCAATTAGGTGCCAGAGCCCAAAGAGGTAAACTGGATAACCTTAAGAGGTGGTTCAATCAAGTGATAACTTAAACAATGTACTTAGAAAATTAGGTAGTATTTCACACTAATCAAGATAATTTAGCCTCACTCATAGACACAAGTGCTCGTTTAGGCTTGGGATGAGTGGGAAGGCCCAGAATGGCAAGGTCATCTATGTTTTCTTTATGAAAGGTATTTGATTCTGCATGAGTGAGTATGGGGGTTGAGATCCGGTTGAGGCCACCAGGATAACCCATAATGGGGGCCAAAGCCTATGAAGATTCCTAGAGGATATCCCATGATGAGCTATGCAATGACACTCTGTCTAGGACAATAGTTGGTATTTGGTTTTATGTGTATGGTTTCTTAGCATACCTGATCTATTTTATATCTTGAAGCAATGTGACCATGTGAGAGTTATACTTGTGTTGTACCTATAATTGGTTGTGTTAGTATGAGTCAATCTATATCAGCCTGTGTCTAGAGGTAGATAGGCTTGTCTAGGAATCCTTGTTACTATCTCCTAGCATGCGGGGTGGGCCTTCGGATACCACTTGGTTGGGTGGAACGTGCACCTTACTCCATTGGGTTTTTTCTCTTGTTCGTGTTGATGAGATTTCCAGTTGGAGAGCTCGTGGGATCCTATTACATTTCATGCTTATTTCCATTTCGGTTGAATCTAGTAATTTATTACCCCTCTTTGTAATCAAGGTGGAAAGTTGTAATTTGTAATCTTTTTGGATATACCTCATTCAGGGAATGAGAGATGTAATCTTCTTATCATATTATCGTTATTTGGAATCATATTGTATCTCTTATTGCTTGATGTAATCTATCTTGTATGGAATTTTTGTGTTCTTAATATCTTAAGTAGATAAATGTTATGGATTCATTTATGTTGTTTGTGGAATAATAAGTAATTTTAGTCTCGTAACCTTAGAGCTTGTTGGAAATGGGTTGTGAACTTGCATGTTAATTTTACTTAATAAAAAAAAATTAGTACATTTGAGTAGTTAATTGCAACTTCCTCTAGGGTTTCGTGGCGGGGCGTTACACATGGTATCAGAGCCCTAGGTTCATACACTGGGTACTCTGGGTATATTTGAGTCCTTTAGGTTGTCCCTATGAATTTGTTAGTGGAATTGTTAAGTGATCACGTGTTCATGGCTTTTACTTTAGCATGATGTGCTTTGTGGAAAACAGTAGCGTGAAAGAACCCTGATAAAAGGTTATGGTTGGAAAGTTATGATACGTATCCCATGGGTTATGGAATTGGATGTTCCTATGGGATTATGTATGTAGTCGTTCCCCGGTAAATGTAAGAAACCAGTAATTGTATCTTGTTTGAGTGTTGTGAATACCCTGTACTTGCTTTGTGTATCCATGTGATGGTGATACTTGGTACCCATCCTTGAGAAAAAAGTTACACTTTGGTGTGGCATTTACCATACCATTATGTGTGTGTGTGTGTGTTTGTTACCTGATTGAGGGCCAACCCATGTGTGGTTGAAACTTATATATAAGAGTAACCAAAAATAGTTCTTTCTCTTTTGGTTCTCTAGACCCTCAATCCGTGAAGGGATAGTAGCAACCACAAGTTCCTTGGGTGGAGCATGTAGCACACGCATATTGCGGCGTAGAGCGTCTTAGCTCAACCAATCTCGAGGAAACATACCCACTACTTTTCCTTATGATGGATCAGGATACTTGATCAATGTGTTAACCTAATCCTTACAGGTTTGAGCACAACAAGATAGGTATGTTAGTAATGTCTGGACATCCATGGAGGTGTTGATCTGGCATAGCGAGTAAACCTCGTCTGTATGAGAGGTGAAACTCAGTAGCCCCATAGTGATATTATCGTATTGCATTATATACTTAGTGTATCTGCACATGCTCCGACATGATGTGATAGATATGATGCCACATCACATTGATGTTTCGACATAGTGCTGGTGGTGATGCTGTATTTACACGTATTCCGATATGATGCAGTATGATACCACACCCCACTCATGTTCCAACATAGTGATGGTGATGATGTTGTGTTACACGATGCCACGTGCATAGACATGTGAAGGCACATTATGAGATTGTCTTTGTTAGCCTACTTGTGCGATGAGTGTTATGGGGCCTCAAACACTTGTAGAGGGATCCTCATGGCTACTTTGACCATGCTGGTCGAGTAGCGTATGGGGAGATCCTAGCCATGTATACCTCTGGCTACAATGAGTTCATGTGTGTGTCTTCACCATGAGGTATCATGGGTGGAGTCCGTTCTGTGCGTGCCTATTTCCGCAGACCCTTAGAAACACTACCACGTGGCATATGATTGGTACGTGCTTGCTCCGATTGGCATATGACCAAATAGAGTGATGACATTTTGTTAGTCGTGGATACACTCTGGGTCATGTGGATAGCATGCTCATTTCGCACCACATGAGGGCTATTATCATTCTATCCGGATGTTGTTTCCTCTTTCCTTGTTGGTGCCTAGTATCTAGTCACATAGTGATGTACGGTGCAATTTTAAAGATTGTGAACTTTATTTTGGTTATTGATCATTTTTCAGTTGATTGTGAGGGCCAACACTTTGTTATATTTGATTGTGAAGGTTTAACCACAACTTGTGATCTTATTTTCTTATGACCCTAGTGGTTATATATTTGATTCAGTGTTGAAATTATGTGCATTATTGCCTTATTATTGAAATTGAACTTTCATTTTCTCTTCTTTATGAACTTGGTGGCTAAGCTAGTTATCATTGTTGTTTTCAATGTCGGTTATGTGTCGTATTGTGATTCCTCTCCAAGGACGTATGAGATGGATTTGGTGAGTGGGTATGAGGAAGAAGACATAGGAAACGTAGAGGATGGGGGTATGTGAGGTTGTTATGCAGCTAGGGCCCACTACTCACCTATGTGTGATGACTATCTCTTGGAGGCTAATCACCTTACACAACAAGAGATAGGTCAGTGTGGTCTTGTTTGGATGGTTTCACTTTATGTATGACCTAACACCATCAATCCACTGATTTGATGTTGATTTATTTGAGATGGTTATTTGCTTATGATTCATGGATTCTTCTATCATGGATTGGTATGCTGCTTTTTGGTGTCTAGATGGACCCTTGTGTAGCCTTGTGATGATTCTAAGTGATGTGTATTGGTACATATGTGTATTATATATGTGAATCCATGGTTATGTGTTTTTGGAGACTTGGGTGGTGGTTGCTTCACCATGTTGATTTTGATGGATCGACAATGTACTTGGTTGGGTTGATTATGTTGAGGAATGGAGTGGTTTAGTTTTGGAACCATTGATTATGATCTTTTTGTGGAATTTATACTAGGGGTTTTTGCAGGCTTCTAGGAGTAAGCCTGACCCTAGGGGGGGAGAATGTAATACCCTTCCATTTTTCTCTTTTGATCGAACGGTGTTCTATTTTGTTATGTCTTATTTTCTATTAGTACTTTGACTATGGTACTCAGTTACTATTTGATTGCTATCTATAAAGTGATGTGAATATTATATTTTGATGTGATGGTATTTTATTCTGATGTTATCCTTATGGAATGCTTTAGATTAGCATTGCAGATATTTGAATTAATGATGTTTTATGCTTTTGATTAGATTATTGATGTTAGATTCATCAATTTGGAACACTGTATTGGTGAAGGGGATGGAATTGCACTACTCGCTTGCGAGCACCCTACGATTCCGTGATTTCCTCTTCATGGTGTGTTTTTTTATGATATATATGCATGTTCGATATAATCTTTGTTCGCAGGTTAACAAGTACAGGACATCGACTCCACCTAGCTTCACAGTTTTGAGCGTGTCCATTGCCCAACAACATTCGATTGGGAGATAGTAGCTAGGTTTTCCGTGTCAAGTCATCACCCTGGTCATAGTGTGTCATTGGTTTAAGTCGCATTTAGTTGCTTTAATGTTATTCATTTCACCTAGATTTTATTTAATTGCAAGTTGAAAAGGGTAATTAAATGGTATTAAATACTTAATTTGTTTAATAGATTAATCTGTTTATTATGTTGGAAGATGTTATCTAATTAATTAATTAATTTAATTTAATTAATAAAATAGTTTAATCTTGGATTAAATTTATTTTATTGAATTAAATAAATAAATTAGATTGAATTAAGTTATTTTGGAATTGATAGAAATTAAGTTTGAAAATTGAAAAATGATTTCAAATTGCATTTTAGAAAATTTTCAATGCAAAAATGAAAATTGAGATATTTCCTATTCTTTTTTTTTGAAAATTTATGAGGGTGGTTGATGAGATATTTCATATTTTATTATTTTTGTTTTTTCATGAGTTTTGGCTCTAAGCTTGAAAAAAATTGAAAAATAAGGGAGGAAGGAATTTCTGGTTTTGTGGGTTTTGGGATTTGGATTTTTGAGAAGCTCAATTGGATTGTTGGGAAGGAGCTTGAATCTAAGGAGAAGGCTTTGCACCTTTTTTTCAACCTTTCAAGCTTTTGGAACCAAGTTCTTTCTATTAAATTAGTTTTCATTTTGAAAGGGTTTCACAATTTTTAGTATGTTGTTTGAAAATATATAAACTTGTTTGATTTGCAAGTTTGTTAAATCTTGCTTCAAAATTGGAAACCTCTGTTTGGAGATGAACTTCTTAAGAAAAAAATTGAAAATATACTTGTGAATGATCTTGTTTAAAAATTATTTGCTCAATTTGATTTGTAAATTTCATTTGGGGTTTTTCTTTAATATATATATATATATTCTTAATTTTTTTTTTTTTCATTTGAGGTTGCTGGTTAAAAAAAAACAAACCCTATCGAAAAATTTCTGGCGGATTTAAATCTGCAGTCGTGTTATAAAAAAAAAAAAATTGTTTTAATTTTATTTTGAAAGTCGGATTTATGGGGGTCGCTAGGGGCTCACCCCCACCGCGCCCCCATGGGAGGTGAGTGGGGGTAGCCGCAGCCAATGCACACCCCATACCGTCGTTGCCGCCACCAATGGGACTGTTGTGTTTAAACACAGCCACACCCATTAATGGGTGCAACTGTGTTTAAACACAATCATTCCTTTTGGGGTTCGACTGTGGTCAACACAGCCGCCCCACCTTAAATGGCTTGCGGCCCTTAGAAAACCCGCCTTGACTCTTGTGTATTTCAGGATTTTTTTATTAAAAAAAAGGATATATTTTAATAGTATATTTTTATAATATTAAAATATTAATATTAACATATATAATTAGTAAATAATTAAATATATATATAATATACATACGTATATATATATATATCATATGAGGATATATATATTATGTATATATATGTATATTATTTTATATATATAGTCGAGTCATTGATTTTAATATATGCATATATACATTTAATTTATATATATTAAAATTGTTGATTTTAAAATGGCATGATTTAAATGTAATTGAGAAATTTAAAATATTGTGTTCTTAGTCAAATTATTGATTTTATTTTAAAATAATAAATTTGAAAGGACAAATATTGAATTTAAAGGTAATGTGTTAAAAGCGAGTTTAATTGATTTTAAATGATTTATCTTGCAAGGAGAAATATTTTTTTTGTTTTAAATGATATGTTTGAATCGAGGAATTAAATGGTTATTTTATTTTACTTAAAAGCAATTAGGGAATTAAATATTTGGTTTAAAGTTCATCCTTTGTCTGAAAGAGACGTTAATAAAAAGGTTTTATTGAGCAATAGATTACTGAATGATATCAAAGGAAGTGGATTTAGGAAATCCAAAAGTAGATTTAATTCCTGTTTAATTGCTCGTTTTAATTATAAACTGCTTCTGTTTCCACTTGGGGGAAATTGTGTGGTAGGGGTTAATAAGTCTTCCACATGGGGTTTTTAATTATGTGGGTTGTCGGATTATGTTAGTTAGCCTTGAATTGCCTTGGGTAGTGCATCGTGTTTAGTCAGTGTTTTACCCGGTTTCCACGAACGTGGATGATTTGTGCCTCCTTTGGAAGGAGTGGATTATGTGTTTTGTTGCCTCCAATGGTTGGAGTGAGTTTCATTATATGTTTCCTCCTAGAGTTGGAGTGGTTGTAATATCTATTTTCTATGCACTTGGGATTTCCTTGGTGATTGGTTTTGTTTGGTATGTTTTCAAGTAGAAGAGTGGCTTCAGTTAGGCGCCAAAGCCCAAAGAGGTAAACTGGATAACCTTCAGAGGTGGTTTAATAAATTGATAACTAAAACAATGTACTTAGAAGATTAGGTAGTATTTCACACTGATCAAGATAATTTAGCCTCACTCATAGACACAAGTGCTCTTTTAGGCTTGGGATGAGTGGGAAGGCCTGGAATGGCAAGGTTATCTATCTTGTCTTTACGAAAGGTATTTGATTTCACATGAGTGAGTATGGGGTCCGGGATTCGGTTGAGGCCACCAAGATAACTCATAATGGGGGTCAGAGCCTATGAAGATTCCCAGAGGATATCCCATGATGAGTTGTGTGATGACACTCTGTCTAGGACAACAATTGGTATTTGATTTTATTTGTATGGTTTCTTAGCATACCTAATCTATTTTATATCTGGAAGCAATGTGACCATGTGAGAGTTGTACTTGTGTTGTACCTGTAATTGGTTGTGTCAGTATGAGTCAGTCTATGTTAGCCTGTGTCTAGAGGTAGATAGGCTTGTCTAGGAATCCTTGTTACTATCTCCTAGCATGGGGGGTGGGCCTTCGGGTACCACTTGTTGGGTGGAACGTGCACCTCACTCCGTTGGGTTTTTCTCTTGTTCATGTTGACGATATTTCCAGTTGGAGAGCTCCTGGGATCCTATTACATTTCATGCTTATTTCCATTTCGGTTGAATCTTGTAATTTATTACCCCTCTTTGTTATCGAGGTGGAAAGTTATAATTTGTAATCATTCTTTTTGGATATACCTCATTCAAGGAATGAGAGATGTAATCTTCTTATCATATTATCGTTATTTGGAATCATATTGTATCTCTTTATTTTTGATGTAATTTATCTTGTATGGAATGTTTGTGCTCTTAATATCTTAAGTAGATAAATGTTATGGATTCATTTATGTTGTTTGTGGGTTAATAAGTATTCTTAGTCTCATAACCTTAGAGGTTGTTGGCAATGGGTTGTGAACTTGCATGTTAATTGTACTTAATAAAAAAAAATTAGTATGTTTGAGTAGTTAATTGCAATTCCTCTAGGGTTTCGTGGTGGGGCGTTACACTTTTCCATCGCCTCTTTTTCTAGCACATCACTTTTCAAAAACAGGTGGTCAAAATTTTCAACTTTCATCAATCTGGGTCTACTTTTTCATTCCTCTTCAAGATTGGAAATTTTTTTGTCTGCTTCTCGAGCTCCTATCATTTTTAGGAAATCATGCATGTTCAAGAAATTCTCAATTTTTTAAAAATCTAATGATTTGGGTCTCCTCAGAATGACATTGTCTACAAAACCCAAACCTAAGCTTGTACCAGGAAAATTTTCTTCGCAACTTATAATTTTTAGGGGATCTTGCATGTTCTTGGAAAAATCAAAATTTTCAAAATTCGACGATGGGTCTCTTCATAACAACATTGTCTACAAAACCCGTATCTCAATTGTTTTTGAAATTTTTTCCTTTTTCTAAAGAAAAATCAGCAAGTTATTTTTAGCTTTTGTGTAGAACTTATCCGAACATAGGCATGTTCACAGTCAAAAGTCAATATTTTCATCATACAATACTCTTCCATTAAAAAAATTCAAGAGAAGCGTAAAAAATATAAAGCTGCTGAAGAAACAAAGGTCATCACTCGAGTTACAAAGCCACCAAAATTATCAATCAATGAGTCACTAGTTAAAGCATGCAAAGCTTTCCAAGAATAGAACTCAAGTAAAGGCAACAATTAACTTAATTTCTTTTCCAAGTTAAACTGTTTATTCCAATTCATGCTTATCTATTCTTTGGAAATATCAAATGTATAGTTGGAACTTTCCTTATAGTTAGATCAGTTAACTGATATTAGCATTCCAATTAACTGTTAGTTATCTTTTGTTTAGACTTATAAATAAAGCTTGCATGTTGGCAAGACTAATTATTAAAACAAGGAGATTTTAGGGTTCCCTACTCCTTTGTTTATGTATGAATAAGGGTAGCCTTTCCCATTTATTTTTAACTGTGCTTGTGATAACAAAATTGTTGAGCCTACTTTTGCTTGCAAGTTTTCTATTCAGTGTCTGTTCAATTGTGACAATTGTAATTTGGTTGATCGCATATTGTATGCCTACACTTGCTACAATCTGTTGTCCCAGAAGTTTGTTTACTATTATAAATTGAGGAAGGAAGTCTCACGCCTACTTTTCTCTGATATACTATCTCAATCTATTTCAGCATCTTATTTTATGTTTTGCTTTAGTAATCTTTATTAATTCAACTTACATCTCATAAGTACAATGAGTCTGCGGGTGTATTATGGATGTGGGCTTATTAAGATTTTGTGTCAAATCAATCATTCCTCATTTACTTCTAACTCTCTTGCTATGAATTTACTTGAGATATTAGAAGTGTTATTAGAATATGCTTAGTTATAGTTGAAGTTACGAAACTAGAGAAAACCTCAGCTGCAATGAAAAGAGTTTTATATCCTTGTGCTCTCAGCTGAGATAAAAATATTGGAAATTACTTTAGTATTTATTTTTAAGTGCATGAATTAATAAAGAGGGAGCTTCCCCTCCTAATTTGAAGAGCAGTCTAACTGTGCATAGTTGTATGTTTCCAATTTGCATTCTACATGTGTGAATTGAAACACCAACACTATCATATTATGTATGTTTGAAATGACATTAAAAACTGTTATTCATACACACTAGATAAGTCAAAGAATTCAATTATTCATGTACCTATATTAAATATTCACTCCTAAAGATGTAAAATAGTAAATTAAAGCAAGTAGAGGATCTATCTAAAGATGTTCATTTTTTGTCATGGTTTGTTAATGTTAAATTTTAGATGTGCTTAGGATAAGGACTGGTGGAATATCATAGACAAATCATGTGATGTCATTTTTATTTTTATTCATTCTCTTCATCATCTCTAAGCATTGTCTCTCCTCCTTACTACAAATGTTTTATTAGCCTATCCTATAATAGTCTCTACCTACATGTCAAATTTACTCTAAACATTGCCTAGGTTATTAACTTGTTTTATTGGTTGATGATATTTTTACTTAAATTTTATTCTATCATTCACATCACCCTCACTTGTCACATATATCCTTACTATTCTTGAACACAATAATTATTCTATAGAATCTCAATAGATATGGAGAATCTAGCATATAAGATTTTCCCAATTGTAAAATTTAAAAGTGAGTTATATGAATGTAATGCAAAAATTAAATTAAATCATAAGAAGATTTGATCCTCAATAATATTCATATCTTTCAATAATTGTGATAATTTTGTGGAGAAAGAAAATGACAAGTTGCATGTTGAGAAAAAATTAAAATCATTTTATTACATAATAGATTTCAATTGCATGTACAACATGGTGTACTTGATTTTTGAAAAAGAATAATAATTCCACTCTGAATGTATGTTTCATCTATCTTTTATTCATTTATGTATGTCAAAAATGTAATTATGTGTTTACCTCTTTTCTATTACAAACTATAAAAATAATCTTTCTCTATCTTTTTCCTATCAACATGTGAAGCATTTTGAAGAGCTTATACCTGAATGATTTCTCTCATCAAAGAAAGAACTAGGTGTATCAATTTATTTAAGGGTAAAATTTTGGGGTTTTAAGGGCACCCACATGATCATATATTCAAAGAGAGATCACATGTATGTTTTTATTTAATCTACTTGTATATCATTAAGATAAGTTGCTTTCAATGTTTATATTATATGATACCACAATGTATGCATGTAGATCATTAAGATATCTATAATTAATCTTGTAAAATACATCTATTGGTTAATTTTTTATTTACAAATATATTTATTCTTAACCAACATAATTGGTTTAATTTTGATGTGAAAGTAGCAAATATATAATCCTTATGATATTTATTTTATGATTTTCATTTAGTTTAGATAATAATGTAATATGATTTATTTTTTGTTTGGCTTGGTAGTCATTGGGGTACTATAGATGAAGTTTCTAGTTTGCATAGTTAGATAGAAATCATAGTTTCATTTTATTTATTTTTGGCATTGTTTTGCATCTCACGCATTTATGGTGGCCATGTTAACGTTCCTAATTTCTTGTTCTTAACCTAACGTGTATTTGTAAAATTTTAACATGAAATTCCTAAAGGAGAATTCAGCAAATTATATTTAAGTTCAATAATTATTTTTTCCTTTTTTGACAGGTTAACCTAAATTTATTGACTCTATTTGAAACAGTTGTGAAATAATATGTTTTTCCTATATTTGTTTACTAAGTGGTCTTTTTGGGAAAATATTGTATCTTTTTGAACTATAAATACCCTTTTTGTTACTTTTTATTTTGAAATATTGTAATGATTATTGTCTATTTTGTATTTTGAGTCGTGATTGCTTTCCTATCCATGTATCATGATTACGTATAATGCACCATTTAGCTTGAAGTTTCAAATCTCTTTCTTGAGTGATAGCCTAAGTTGCTTCACCCTTGGTATTCGACATATTTTTACATCTTACAGTAGTCCTCATCATAAGTGACAAACTATCCCTAGGCATGTATAGCTTGGATTTATTGTCAAGGGCACTTTGTTATAAAATTTAATTCATTATTTTTTGTTTTTCATGAATAGCTATTGGATAATTCATGGTGTGGTGTAGTGTAGGTGGTAACGTATTTGGTGCCATATAATGTATTATATTTTATTTTTAGATATATAAAGGGATATATTAGTCTTTCCATTTTTAACAACAATATGTTCATTTATAAGGTATGAGAGTTACAAAGTTAAAGCTAAATATAAAGAGGTTGAAAGAGTTGTAGAGTAAAAGAAAGGAAGAAGAGTGCCAAACAATCTTTTTGGTTTTGCATCTATTATATGCTTATGTGCTTTAGCATCTATAATTGAGTTAGGGTGGTTGGAATTTGTGAATCATTGGTAGTTAGGATTTGTTACAAGCTTTTGTACCAATTGAGTAATGTTATTTCTTCTAATATTAGAAATGCTCATTGTAAAACAACATATACTTCTCCTTCTTCTCTATTATGTATATATATGAATGCATGGCTTTTCTTCATGAATTTATAATTCAATAAATAGTAATATTAGAGTATAGAATCTTTCAAATTTTCTTATACATGGTTCATCACAAAATGAGTTTTGGATGCATAGATATATATTTTACTATTTCACATGATGAACATGTTGGTAACTATTTAAAAATTCAACATATCTTATGAATAGTTGAATTATTTCAAAGAGCTTATATTTGTATGAGTTCTATCATCTAAGCAAGAGCTAGACATATTGATTCATTTATGGGTGCAAGTTTTGGGGTTTTAAGGGCACCCACGTTATCTCCTATCCAAAGAAAGACCATAGATATGTTTTTATATTATTTAACTTGTATATCATGAAAATAAGTTGCTTCTCATTTCAACAATATTTATGTTTTGTGATCTCACAATGCATGTATACAGATGGTTAAATTCTCTATAATATAACACATATATGTTGATTTTTTAGTTAAAATATAATCATTCTACACCAATATAAATAAATTTATTTGTGAGAAAATATAAATTATTTGTAATACTTGTATTATGCTTTGAATTTATTTAGATAACAGTGTATTATGATTTATTTGTTGCAATGGTTGGCAGAAATTAGGGTATTGTAGATGAATTTTCTAGTTTGTATGATTGTATAGAGATCCTACTTACTTTTGGTTTCTTTTTGACACTAGTTTACATCTTAGAATTTTATAGTTTTCATGTTAATGTTCCCAATTTATTGTTCTTCACCTAAGTTACATTTGCAAAATGTGAACATGGAATTCCTAAAGGAGGATTTAACAAATTATATTAAATAAATTTATAATTCTTTTTCATTTTATGTCAAGTTAACCTACAAATATTGACTCTATTTTTCATGATGGGAAGCCTAGTTTGTAGGTTGTATGCATAAGAGAACTAAAATAAAATAAGAATCAAGAGGTCATATGGTACTTGTCTTAGATGATGTGACTAAATTAATTATAATATAAAACACATGCTTAAAGTAATAGGGAAATTGTTTAGTTTAATTCTAGTTGTCTAGATCTATGAACTACACTTAAACTATTTTCATGTTCAAGTTCATTTGCTACATGAGACTTTCTTCAAACATGCAAGTTATTAGGTTCCAACCTAAAGATCCTAAGGAATGTAATAAAGTGTTGAATTACTCACCAATATGTAATAAAGTGTTGCATTTGGGAACAATAGGTGGTTCTTGAGGATCCTAAACAATTTTTTTATTTATGCCATTTTCCTCTTCATCCTTTCAAAAAGTGTAAGAAGCTTGATTTTTTGAAATCGGATATTAATCTTAATTCTAATAAACCATCTGAAGAGCCTTCGCCGGTCAATTCTACCATTGCCTTATTTTCTGGTTTGAATGGTAAGATTTTTCTCGATTTCTCTTTTCTTTACAAGATCCTTGACTTCTGTCTCAATTGGTATCAATGTGGCTTATAAAGGTATCATAATTCAGATTTCAATGGTGATTTTTCAGTCTATTATCAAAGGGATCATCGTAGCATCTCTCTTAAAGAGGAGGTTGAGGT